>OY856412.1:558481793-558894293 GCA_963693085.1 Alisma plantago-aquatica
CACATAATAATGTGAAACAAAATTATCAGTCAATGAACTATAATACGGAATATGACATCAGTAAGATGACTCCAAGACAAGAATACAAGTAATTATGAGAATATCCCAATGACAAAGATAAACCCTAAAATGGACATAACTAGGGTTAATGATGTTAGGAATATGATGATAGTACATGGTCTTGTCTTGATCAGGGATGACAAGGATATAGTTGGCATCAGGAATATGGTTTAGTATATCTGTGATCAAGGTACACCATAACCTCTTACTTGGCTTATTGTACATGCTTGTGTTATATGTGAAGTAAAATATGTGGCATATGGTATTGGATGAAATGATTGTTTTTGTATGATATCTTGCTTGATTTTCCATACTTATGGCTATGGACACATGAAACACAAGATATCTAATCCATTATATGACAACAATAAATCTCTTTCGTAGAATAGTGCATTGATGAAAGTACTAAATATCTTTGGCAGAATAGTACATATGAGCACTAAATCTCTTTGGTAGAATAGTGCATTGATGAAAGTAATAAATCTCTTTGGCAGAATAGTACATGTGAGCACTAGATATCTTTGGTAGAATAGTGCATGTGGTTGATCAACTCGATCTACATATAATGGAAAATGAGCTTAAAATATGTGCTCTTTTAGTAATAGACATCTTTCTGCACGTATATGATTTTTCTTATATTTCTTTTGTTACTGCCAAGTATTATCTTTATCTTACTGCCAAGCTTAGTAATGAGAGGTATATAAAAAGAAACGTAGGCGTACTCAGTACTATATTCTAGAATATTAATATTATGTTGACATGTACCACATGTAACCTTTTGTTTAGGTTACAGACATATGATCTTGAAGAACCAGGATAGTTGTGAGTTGTGTGGCATGCTGATGTACAAGTGTACTTGTTGTCTTAAGATCATGTTGTTTAGTGGTAGTACATGTATCGGGAAAAGTTTGTTGTTCAATATGTAATATCAAATGTTGTAACAATTCATTTTGTAATTATATGTTGAATGGTGAACAAGTGTTTATGGTTTTATTATTGTTCATGTGAATATGCTACTATTGTTTCCTTCTGACTTCCTATGATTTTCTTCTTCTTAGCCTAATGTGGGGTGTTTAAATTGGGATTCTCGCTGAGGTGAGGATTTCAATTTGAATGTGACACATTAGATTAAGTTTTAGAAAATCTGGGGACATCACAATGTCGTTGATGAACACCACCACAAATTGGTCAATGTAACGTCAGAACACTCTATTCATCAGGTGCATGAATGTTGTTGGTGCATCTTTTAGCCCAAATGGCATAACCACAAACTCGTAGTGACCATATTGAGTCCTAAAAGATAACTTGGGTATGTCATCTGCCTTGATCTACAACTGATGGTATCCTAACCTCAGATGTATTTTAGAGAACACTACAACACCTCTTAATTCATCAAATAGATCATCTATCCTCAGAAAAGGGTATTTGTTCTAGATTGTCACTTTGTTCAACTATCGCTAATCTATGCACAACCTCAGACAAATGCCCTTCTTCTTCACAAACAATACGGGAGCACCTAAAGGGGAAGTGCTCAGTCTAATAAAACCCTTCTCTAGAAGCTCCTGTAACTTCTTCTTTAGATCTTGCATCTCAGTTGGTGCCATTCTATATGATGACTGCGTTATTGGCTATGTACCAAGAACTAGATTGATCTTAAAGTCAATCTCTCGAGATGGCTGAACACCAGGAAACTCATCAGGATACACATCCTCAAACTCTCAAACAACAAGAACCTCATGAATACTAGGACTCCTCACCTTGGTATATATCCACCATGTGTGCTAGAAAACCTTCACACCCTTTCCTCATCAACCTCTTTGCCATCATCACTCACACCAAGTACATTAGGAGAATCTTCCTATCTCCTTGGAAGACCCATGAAAAATCACCATCAAAGAAAATCGCCACCTTGGAAGTATAGTCCAAGACAACCTGGTACTTCTCAAAGGTATCCTACCATGCATTTTAAGTGGCATAAGATCCACTTGAATGTTGCACCCTGAGAAAGAAAGAATGTAGGATGGACAAACCTCCCACAACATACCAACCAGAGAGGTTTCTGAGAGAATACTATCATATCTATGACTAATAGGCAAAGAACAACTGGCTATCACTTCTTGGTAACAAAAGAGTGTCTCATACCTAGGTCAATCAAAACATATAGAAAGGAAAATTCTGACAAATTCAAATGAAATAATTTTATCTAACCTGTCAGGACTCATGGATTGACCACTATTATATCCTCAATTTTCACAAAATTGAAGTAAAAATTAATAAGTAATTTTTTTCCTAATGGTATTATTGGTGGAGTAGTTATGTTAATTATAATCACCATTATGGCATGGATTCTTGTTGCACAAGTTAAGAAAATAAGAGATTTTGTGCATAAATAAGAATGGTGACTTTGTTAACTATTAGATAATTGAATTGCAAGATAATATGCAAATTTTTAGTTGAAAATAAAATACATGATGTTTTAGATAATTAAAAAGAGTAACTATCTATCCATTATTGGAAACACAATATTTGGGGTATCAAATAACATTATACTTTACAATAGTGAGGAAAGAAAGAGAATTCTAGATTTGGGAAGAACGAGAATATTCTAGAGCTCATGTTCAAACTACTAAATAAATTGACATGTATTTGTATACTTTTCTTTAATGGCTTGTTGTTTCCAAATCTAACTCTTAATAATAATAAAAGTCAAGAGTTTCATGTAAGGGAAAGAAAGGAGAACATGTTTTAATTACTTTCTAAATGAGATAGTCTCAAATTTTCTCCTATTCGTAGTTGGAGATCAATTGTGGAATAAAAGAAATGTCTTCTTTTTGGATAATCACAAAAAGGTGGTAGTTTGTGAATATATTGCCTTTGAGAACTTCTTTGTAACACATAAAAGAAAAAGTAAACTGGAAGGGAAGGGATATATACATATATTTTTAGTAGTAATAAATATGATAACACCTTCCATTTAAGTGTTACGACCCTTAATGGCCTCCCACCCGCATGTGTGAGAAAAGGAATCACCTTCATTGAGTAACTAGGGAGGAAAAACATGGACTTTCTCAAACCATCACCTCCTCTCTCGCCTTGTTTGCTAATGAGTAGGGTTTAATTAGAATCTATATAAAGGCATGTGAGGACCCTTGTGCCCATAAAATACCTTGAGGCATGCATAGGTATTACAAGAAAGAGAAGGCAAGTTCCTAATTTGAAAGTGATGCCCTACTCAATGTTCGGTTTTGCTAATAAAAGGTACTAAAATGCTGACGTGGCTCCCTTTGATTGGCCAATTTGTGTTTATCTTGAAATAATAGTACTAATTGCAAGGATGCTCAAATGAAGACACATTATATATGAAAATTTATCAAGCGAACACGTAGAATTCAAATAAAATATGTTTGAGACATAAATATGATCCATTTCCAAAAATAGTGCAAAGATGGGTTTATGTGGTGATGAATGTATTTAAACCCTAAGTTTGGAAATAAGGTGTTTGAATATGTTAAAAGTGATTTCTTTTCCACAATAATTAAAAATAATGAGCAAGATGAGAAATCAAGGTGACCATGATCATTATGATGATAGTTACAGTTTCTAATGGGAAGTAGCATGCATATGATGATTTAGAGACTAGAGATCATAACATGATGTGTCATTAAGGGATATAATTGAATCTAGTATTATAGCATAGTGGACTTGATAATCATTGATAGACTTTAAATGAATTAGGATTCTTAAGTCATTAAATTATTGAACATGAAAATTTGAGTATTAAACATGATCTTAATTATAACTTGATATAAGACCCTAGATTAGGATATGAGTAGGGTTTAATCTATTTAATGAAATTGATGTGATGGTGACATTTTAAGATATATATACATGCAAATTAAGATTGATTGCTTGACTGCCTGCTTGATTGGATAATATGCTTAGAGAATGTTTTCATAATCTGCATGGCTCACCATCATGGTACATGGTTACACTTATGATTAAATGTATCAAAATCATACGCTTGTCGAGGTTTCTAGAATATTGAATGAATGATATTTGTTGGATGTTTACTTATTTCATGCAAATTATAAATCCCCTATGAGTATCACATAAGGTAAATAATGATATTTTGAACCCTAGGTTACACAAATCAAAGGGTATCCACATAAGTCCCATGATGGATAGTGGTTACACTTGAGATACTAGACCAAGTATGGGTTAGAATATAAAAGAAAACACAAGTTCTTATATGCAATTAAATGATAATTGAATATATGTATTTGTGATTATTGTGTGAACCCATGTACTAGTATAGAAATATGATGACTGCATTTTGGTTTTCAGCATTTTAGGTAGTTGATACACTAGATACAAACACAAAGATAAAGATGAAATCCATGGAAGGTATTAAATCTATGCAGAAGGATTAGATAGTTTAGTATTTATTCTCAAATGTAAAATGTTTATGATAGAAAGTTCATGTAAGCATCCAGTTTATAATCTTTTGAAATGAATGAAATTGTTTTTTATTATTTGTTATTTGCTAAATCTGGATCTTTGGGAAAAATTGTGTAAGTAATGGCATTCATATTTTTGTCCTTACCTAATTGGGGATGTTGAAAGGTGAGGTCGTTACAACCACTCCGTCCATATGACACATGGCATAGAATCTAGCCATCACATGTTTTCACGCCCGACCTCTTTTAGCTTGTCCAAAAGAACTAGCCTGTTACCCCTGATTGCCTTCTCTTCCGCTGCCACTACTAAATGTTGTTGTTGCGACCCTTTTTGCTCTATCTCGGCTACTGGGTCAACTCCTCATCCTTCATTGGGCAAAGCAGCCTTGTACACCTAATCTATCCACACCTATAACAAGTCTTATCTTCATAACATGGCCTAGGACCTGATGTCATAAAAATCGATCTTATGCTACGAGCCCCTGTCGATGGAAAAGTTCATCTTATGCACTTGCTTGGTGACCACTGAGATAGAACTCCTAACTTCTGCTGAGGCTGAGGTGACAAAAACCTAGGATTCTTGAAGCCTCAATAGGACTTCCTCAAAAACTATGTCGATCTCTTCATAGCATTAGCCTCTCACTTCACCACATATGACTACTCTATCCATCTCACAGACTCCACAATGGTAGCAAACTGCTCTTAGTTCTCCAAAGCAGACATTGTCGTCATCAACTACTTAAACCCTTCTCAAACCATATGATCCTCTCCTTATCCATCACTTCCTTGTGAGGAAAAAACCTCAACAAATCCATGAACTTGGCCTCGTACTCGTTGATCGTTATCGACCATGTCGGATCCTCTCAAACTACAAGATCATCTCATCAAGATACGTCTCCAGAAAGTATCGACTCACAAACTCTTATCGAATGTCTTGCCAACTGATCACTATGTCGGTCCTCTTCTCCTCCCCAATGGCCCACCAATGTCCAACATTGCCCTTTAGTAGGTAAACTACATGCTTCACCTTATCTTCTTCAAGGATATTGCGGATCTTAAAGGCCTTCTCCAGCTTTATCAACCACATATCTACATCTGTCGGGTCTGTAGTACCTATGTACTCCAATGATCCAACACGTTTCTACCTCTCAAAGGTCTTCCCAAAACCTTATAATTCTACATTGGGGATAGCTACCCTTTCATAGGGTTCAAGCACCCTATATACCATATGCACAATTGTGGCCATAAACTATCCAAAAAAGGACTAAAAAGTAGGATTGGCCATGGTTGTTGGGTCAAAATAAGGCACTTTAGGAACCCCATGTACTCCTACCTTCCTCTGGGCACCACCTCTTGGTGCAGCAACACTACTCTCGACATGTTCTATGTGTTATCAAAAAATTTCTTCTTCTTCTTCTTCTACATAAGAAGAAGCTACAATCAGATATACTAGATAACGCAAGAATAAACACAACCCTAGTACTATGTACATGTAGACTCAGTGAACCTAGAGCTCTCATAGCATCCTAAAATGTGACAACCCAATGCCTGAAAACCAAGATTACTCAAAACCAAAGCACACGACCAACTACTAAACAAGCACATTACCACAAAACAAGATATTATAAAATTTATCTCATATAACCATGTCAAGAGGAAACATATACATCGAGGTTCACAACCCTTCACCACATATATCACATACCATACCATAAAGGTACTACATCACTATACAGTGGCCATCCTGCCACAACTTGTTCACATATACAAGCCACATATATACAACCAAGGCATATAATGAAAAACATGTGTCAATAAAACATCTACAAAATACCTCATCCAGGACCTGAGAGTAGAAGGATGACACATAGGACTCTATTACAAAACACTAGAAGCATGTACAACCTTCAACAACTACTGATCTCCTTGTTGCTCTTCCTCAACTGCACGATCTACCACATCATGCACAACCACCTAAAAAACATGTGGTGAACCACATGGGTGAGACCCATGTCCCAGCAAGAGATATAACTCTCCACCAACAACTATTGTAAATACATATTATTCTTAAGAAGTAAAGTAACATTATTAACATGATGAGCAAATTCATATAAATGAATAATTTAAAACTGATTATATAGGCTAAATAGGTTCAACAACAACAAATGATCACTAGAACAAGTTACACATTTAGAAGGAATATGAAGAACATGTATAATAGTTAATTTCTCTTACTGCATTATACTACAATAGAGCAGTACAAGAAAGTTAGGCAAGGGAAACAACCAATGTGAATCATGTTTATCCCTAAGAAGATATACTACTCGGATATTTATATATTTAATTATGACCTGAGGATTTGAGTCATACCACCCAAATCCAACTGACCAATGCTAAGTGAAAATGAGTGCCAAAAAATATCTCTGGAAGACCCATAATCCATGATCTCACCTCCACCTCCTGGTCAATATGAGACACACCACATAGACATAAAATTCAACTACGAACAGTGACTTGTAGTCAAGATGTAAACACCTAGCCTACCTTGGTACAAGTCACGACACTAGACACCAAGGTAGAAACCCTGCCACCAAGGTACAATTGTCCCAAAATCACATAATGTAATATAATCATCAAGACATGACCTCTGCCATTCTCAAACATGGAGGCATTACCATGAACATCCTCAAAACACCTGGGGTCAAGATGACAAGGGCACATAGTCACATTCACCTCAGATACTCAACAACATGTTCTATGAGTTTCCCTTAGGAAGACTCATTTCACCATCTAGAAAGTTATTATATTGGAATGGATCTATGGCACAGGGCAACTACATGATTAGGGTTTCACTTATTAGTTAAGACAATTGGGTAACTTTAATGTTGCATCAATCAAGTTACAATGTAAAAACCATAAATAGATTCTATAAAGATAATGGTATATTGCAACACTAGAAGATATAAAACATATTAAGCATAAAGATGATCACATCACCACATGATAGTGTCCCACTGCCATACACAAGGCTATCACCATTATATCATCACCATGGGATAACAAATCCCTCATCACATCACTAGAGGAAATCACCTCAAATTTTGAACTAAGCCTATGATAAGGTCATAAGACCTAATCACAAAGTTCTTGCATAGCATCATTATCTCATCATGCCTCATCAAGGCTGATAATAACCACATATGAGTCACGCACATGATACCACATCAATCCTTATCCATGATGCTCATTCAACCTACAAGTTAGGTCTATAATAAGTAGGAGAGAGAACATAATTCATCAACATTCTAATTACTCAAGCAAATAAACATTAATACACCATGTTACTCAAATTAGGGTTAGGGTTACCCACAGTTAACCAATTAGTTAACAACACATAACATCAAACCTGAAGTACACCACTTCCCACATTCTTGCAAGCCATAAATGTTGTCATCCTTAATTCAGCGTGACCATGATCATGAAATCAAGTAACAATAGTGATCAATCAAGATGAAACTATGTGTAGAGACCATGTATGTTAATACCTTGTAGCGATTGCAAGGATAGATTAAACTAGTGACCACAAGGATTAATCCCTTCATAGCAACCACAATGGTCAAAATATGGTAGCGACTATAAGAAACCTAGGTCATAGAAATCATGGGAAGTCAACTTATGTAGCGACCCCCATGGGACTTCAACCATATCAACCATATACCTTAAAATAGGTGGTTCAACATCAAGAAGTTGAAGAGACATCACGATGTAAATCTAATGAAGAAGATGAGAAATTGAAACCCAACAAGGAGTGAGGTGCACCAAGGAAAACATACTTCAAAACCCTAAAAACAAGCATCACAAAGTCCACATGAAAACAAAACTAAGAGAGTGGAACACCAAACATCAAGAACATGCAAACAAGAGTAAAAAGCTCCATCTTCCACATGATAGGTGAACCATACTTTTGAGGATAAAATCAAACATTCAAGATGTGCATGCAAGAACGAACAACCCCACCATCCACTAGATCTTGGGTATAATGAGTAGGGTTAATCTATGTAATATCACCACATAATCATAAACCCTAGTTCAAGATATCATCACTACTCAACTTATAATCACATTTTAAAGATAGATCATTAGCGTGCAAGATGAGTGCAACAATAATAGAGGGGAAAGTTGTATAAATCTCCTTGAAGTGAAGAGAAACTCCAAAGACAAGAAGCTCCAAGAGAGAGAGAAATCCAGAGCTTAGTTCCACTCAACGACCAAGCAAAATCACCTAAACAGAAGAAGAACAAACCTAGGTTAAAAGGTGCACAAAGAAGAGAGGGCACACATCCTAGGCTGAAAAGAATTAGGGAAAGAGAGACCTTCATCTCACTTAGGTATTACCATGAAAGAACCATGGATTCGACCTCTATTGGAGAGAAGTTCCTCAATAAAACCACCATGGAGAACCATGGATCATCCAATAGAAGAAAGAGAGGGGAAGGATTGCAAGAAAACAAAATCAAGAAAGATAACCCACTTACAATGATCAAGGATCACAAAAGGATAAATAAAGAGAGATGATCAAACCCTATTTCACTACATGCAAGGGGGAAAGGGCCACCATGATAAAGGTCAAGCAACACCACTTGCACCACCAGGAACAAGGGCCTAATACAAGCAAGATGAGAGAAGGAAGAGAGAGCTAAAGGGATCACTTGCATATAAGAAGAGGGGTATAAATACCCAAGGGTGGGAGAGAGGTAAGGGAGTTAGGTGTCATTCACATAAGTGCCACTTGTCCTCAATATAACATCCATGAAAGAACTCAACTAAAACATGCAACCAAGATCATTAAAACCTATGTGAGGGTAGCGACCACTTGTTCCACAAGGTTCTTCGGTCTAAGAAGAAAACGTTGGCGACCTACAAAAGGTGGCAGTCTCTACAAACACGGTGACCAAAACATAGAGAACTAGGTGTCAAAAACCTAGTGACCACTATGGGTGCTCACACCCTAAACACCTCGACTGCAACAAAAAAACAAGGGAAAACACATCGGTTTCATCAACACAAAGGATTAGCATCCCATCAACTCAAGCATCCATGCAACCCAAGCAAAACCTAACTCAACACACATGATGCTACCTCATCAACCAAGGTCCAATAAAGCACCCCTAAGAATCATTATCTCTCTCATGATACCAAAACATAGGGGCACATGCAACATGTGACAAATTTCAAGATTAACCCTCAACATGGGTAAATTGCAACTTGGTTCCAAACAAGCAAACACATAGAATAACTAGCTCAAACATCATCTAATTAGGACCAAACATAAAACATAATCATGTCACATGTTATTAAATAATATCACTTGATTAGATTAAGATTTCAAGAATCTTATTATGCTAAGCAAGAAATATCAAGCTAAAATCTAGGTCAGGGGTCTTACAACCTAGGAAATGTTATATACAAAAAAACAGAATAGACATCTAAGGTTTGATGTAGGTGATGATGTATAGATGATTTTTTTGACCTATGAGTGTGTTATGAGGTTCAAGAAGTGTGAAAAATTGACTCGTTCATATGTAGGAACATACGTATCAGAGCTCTAACAAAATTTATAAAACATAAATGATGCATTTTGTGTATCTATATTGAAAAAATGTTATCTAGTAAAGAGAAGATTGTTGATCAAGAAGAACTCCAGTTTAGGGATGATATTTTCTATGTTCATGGCATTGAATGGATTCTAGATGGCAAAACTGTGGAATCTAGGATTAGTGAAGGCCTTGTAAAAGAATCAAAGAGTAGAGGAAGTGACTTTCGCATTGTTTTTGTGGATTAGTAATAATCATATTTTAGTAAAATTAGTATAGGAAGTGATTTTTTGCATAGTAGTTTAGATATTTAATAATTATTATTTTATTTTCTAAAGGTTTTGATATATTATATTAGAGGATGAGATTGTTGCAACTTAGTGTTCATTTTTTGGTAGTTTCTTGACTAGGGAAACCATACTTTCCCTTTGTTATTTCATGTTTTATGTTTGAAAGATGAAGACTATGTTACTTATTTTTGCAATAAACAATATTTGTATGAAACACCATAATTTTAATGATTGGATGTGTTTGATATACTAAAACTAGTAAAAGTTGTAACTTGGTTGAATTCATCTTTATGTTTGAGTATATATCTTATTTGAATGATATTCTAATAACAAAAATCCCATTTTGAAGAGTTCATAATAGATTCAATTTGAAAATGCTTGTTGACACTTGAAACATTAGAATTATGTAAAATTAACTTAATTCCATATTTTATGGCTATTTGTACCATATGGTTTTGATCCAAACTTTTGGAATAACTCTTGGAGTGCTTCCTATAGGGTTGGATAGACACTTAAACTAACATGAATAAAAGAGATTGTGACATGCATGTTGATGATCTGAGTTTAATGTTGTTAGTGACTCAGTGTGGGTTAGTGGTGGCTCATCCTAGATCAAAGGTGATTGGTTGGTTGTTGTCCATTCATCCAACTAACCTCCTTATAGGTTACTCAATCATTGGAAATAACTACAAGGGTGTACCTACTACTTGTAATTGACTTATGAGTGCTAATGGTAGGTTGGTGGGGTTTCCACCACCTAGAGGTCATTATGACCTCTTGTATAGGTAATTTATTTGTAAGGTCTAATGGAAGACACCAAGATGGTTAGACACTCGGTTTGTTAGTGAGAGGTCCCAGGATCGAGCCCAGGCCACGGGATGAATAGAATGGCCATTTTTTTTAAAAAAAAATTATTTGTAAGGTCCAACATAATATGCTTGCACATGAGTTTAAAAATGAAATACATTTAATTTTGTCAGTAGGTTTGGTGTAAAATAGATTGGTGGGCTTGTACTAACCTACATTACTTAAACCATGCTCTAGAAACATCTAGAGCGGTTACTAGTGGTTATTTTTGAGAGAAGGAGAGAACAAGCAATAGAAACACCAAAATCTCAAACAAACCAAGCTAGATTAAGAAATAAATCTTATTATTCTCATCATTAATAATTCATTTGAGGGACAAATCAACCATATGTGAAATGATTAGGTTCCCTTTATCCATTTTTTACCTTACTCTCACATGGGAGATGAGCATAACTAATTGACGACAAGACCGTATGCTTTGAAATGATCTTGAATTTTTTTCTAGAATCTATGTCCAAGATCTGAGATATGATTTCACAAAAGGTTATTCATAATTTTTGAGAGAGTATCTCTTCTATACCAAGTAAAACTAATTGCTATACTGAATTTACATTTTCTTTATTCTTCTAGATATTTAGGTTAATTGATAAATTGATGAACATAATGCATTTTGATATTTACAAAGATAGGAACTATATAGATAAAAGTAAACTTTAGGTATAATTTTTTTGATTAATTTCGTGTGATATATCAGAATTTGGTATCCTATGAACTCATGAATAATAGCGATACAAATGGTTTTCAATGTAATTTTGAGACCCTACCTCTTATTAGCATAATTATGAACCTTTATGACATAGTTCATACATGACGTGGGCCCTTTTTGTATTGTAACCACACGTTATTTATGTTAACAGCATAATTAGTGTAAAATATTAAAAATCATTTGGCATGATAGTTCATGCATATGTATTAAATGATGATAAGAAGCTATTTTAAAATATTCATTTTGTTGAAAATTTTAAATTTGCAAATGTCAAAACAAGTATATTCGTGCATGCATTGATGGATTAGAATGATAGATGCAATATAGATAGATCATTAGCTTCGGGAAAGCCTTAGTTGGCTACTTTTACAACATTTTTAGGTTGAAACACAACAATTGGAGGGGCCTTATGCTACATGCAATTAAAGCATGTAGAAAATGGGTCTTGATGATTTGACCAATCCATGCAATAGATGCATGCTTGGGCTAAATGGTTGCCACTCGCTCTGGGTATATGTGTGTCGAGATATGCATGTCGAGGAGGGGCAATTGTTCCACAATTCTTGGTGCTTGTCTACTAGTGAGGATTGATTATTGTCACTTGGAGGTTGACCTAGGTTGACCAACCAATTTTTGGGGTTGATGCAACTTGTAGGATGTAAAAATGAGTGGTCAGATTCACTTATTTTAAATTATTTGATTTTCTACCATCTAAGTACACACACACACACACAAACACACACACACACACAGATATATATATAGTCAACCTTTGAGTCATATTGGATCATTTTGCTTCAAGGATAATGAATCTAGAAGAGGGTGGTCATGGAGGAGGAGCTCGTGCATGTTGATAATTTCTCAATTTCTTGATGATCGAGCATGAAATTCAAAGTCATATGCTAGTTTAGTATGAATTAAAGTAAGATAATATCTTTATTTTCATCTTCATTTTCCCCCTCTCTTTCATACCATATTAGTTAAGGTTCTTCATGTTCTATTGTAAAAATATTAATCCTACAACAAAATATGGTAACGACCAAGGTAGAATCCTTGACCACAGATACCTGAATCTCTGACTCCAAGTTAGTGGTTAGGGCTAGGTTGTAACCATTATTTCTTGAGTGGAGTCTCGATGAGAAAAAAAATTTATCAGCGCCATCCCAAAGGAAAATATTGAAACACTTTGATCCATTCCCCCAAAAGATACATGACTCTAAACCAGTGATAAGTATATACTAAGGCTGAGACATTTAAGATAAAATATATTTTTCCATATATGTACCTTTTATATCATTATATTTAATATCATGAATGCACAATTAATAAGAATACACAAAAGAACACTCTAATAGATACTAAATACTGGACTATTCCTCCACAATAATAATAAATTTTATACCCTTAGTCAACCCCTTCTATCCAAGTGCCATCAACTACCTTCCCTAATCCTAATTTGAATATATTTCGCAGTCAACATAAAAATTTCTCGAACTCTACTAGCATTCATCACGTGATACAAGAAAAGATTTGTTCTTGAAAATAATCTATGATAATCTTAACGGTACTATTTACAATTGAAACAAATGATTCAAGCACCAAGATTTTACAAAGAAGTAATGTTATCCTGAATTCATATTATTATAGTATTCTTATGTATCATATGAAATGTCATATTGTTTGTTTGAACATTGAATAAATGGCCTCTCATTTGTTTTACTTAATCAATATTTTCTAATATTACTTATTCAACTTTTACATTGGAAGTTTTCTCTAGTAATTACATCAGTTCTTTTACCTTATGAAGTATTGTAAACATCCTACATAATAGAAAAACTTTGTCTTATTCTTTACAATTTTTGTAATACAAAATCATGACGAGATTATAGTAATTCTTAGAACAAAAAATAAAATAAGTATATTTCAATACTTAAAACCCTTTTTTCTATTAACTCATCATACCAATTAATTGACTAGAATTAATATGCATTCTCACCTACTCCAACCATTTAGATGTTCACTTAAGGCAAACAAACTAACTTTTCAATGAGAAAAAAATAGCTTTCTTTTGCACATTACATGAATGACAAAAGAACAATGTATTTTTAACAAAAATCAAAGTTTTTATTGCTATTTACGTGTGATCTTATAGGAAGCAAACAAAAACCTCCTTAGGAGGTGATGCAACCGTTTGACTAACGACCAAGGCTTCACCTCCATTATAAATCTACATCATTTTGTACTACTTTTAGAAAAACTAAAGACAAGTAAGAAAATAGAAGCAAAGAAAAGCATAGTAGCATAATAATACAAAATAAATGGGATAGATCTTAGAAAAGGAAAATAAGTGAGAAAATACATTATTCCTAAAAAGAATTGACCTCTATGATTCAACATGAAAATTGCACCTTCGCTATGCTTCTTGTTGTTGTCTTTCTTGATTTAAATATTTCTATCTTTTTCCAAGAATGTTCATGATATAAAATGTTGTTGCCACTAATATCCTTGCATCCACCATCAATGAAGAAGAAAAGGGGGAATTATTTCCTTTTGAACACCCCAATCTACTGAGATGTTGATTGGATAATAATTTCAAATATGATAATGAATAAATAAGCGTAGTTGTAATGATGACATAAGAGTTTGTAGTCTAGATGTTGGTAGGTGTGATATTTTTCAATGAATAAAGGAAAATTAAAATAAGGATGAGGAGGGAAAGAAGAAGGGTGAGGAAAGGTGTATGTGTTAGTTATTAGGATATGGACACAACACCTGTAACATCCCAAAATTCCAAGAATATTCTAATCCTTATAATTTGGTTTTTATTAAATAAAATTAAATGAGGAACTTAACAAAAAAAGAATATGATATTAAATTTTATGGAGGTTAATGGAGTGAGAAGAAAAAAATGTGACTCAAAAATCAATTCCACTTTCACATGTGCATTATGAATTTCAATTAATCCAAAGATGACGTACAAATTAGTTTCCCTTTTCCTTTGTTCTCTCTCCTCCAAAGGGTTTGCTCAAAAAGGTCTGATAGGTAGATGAAATAGTTTTTGAATAAATATTGAACTCAAGATTTGACTAAATGGTCATAAAAGAAGCTATTTCCCAAATTTGCCTAATGTATTGATAAATTCAATTCAAGGTTATTTGACATTATAGAAATCATGCATTAAATGAGTATAAAAACGAAATCTAATTGTCTAGAAATATTCTAGACTCTCAAAACAAACCTATGGTTCAAATTTGAAGTCATTTGGACCATATTTGACCCTCCAAATGAATTAGGTAGGCTACCATGAAATTTTTAATTAGATTTAATGGATTTATCATTCAATGCGATCATTGTTTTTTGAATTAAGCCAGGGGTCACTCTTATTCATCCCACACCCCTCTGGTGGGCTAAAATCAGCAAAAATAATACAACTCCCGCTCTTATAACTCGGGTATTTTCCAAAAAAAAAAAACCCCACCCGAAACAACAAAACAAACAGGACCAAGTAATATCAAGCCTCAATCACTTCACTCTCGACTACAATGTAAGGAATCTTCCTCTTTTCCAATCTAGCCATACCCCGAATTCTAGTAGGAATCCTATTTGAATCCGTAGTAACAACCAGATTGGAGGATCCACATCCAAGCTTGCCGATCTCTCGTGGTATGGAGTTAATCAGCTTGTGCACATATCCACCCGATATACTAGCCATTTCTAGCTCCTCTCTAAGCTCTTGCACATACGTTCTAGCCCTCCATGGCACAGAAGCATTGTTCCAAAGTATGTTATAGATATTTTTATCATCCACTTCCATGGTAGAAATATGCAGCATATGATCTCCAGCCAACTTTAACCCGATGAAGCACGCCTGAATGTATACCAGCTTGTAGTCTTCCTTTTTGAGCCAAGCACGGAATATCAAGCAAATATCAGCATTTTGATTACGGACAATACCTGCAGCCCATCTTCTTTTGTTACCTTCCTCGTCCACGTCTCTTCCAATCGTCACATTTAGCTTAAGATTAAACATGTCTGGATTTGTCCACCTGATGAGACAAACCTTCCTCATCTTGAACCTAGGCTCGTTGATGCTCGCCATCGTCATCCTGGAAAGAAGAATCAGATTTTTTGTCAGAGGGAAAGTCTTTCTCTTAATCAACTGGTTCACATGGTTTATAAGACTGCTCCATTCTTGCTCCACATGTCTCCTATTATCAGCATACCGAGATGAGCATCTCATTCTCCAAATAGATACTGAAATATGACCAGCCATGAACCCGACAACCCAATCAGTAACTTCATTAGATATACCATCCAAACACATACTAATCAGGGACCGAACATCAGAAGGCAGTTCCTTATCCGTCATCTCACCAAACTTATCCCAGAAAAACCTCGCGATCTGACCTTGAAAGAACAAGTGATTCATGTCTTCCTCCTGCGGCTCATCACAACAGTTGCACCGCGAGGCAAGTTGTATACAACATTTGATACACACATTATCATCAGTCAGAATGGCCGCCCTGGCAATCTTCCATATGAGAGCGCTGGCCTTTGGGGAGTCCATCCTCCAAACCTTACCTAGATCATCAAGTCCTTCCTTTTACACGTTCCGCAACATCACCTTGGCTGATCTCATAGAAAATTTGTCGTTCTCCTCTACATCCCAGATCAACTTGTCATCCATATCCGATATCTACACATCCGCCTGTTTGATAAGGTCCATCCCATTGTTATCAATCACCTGGGTCAGGGAACTCCAATCCCACCCATGATCATCAATCCAAAAATCCTTAACCAGGAAAGGGTGTCTTTCATCACTTGCATAAATAGCATAGTCAGCGATCCTTTCATCACACCACCAGTCATCCCAGAAAGAAATATCTCCTCTCCCAATCGCCCACTTGCAGTGCCTATAGATTTTTGGGAAGGTGCTCCATACTTTTTTCCAGAAGGGGGAGGGTGAGCAACTCAGCTTCAAGTGACCAGGATACAAGGTCGAATGACCAGAGACAGGATTCGAATACTTCACCCTACAAAACCCCACCCAGAGAGAGTCTACAGAAAGGATTTCCCAGCAAGCTTTAGCAGTAAAGGCTTCATTTATATTTTGTAACTGCGGAAGACCAAGACCACCCTTATCAACCGGCGTTGCCACGCGGTGCCACCCAAGCCAAGCTTTCCTGTGTATCTCATCTCTTCCAGCCCAAAGAAAAGAAGATAGCCTATTCTCAATGCGAGATATAATACCAACTGGTAACCCAACTACTGCCACCGCATGAATCATAACCGATGAGAGGACATGTGCTATCAGCAAGCGCCATCCAGCAAAGGATAGAAGTTTAGCCTTCCATGAAGCAATCTTGGAATTAATATTCTTTATAAGAAAATCAAAATCAGCTAGCTTGTATCTCCCTTTATATATCGGTATCCCTAGGTACAGGAAGGAACTAGATGCATGTTCAATCCCAAACTTCATAGCTATCTCATGTGACCGTGAAAGGTCCGATCCCCCTACAACACAGACCGACTTGTTACAGTTCACCCTTTGACCCGTTGCTTTCTCATAAATGTCGAGAGTGTTAAAAGCCTCCTGAATCGATTTGTTGTCAGCTTCAAAGAGAACCAGAAGGTCATCAGCATAGAGGAGTATAAGAGGTTCCACCGCAGGTCCTCTCGTCTTGAATCTGGATATAGAGTGTGCATCAGCCAATTTGTAAAATCTCCGACAAAGAACTTCTTCAAAGATGATTAAAAAGAACGGGGAAATAGCATTTCCTTGTTTGAGACCTCTAGCAAACGAGAAAAAAACAGTCGTGTGTTCACCAATGGTAACTGTAGCCCATGAGTGTACAAAAAAACTGAGACAGAGCTCGACCACCTCCAGAAGCAGACTAAAAGCAAGAAGGATCTTCCTGAGCACCTTCCACTCAACCCTGTCATACGCCCTAGACATGTCAATCTTTATCATCACATTTGGAGCCATCTGGCCTTGATTGATATCATGCATGAGCTCCTTGGCAAGTCGGATATGATGTGTGATATCAGAACCCTTCAGAAATGCTCCTTGGGATTTAGAAATAAGAGAGGGCATCAGGGGCGCCAGCCTGTTATTCAGGGTTCTTGCAAGAATCCGGAGAGCCAAATTTTCAATGGAAATCGGTCGGAAATCAGAAGGGAGCTGTTTGGGATTATCACATTTTGGAATCATAAGAATGCGACAGTAGAAAAGGGTCCTATGGCAGGTCTGACCTCTAAAGAAAGCTTCTGCCATGGTGAGAAAATCCGCACCAATAACGGTCTAGGCTGCTTTATAGAAAGGGAGGGTAAAACCATCAGGACCCGGGGCTGTTGATGGGTCCATTTCTTTGATCATCATTACAATCTCGTCCAGGCTAGGAACCGCAACTACACCGAAGCTGTCTTCAGCCGAGCAAACAGCCGGTATATCTTCTAGCATCCCATCAAGCATCAAGTCATCAGTATGCCCCTCATCATTGAAAAACTTCTCCAAATGGTCAGCTGCCTCCCTCGCCATCTCCTCTGGATCGGACACCACCTTTCCATCGGGAAAAGATAGAGAACTGATTCTTCTATGACGACGTCTTGATTTCACCACCACGTGGTAAAAAGGAGTATTTCTTTCCCCATCATGTAACCAGTTAATCCTTGCCTTTTCTTTCAAGCTGGCTTCCTCCAGATCCATCAAGTGTTGAAACTCCAATTCCGCAATCCTCAGATTCGCCTCGTTCGCTGCCGTGGGATTTTCGTCGAAGGCCATCTGAATAGTGGAAATAACATCCTCCAGATCTTTAATCTTCAGACTAACATCACCGAGAACATCTCTACTCCACTTCTTCAAGGCATCTCTCACTCTCTTCATCTTGGAGAAGAAAATATAGGAAGGGTGCCCAACCACATGAGTGTCCCACACTTGTTCAATTATCCTCAAGCAGTCATCATGATCTAACCAGCTCGACTGGAAAGTGAAGAACTTTCTTCTGTTTCTATTAACATCACCAATCCCTGGAATCGTGAGAATCGGGCAGTGATCCGATACTCTAGATCTAGTAAGGTGCAGAGAGCGGAAAGAAGGTCTGTCAGCTAGCCATGCATCATTCAAAAAGGCTCTATCAAGACGCTCCCAAATAGTCGGAGTGAGGATTTGCTTGTTCACCCAGGTAAACCTGCTTCCATCAAAGGGGACTGCATTGAGACAATCATCAGTGATAAAGGCATTAAATTCGAATAAGTCCTGGAATCATGGGGGGTCACCACCTCTCTTCTCTTGTGTATTTCTGATCAAGTTGAAGTCACCAGCTATCATCCATCTATCATCACCAATATCTCTGGACATAGAAAGGATCTCATTCCACAACTCTTTACGATCATTACAGTCGCAGCTTGCGTATACAACAGTGACAAAGAAAACTGTTCCATCTGTCTTTTCGAGCTTGATTGTAACATGCTGCTTATGCTTTCTAAGGACCACCGGGCTCAAGTTCCCCTCCGCATAGAACCATATTTTACCTCCCTCACCAAGATTGTCTATCGCCCAATCCAATCGGACGACATCTAAAAGTTCCACTGCATGATTCGCATGAAGGAAAGGTTCAAAAAGACAAACGATCCTAGGTCGATACCGGCTACAAATTCTACTCAAGACTCTTCTTGTAGGGTTATTCGCTGCACCTCTAATGTTCCAAAAGATAGAGTTACAATCCATTAAGAACACAAATGTACCGCTACATCAAGAGAGCACAGTCAAACCAAATTCAGCTCAGCTGCTATATCTCCACTCATCATCGTCAAAGAAATTCTCAAAAGATTCTTCTTCATTCATGGGTGGTCTTCTTCTGTAGACGTCCCTTCTTTCCACTGATCTGTACCTGAAAGGACAGTATTCTTCTCGCCTTGAAGCTGATCTACCACTGACCCTGCTATGTCTGCCTCAAACACAAAAATGCTCAACATTTCTTTCAAAGAAGTCCTCTAGTCTCACTTGCGGAAGATGTCTTCTGTATCCATCTTCATCCACGATCATTCTTCTTGGAGAATTCACATGTTTCATCTGCTGCTGCCTAGTCGGTGACGGGTCTCTTGTCTTCTCTTCAGATGGGCAAGCCACTAGAGTAAGAGGTTCAGAATCCTTCTCTTTGATATAAAGTGCATCACGAGGAATACCACATTCTATCCCGACCTCTGTCATGTTAAGGGAGTTGGTACCAATCTTCCCTCTCGCAAGCATAAAGAGTTGGACATCCGTTCTTCTATGACCATAGGTAACTGAGATAAACTGAGGAACATCATTACTGAAAGCTTCGACCAAGATGAGCATGTCTGAAACATCATCGGGTTCTCTCTTCCAGTCAGATATGTGTATGAGCTTCCCAAAAGGGCTAATAAGGGTGTTCATGGAGTCATCATCTCTGCATATTAAGGGCATGCCCGATAACCAGAACCAGAAACATTCTCTGATGTGGTGTTGCTCTCCCTCTTTCATGTGCCTGAACGTGAGCTTGTGTCTACAGCCAGCCGGTAAACCCTTCGGGATCATATCCCGTGCCTCATCCTCACAAGAAAAGAACGCAATAACTTTCCTCGCAGCAAACCTGTATAGGTCGGCAGTGCTGGGCCACAGACCTTTCAAGAACACATGGATCTCTGTCCACGAAGCCTCACTGGGCCAGGAGACCTCGACAGCTCTCATAAGGGCATCCATCTTCATCTTCCTCATATCACTATCTGGTCCAATGTCCACCGCAATCCTTCTGGGCACATGCTGTGGCGCGCCCCGAGCCGGGATCCCCGAGGGCAGCGGGGGGAACAAAACCCTAGAATGGATATCAGGAGGTCTCTGCGACTGCGTACTCTGCAATGGTCTCTGTCTGCACCTTGCCGCAACATGTCCTGGTCGCCTGCAAATGTAGCAAACCTTGAAGCCCTTGCACTGTGCCTGCCAGTGTCCTTTGCCCATGCATCGGAAACAGGTATCATGTGGGATCCCGAACAGTGGTGTCTTTCTCGGCTGCTGCTCCACTGTCTCCTTGGCCGGCAATCATTTACACCTATGTTTAGTGTTATATCACAGTCATGTGTTACATTGGTTGCATCTTCCCTCTCACGCACCAATTCCATAGTCAGAATTTAAGTCATTTATGATCCAATGGTTTCTACATAATCTCCTTTCTCTGATAACTTTGCAAAACTATAACCCATAAACAATGTATTACTCTAGTGAATGTTTCTTCCTCATCTCACCTCATCTTCATGAGTTTCCTTGTCCAACAAATTTAGGAGGACACCTGACACATAATGAGCCCTAATATTCCCCCTCTCATGGTCTCTATTGAAAACACCCTTTAGGGTTTCAGTCTAACTCTCTGTCAGGGATTGGCATATGCCTCCACAAGATGCCTCTTTCACTTTTAAGGGACCAAAAACAACCTCCTATTCGGATATGACCCTCCTCCAATATCAATTTGATCCCAATGATCTCGAAACTCCTTGAACTACTCAATTTTGTTCTCTGGCCACCATGACTGCACCTGGGCCCTCCTCAATTCCTCTGGTGAATTTGATTGCTCGGTAAGCTTTCTTGGCCCCCCTTCGTCCTTTTACAATTGTCGGTTCACCCTATTTTTCTTTTATTTTCGGTACCCTATAGGGATGACATCAGTCCTCACTGGAGCTATCTGTCATGACTCTTCAGGCCCTTTAGATCATGGAAATGTACTCCCTGACCTCACCTTACCACACTGATTGATTTCTCGATCTTGGTCAGAATGATGATGTGTGGTTGCTACATTTTATTCTTATCTAACTCCTCGTCTATTATTTTTTGGTATGTTTAATGTTTCTCATGGATACGATGATCCCCCACCCTCAACCAAGGGTCATTAAACTCGACCTGAGATGAGGAGGTTGTCGGCAGTCCCAGTTTCTCTTGAATAGTCAAGACTTTCACACATCAAAGGAGAAGAGAACTGTCATAGAGCAGCATAGAGCCATGATCAAAGGGAGAAGGAGCCAGGTCAGATAATGATCTTGTTTCCCTTGAGATGTTACATCACAAGGGTGATTTCAAATTTTCACACTCGTACCTTGCTTGATAGGTCACAATATGTTTACATGGTCAGATGACTAGTATGCCCCTTCATTTTTTATTAATGAAACACACACCATGTTCATTTTCATATTTTTATTTTTTATTTACATCAAGATTATTTGCAATTTAAATCAATGTCATCCTATGATTCCTTAATTTGTAATTGGTCCACATTGCGAAAATCATGACTTTTGCATATGACCTCAGAAAATGATGGAAAAATATTTGTTGGAAAGCTATTTTCATTTTCTATGGATATAGACTATTTTCAAACGATGTTTCAAGAATTCAATCACCACAATAACTTAAAGATCAAGATTAGGGTTTTAGGGATTATGAACTAATAAACATATCATGATTTAATCAAATTATAGGTGGTTAGAAGCATAATCAAGTGAAGGGACTTGACCTTAAGGTGACCTACTCTAGGTAACTGGAACACGCATGTTTGGTACAACTAATTTGGTTTAATGCATGTCATTTATGATTATGCACTTTAGTATGCTTCATGATTGATGAAATTCTTTCCAAAAGAATAAATCATGTATACTTATCATTGTCTAATTGATTGATTACTTATAGTCTATGGTGAGACCCTTATTATGATTATTGATTAGTAATAAGAATCATGATCAAGAAGGGGGAACTCTATTATGGTTTATGAGGGAGAAATCCCATTATGGTTGAAGGAGAGAAATCCCATAATGTTAAAGTTCAAGCATCCTATTAATGCTAATGATAATGATAATGTTAATGTCATATTATTGATCAAGTTAAATGCAATCAAATTAGTTTTTATATGGCATTTAATCATGGACCTCAAGGGGTCGTCAAGGGCTTTCCTAGAAATCATGTGCTCCTAAGTGGGCGTTATAGAGGGATGCATATACTTATTGTCTGATTCTTCATGTCATTTATGAATCATGAATGCTTAAGAAAATGCATGATCTATGTTATGTCAACTTATGTCATGTCAATTTTTATCATGCCAAATAATATTTACTTTTATTTCATATAAAGTACCAAATACTACTTACTGATGTGATGTTTGTTTTGCATGGCTAGGGACGAGATGTTCCCATCACTTAGATCAAGTGAAGGACAAAATGGGAAATCAAGATTAGGATATCTTCTAGCTTTTCCTGGTGCAAATCTATTCACCTAAATGATCCATAGAAGTAGATAACATTTACATCATGCTTAGTTATGTTATCAATTAGATTAGATCTCATGGATAATAATGATGTAGTTTTCTTTTATCAAGAACTATGTATGAGTCAATTTTAAATTAAAGAAAAGTGTTTCATTTACTTTGATTGCATGATTAGAAAATTGTGACACCCACATTGATTAAAATGCTTCCTCTAATGTGATATGGAAAGTAGGGTGTTACATTATGGTATCAAAGAAATTTTGGTTAATGGTGACTAAGAAAACATGGTTCTCATAGTCACCCTAGAATGAAGGTGTGAGTGTGACGGAAGCGTTCTGACCCCAATCCCAATCCCAAACCCACTGCCTAGACAGTGGTAAAAGGATGGAAGCATCTATCCATGAGTGGCCCGATAGGATCTCACACACTGACATATACAATAAGAAATAATAACTCAAAAATTTGAGATATAAAGAACAAACTAATCCAATTGTAAGATATTGCCGATATCCTTGTCATCAGAGTATATGAAGTGCAGAAGTGATCTAGTCAATGTTCCATTTGTTTTGACTAAAATCAAGAAAATCAAGACATAATTATGTAATTGCACAGTACACTATCGAAATCAAGTAAAACGGTTTATAGAAAAAAAGTATACTTGGTAGGACTTATATTCAAGAAAAGTATAACAATTGGTTTTCCAAATCCAACATTTATTTGACAAGATGTTGATTTCAAACAATTCACTTTTTATTACAAGTTCCCATTATGTTGTAATCGAGAAGCATGCTTATATTTTTTTGTGTGACTCCACTACCCCAACGAGATGGGGGAGGTCACCAGGCTCCTTCTCTTCATATGAGGTAGGAGGTCGATTGGCATGAATAAGATTTAATATCATTTGACAGGTACAAGTTTCCACCCTCCCAATGAGAAGGTCACTTGTACTCAATATCAACATTATCAATATCAATATACGGGCAATCATAATGGGCAATATCATTTATGTTTTCTAGTTTGTCTCAACATATAGTATAAGAAATATATAATACTAATCAATAGGGAACAATAGCTCAACCAAGTATATATCCAAGTATACAATCAAGAGATACATAAAAAGTATCTTCAATACAACCAAAGAGGAGGAATATTAGTGTACCTTTCACTGAGGATTTCAAGTATAGATCTCAACAAGTAGTAGGTCAACCCTTCGAATTAGAACCTAAATCATCAAGATTGGATCAAGGGTCAAGATCATAATGTTTACAATATCATGTTTCACGATTCAAGATTAGGGTTATTCATTCCTATTTTACCTTGGGGTTAGTTCATTCACTTATGCTCAACAATATCAAAATGTTCAACATTTTTCAAGTATCAATTATGTTTCAAGTGTGAATGATCCACCTAGGTATTTTAGGTACATGTGTTAACCCTAATTATTATGGTCAATATGAAAGTTATTAGATCATCCTCATGGTAGATTATCATCATTGGTGTTCAAGATTAGATCAAGTTATGATTAGTATAATGAGTGAAGTTAGGGATCAAGTATTAGATCAATAGATCAATAATATGCCACAAGATTTAGATCAATCATATTATAAGATGTCATGATCAAGATTATCTTCAAGGTACTAGTTTCATATTCAAAAGTAGCTAAGCCAACAAGGTTAGGTCTAGTCTAGTCAAGTCTTATTTCAGTGTCTCAAGATAATCATCATAGTCAAATATTAGGGTTTCCAATATATAATCATGCTTATGGAGTCATTTAGACAAAATTATAAGTAAAGGATCAAGATTTAGGGATATTAGTGAGAAACATCTATAATAAGGGTTCAAGATTATTTTTAAAAGATTTTATTGTATACTATATTTGTTCATAATTTTTGGATCTAGGAATTGAGAGTTATCCTTTTACAAGAAAAAATTATTAATCTGAAATATTGGGTAGAGAGGATGGGAATTACCGAGAAAAGGGTGGTGAGGAAAAACATTGGTCATTGATCCTTGGTCAGCATTTGACCATAACCGCGGTTTGATGACTGAGGGGCGACGGCCTCTAGGGCATGTGTGTGAGACTGGAGAATGAGGGAGGGTGCAAGGACCATTGATCCTGGGTCTCAGTCAATTGTTGATCCGGATCTGATGGATGTGGGTTGTCATCCCAAACAAACAAACCTGCACACAAGCATGGTTACTCCACGACGACACAATGACTGGAGAAAAGAGGGATTAGGAGGATAGGTTGAGGGAGTGATAGGTGAAGAACCGTTCGGGTTGGTGAGGCCATGGTGAAGTTGATGGTCTAGTTTTTATAGGTGTATTAAGGCTAGCTTTAGGGTTTCGAGGGGGTGTTTATTGAGGCAGCTGATAGGTGAAAACAACGGCTCGATTGTTCTCAAAACGCACTAACTTGAGGAGTAAAAAGGGCTTAATGTATTTGGTTTGGCGCGGTGAACATCCTTGTCCCCTTTGATTTTCAAAATGGGGTTGCAAACAATCAATTGGTATTTTGGCCGACACACCCCTCTCCGTTGATTGCGGGAGATAGGGGATGATGGGTCGTCCGTTTGTTCAGGCTTGGATCCGCATGGCTTAGATCCAAGGGTTGGGGTTCATCCCCCAAGTGAGCTCTGGATCACTGAGGTGGAAAAATGGTCAGAAAAAGGCAAATAAAAAGGATTTGAGCACAAAACTTCCAAAATTCATAGAAAATTGTAGCAATGTCCAAATGGGATGAAATTTGGACATATCTTAAAAAAATGTGAAGAATATTTAGAAAAAGTTTGAGAACCAAAATATGAATTTTGATGGATCAATTTGATTCTTTGGACAAAGTGATGAATGAATCCAATTTTTGGTGTTATAATGTGTATAAAAACTATATTGGTCATCATTTTTTGTATTTGAGTAACAATAGTGATCAAGTATCCAAGGAAAATTAATTTGAGGTCATAAGTTAACATAAGGAGGGCACAAAAGTAATAAATTTATTCTTATGCTAAAATCCACTTTGTCACATCCTTCCCTCCTTAAAAAGAAATTTTGTCCCCAAAATTCAAAAACATCCTCAAAATTGGGACTATCTAAATTTAGATCATATCATAAAATACTAGAACATTCTCAACTATATAATCAAAATCATGTCCTCAATGTTCAAATAGTCCAATAATCGTGATTGGGATTCCAAGTTCAATATCATACATCTCATCATTGAGAAATTAAGTATTAAGGTCAATTCATATATATATATTTATATATATATATATATATATATATATATATATACATATATATAGTTCAAAGTCATCATATGAGTCACAAATATGGAAAGCATCCGATTGATTGCAAATTTGGAGTGATCATATTTTTGGTCAAAAAAATAGAGTTCTTGAATCAAGTGTACTAGGTGACTTTTAATCCCGATATCTTAGGGTCCTAGCTTCTACATTGGCCTAGGTGGGGTTATATATCCAAGATTTGAGATTTCATATTTCAACATTTTGAGACAACATCATACTTTCAATATGATGATTTTAAGCTCAAAATCAATGGGAGGTCCCACCCTAGTCCTAATGAGAGATAAACCCTAAGTAATAAATCAAGGGATTCAACATAGTCATCATTCTAAAAATTTCAAGATTTGGGATTTTGGGGTCATCAGTCATATCGTGGGTGATCTCAAGATCCACATGGTTGATCATACTCATGTTTCAAGATGTTGTACATCCATATCAAGAGTGAAAGTTTAGACATCAAGATCATATGTATAAATATTTCTAAAGCTAGATTTAGATTCCTATTTAGACCATAGGTTAGATCACTCATCTATATTCAATTTCAAGCAACAATATTCGAGCATTACATCAAGATTTCATTATCATAGTATCCAAGGTTGATGAATGATGTAGACCTAGGTATATCTAAGGAATCAACCACCAACTATAGTAAACATTATTTTATTACAAGATTGTCATTAAATTGAGATTCAAGATTGAGTATCAATATCATTCTAGATTTAACCTACTAATCTTAGGTCAACCAATCCAAATTGGGTGAAAAGGGATACTTTTACAAACTCTAAATAATTGATATGGTGAAAATTTAGAGGTAGTCATAATAGGGATGTGACCTAGGTTAGGGGAGTCATGAGTCAACTACCACCTTAATATGGCACATTGCCTACATTAGTGATGATCCATTAAGCTTATTCAAATAGGGGAAGTGTCAATGATCAATTCGTACATATCAATGTCATAAGATCAAAATTCAAGATAATAGGGCAGTATTGTTAAAATTTGCATACCTTTCCTTTCATGATCAAGGTAGTGATATAATTTGGAAATTTGTGCATGATTTCGGTCCATGCTCATCATATCAAAAATGAGATTAAAAAGGCATCAATAGTCAATAGGAAACTTCTTTTTGTATCATAGTTTTACATCCTTATTTGGTGAGTCCTAGACTTAGTAACTTGATGGCATTGTAATGATCTGCATCAAATAGGGAAAACATTTACTTAACTACGTTTGAGGTTTAATCAATAATAGGGAAACATGTACATTAATAAAATAGAGACCTCATAAACAATGAGGCATAAGGTATAAGTCCTTCTTATTTCACCAAATCAAAATCATTAATATTTACCTCAAACATAGCAAACAGGTAGTCAAGTTTTGGCTAAATTGAGTGTTCATGATATTAGGGGTCATACATGAGTACTTTAATCCAAGATTCCTCGATCATAATTGAGTTTTCAAAGTAAGGTCAGTTCATGGTATCAACTTTCAAAATTTTCTATTGATATTCATTTTTCCCAAGCATAAGCTACCCAAAATCGAGACATCATGCAGTAAATGGTCATAAGAGAAGGACCACATGAGGAGATGAGAAGAGTACCTAATCTTCATCTAAATGGGTGGCTTAGGGTAGTCCTTAAAGAAGAGATGAGATTCTAGAAGACTCTCTATGTTTTCAATGGAGAACCTTTATGTCCAGTTCTGGATCAATTAAGGATAGGTAGAGTGGGGAATCTCAGCCACTGTGAAGATGTATAGGAGAAATTATGCCAGAACCCCAAGCCTAGACACCTCAATTTTCACCATTATGGATTTTAGGGTTTCTGGGATTTCAAGAGACTCGAGAAATTATTTACTTAAAGTATATGGGAGTGTGTACGCTCTGATACCAACTGTCACAGAACCATTCTTACCCCAATCACAATCCCACTGCCTAGATAGTGGTAATAGGATGGAAGTGTCTATCCCTGAGTGGCCCGTTGGATCTCACACACTGGAATATACAACAAGAATAATAACTCAAAAAATAGAGATATAAAGAACAAACAAACCCAATTGTGAGATATTGTAGATATCCTTGTCATCAGAGTGTATGAAATGCAGAAGAGATCTAGTCAATGTTCCATTTGCTTTGCCTAAAATCAAGAAAATCGAGACACAATCATGCAAGTACATAGTATGCTATCCAATCAAGTTAAATGGTTTATAGCAAAAGAGTATACTTGTGATGGAGCTTCCACTCATGTGGAATTGCGAGCACCACTAAAAATCTTAAGGATGGTAAGTCTTTAAGTTTAGCCTTGCTTATACTAGATCGAAAAATCTACCCACATATGCTAAGATACATGGAAGTCTTATCGTAGTATAGTTAAGGGTCGAATCCAGGGGACAACGGTCTTGTTGGGAGCAATAAGATTAAAAATGTTAGAATTTCAATTAATCTCTTAATAGTAGGCACTTAGATCAAAAGGTTGGTTTGGTTGTTTTTAAACTAAGTAAAGTAAAGTAAAGCAAATAAGTAAATTTAAGGGTGTCAACAATGATAAGGAACCACTAGGATGTGATCGGATTTCACCGCCACTACACATGGATCAAAATATGCAACATAAAACATAACCTGCAAAAAGAGTCTAAACAGTTAGTATCTTTGTAGATTTAGTTTCCTTTCAGAGAACTAACTACAAGAAATGTGGGAATCTTGTGATGCCAGCCATTCCCGAACGAATGGTCACCTACTTTGCATCATTCCCTTCGCAAAGTGTGTTCCTCGACTTACCAAGGTTGTACTTTCATACGTCAACTGATTCCATTTCATAGTATGAAAGTACAACGATGGAAGTGAGTTTACTCCACTTCTTGAAAACACTCCTAGATACCGAAACAGATGTTTGGTGGATACATGCATCAAGAACCAACATTCAATCGAGTTTCGAATCTAGTAGTACAAACATAGACAATTCATACTAAAAGATAAAAGATAACACAAGTTGGTGATCAAGCAACAAGCATTCATTAAACGATTGATGTTGAACTGAAAACAAAGCATCTCTATATTGCAAACTATGGATTACATTACATGAAATGAAAACATGGGTAGCGGGGCTAGTCCCCACACCCTGGTGAAAGAGACTACTCGCTCATAGCTAGGACAAAGAAGGAGGCAAGAAGAGAGAGAGAGAACGTCATCCCCACAAAAGAGAGAGGAAAGTCAACCCCTTGGAAAGAGAGAGATTGGCAATCTTCAAACTTCACAGGTTGCTCGATGATGAGGTCTCCTCTTCCCACCTTCTTTGACAAAGAGAGAGAAAGCAACTTCAGGATGGAATGTGGATCTCAAACCGGCAGCCTTTGGGCGGAGGATGGAGGTTGGAATAGCTCTGGACCAGTAGAGGCAGCCTCTGGGCGTCTGAAAACTTCCTCCTTTGGGAGGACCCCTTGGGTCTTATTTATAGGCCTTAAATGAAGTCCAAATGGTTTGGTCAGTTTTGGGTCTAAATGGTCTTGAAGACCGTTTGGATCCTGAGACCGTTTGGATCCTGAGACAGTTTGGACCCCGAGACTGTTTGGACTTCATGCGGTCTTGGGATCGGTTGGCTTCATTCGGTCTTGGGACCGTGTGAGTCCATGCTGTCTTGGGACCGTTTGGCTTCATGCGGTCTTGGGACCTTTTGGCTTCAAGTGGTCTTGGGACCGGTTGGCTTCATGCGGTCTTGGGACTGTGTGAGTTCATGCGGACTTGGGACCGGTTGGCTTCATGCAGTCTTCGGACCGTGTGAGTCCATGCGGTCTTGGAACCGTTTGGCTTCATGCGGTCTTGGGACCGTGTAAGTCCATGCGGTCTTGGGACCGTTTGGCTTCATGTGGTGTTGGGACCGTGTGAGTCCATGCGGTCTTGGGACCAGTTGGCTTCATGCGGTCTTGGGATCATGTGAGTCCATGCGGTCTTGGGACCGGTTGGCTTCATGCGGTCTTGGGACCGTGTGAGTCCATGCGGTCTTGGGACCGTTTGGATTCATGCGGTCTTGGGACCGTGTGAGTCCATGTGGTCTTGGGACCGTGTGACTCCATGCGGTCTTGGGATCGTTTGGCTTCATGCGGTCTTGGGACCGTGTGATTCCATGCGGTCTTGGGACCGGTTGAGTCTTTTATGATTTTTTTTGTCTTTTTCTATAAGTAAAAAGGAAAAAAGTTAATCTAGAAGTATATTTGCAATAGAAGGAGATAGCTAGGGATTCTATCTAATTTATCAAATAAAGAGTATGGAAAATTAAATAAAAGAACTAAGATAACATCACAAAATTGGAGGTTATCACCCCCCTTAACTTAGAGTCTAGCTTGTCCTCAAGCTAGATAGAGCTGAGGCATGTAATGGCGAGTCGATTTTATTTAGTTAAGATTTTCATATTCTTGCTTCAATTATAGACCCGAGCTCTCCTAAGGTCGTCTCTGGTCATATTGCTTGCTTTAACTCTTTCAGGTATTGAGAGTTGCTTGGGTCTCAGGTTTCTTCCGTATCTCGTAGTCTGCATTGTGACCATTTTTTTTTAATTTTGTGCATGTTGTTGACTCTAATCAGCTTATATCTCTCTGGAAAAAAAACCTACTGGAAGCTAGAGAGGGTGTGAGGGTTGGATAAGGCTTGATGTGTAACTCCCCCTTCAAGTGCGGGAGGGGTTGTCTATGCTTTTAGGATCTCACTACCTGGAACGACACATCTGCCTTTGTGAGGGTAGCTGAATGTACCGGTCGAGCGAGTTCTTTATAATCCTTTCATATATTTAGATACCTTAGGGTTCCAATACCGGGCACGACACATCTGCCTTCGTGAGGGCAGCTGAATGTACCGGCTGGGTGAGACCTTTATTGGTTCTTTATATAGATCCTTATTCATGGCATAACTCTCATAGTTTTATTCAACTCTCTGGCTTTTATTCGTAAACTCACAAGCTTAAGATTTGGGGAGTTTAGGGAATTTATGTTGGGCGGCCAAGCCTCTTTTATTTGAGGAGAGGAAAGTTGTTCTTAGAGTCTTTCAACATGCACTTATTTGGTTTCTTTTTAATGGTCCACTTGAGAGACTTCTTGATTTGGATGTCGCCTGATGCCCCTCTCATCCTTGAGAGCTTGGATTATTTATACCTTGATATTGACCTATGGAGAGTCAGATGTAGAAGTGAAGCAAAAGCATGGAAATTAGTAGTGGAGAGACATTATTAAATCACCATTATATGTCCGAGTACTATTCTTGTTATTACTTTTGAGGACTTAACATGATTCTAAGGTTAGCTGAGGGTGACTTTGTTCCAAAGGGGATGTTCCATTTTATGTGTGGAGTTTATTTTAATAGGGAAAATATTTTTAAAGGAAAATGTAAAAATTTATACAGGATTTAAAGAAAATGTAGAGAGGGAAGGGTTTTGAAAATGATACCTCGCCCTTGTCAATGTACTCCCCCCTAACTTATCACTCACTCTGGCCGCAGAGTGTCAAAGTGATAGTGTGAGAAGTACAGGGACAAGGGCCTCAGGCTTCTGTTAGTCCTTTATTGGCGCCATGTGTGCGGAGGAGATTAGCGGCGAACTTCCCTCGTAATGTGTGATAATCCACTTCTGTCATATCCTCTACTGGTCTTTCAAGTACCATGATGGTGTACATCCAGTAGAGGACGTGGAAGCCGCAGTCATTTGATTCATGAATCTATTGGGAACATCGGTGGTTGAAGGTTGGGCGATGAAAGTGGTCTTTGTCGTATGCCCTTGTGTGCAGACTTAAAAAATCAATTAGGCTATCGACACATTCCTTCTCCACCTCCTCCGTGGGCGTCTTTGGTGTCACGATGTATTTCTTCTGCCGTGGATTGAACTGGCTGTCGGAACAATTGTAAATTTTAGTTGTTCCTTCATGTAGGTTTGTAGTCAGAAGCATCCAGTGCTCTTGGTGAAGGAAGGGGAGCATGATAAATTTTGGTGTCGAATGTTGTAGGAAGGAAGATAGCGCTTCGATTGTTCTGAAGTTTTTTAGCTTTAGGAGATCGTCCTTCATCTATGCGGATGCCATATAGGTAGTAGGGTGATTCTGTCTGAGAAGTAACTGATAGGCAGCCATCACGCTCATGCATAGAGACCCTTTTGTCTGTACAGTTTCCCGTAACGCATCCGCCATGACCAGAATATCTCCTGACATGAAAACGAGTTCATCTTTCTCGGCGGAAAGCCTAGACATGATGAGGCAAAGTTCATTTTCGGAGAGACTCTTGCAAGCTGCGGGGTCGAAATCTGGAAAAGTTGGTTCTATGGAAGATAGGGGCACCATTTGTGATGAGGATTTCCTGATGGTCGCCTCTGGTAACAGATCTTTATCCTACTCCAGATTGAAGTTGGAACGGTCGCATTTTCTTTCCTTGGAGACTATGGTGGGGTGTTTGGTTTTCTCCAATTCCTTTAAAGCTTGTCCGAAGGGTCGCTTTTGCGGACATTGGATTGCTGAAAAGAGGTAGCGAGGGACGTCGTCTGGTGCCATTGTTGGGTCCTTGAAGAACCATCTGTCACAAATAAGTTCCATGGTGTAACACCCTCACAGGGAGTGAAAGTCTTCGGAGACCAGCTTGGTGAAAGGGATTTCTTGGTTTAGGGCTTGAATGTGACGGATAGTGCAATAAGTGGAATCCCCAGATCCCTCGGTAGTTTGGATTTGTGGGTTTATGATTTGGAACCAGGGTTGGCTCCAATCCTGGCGGAGGGACGGGAGTGCAGCCCAAATTAATTTAAGAAGTCTGAAAGGTATACATCTCGCCTCACTGACTTCTTCTCCAACAAAATTTATCGTTCCAGCTGGTAACTCGCTGGCACAAAAATTGTACACTTTGGCATCACGAGACTCGGTGTCCACAATCATAAACAACCAATGGCCGGAAACTTGAAATGGCATGGTTAGATATCGTGCCCTCCGTGCTAAACCTGCACGCAGACGCTCTATTGACTTTGCTCGTATTTCTTTGTATAGAAAGCCTATATATAGGTCAGGTGAGGCATTAAAAATTGGTTGTTGCCTCTTTGAGCTTCTGTAAACTTCTATGCAGTTGGTGAGCAGGACACAGAAAATTGCGAGCGACATTGTTGACCATGGTCGCAGGATGTTGCGGAAATCTTCACGTGTCAACTTGCGCTTAGTCTTTGTATTGTGGTAAATGATGTCTCCCCCCTCTTTGACATCGTCGACAATAGTGTTCAGGTTGAAGATGTATTGAGCATCTAGTGTAGAGATGGCCACCATATCTAAGTCATGCATTTTATGAGGTAGCGGTGGTGGCGAGGGAAGCTCCTACAGAGGGGGTGTAGAAGTTTGTTGCAAATCTTCTATAAAGCTTGGAAGATCTTCATCTGAATCAAAAGCAGAATCGAGTTCTTCATCTGTATCTAAACGTACTCGTTCTGATTCTTCTTGTTCTGGGGGGAAGGGTACAGATTGGGCAAGAGCGGAGAAAAGTGGAGTGGTTGTAGCTGGCGGGCTTGTGCTGGTTCCTAATATACATTGATGGAACTCAGTAAAAGCCGCATCTTTTGCAACCTCCCCCAAGGATCCCAAGGCAGAGTAATCGAGGAATTGATCCCCATATGATATATTCACATTTTCGCTGTGGGCGGCAGACTTGGGATCATGCCCACCTTCTTGTTGGTGTTTGTTATATCCTTTCTGAGATGGTTCTGCTCCTTGGCTTGGACCCTCCCCAGCGTCGTCTGGGTCATCGGGTTTGTCATCTAAGGAGGTGGTGTTGTCGTTGGAATCTGCTGAGGAGTCGGAGACATCTTCTTCATCATCATCATCATGTTTTTCAGCGACTGCTTTGTCTGATAGTTTTTTCTGTGTTGTCTTTTTGCACTGCCGATGGGTGGTTTGTAGCTCGTCAAATGCCACTTGCACATGCTCGTGTGTTTCAAGAAGTGCATCGTGTGTTTCCTTGAGATCTGAGTATCGTCCCTCGGCAGAGAGGAGTCGCACTGTAAGATTTGTTACTGTAGCTCGTAATTGTTGGATTTCATTGTTTGTCGACTCCTCTTGGCAATTGTTGAGCTGTGTGAGAGTGTTGTTGATATCATCCAAGCGCAGGCTAAGAGCTGTTTGTTGCTTCTTGAGCTCGTGAAGGGTCTTAGGAAGGGGTTGAGTCTGCGTAGAGATCCTATCAACTTGCTTGGCCATCGCTTCATGCTGGCTTTTTACTTCAAGGACTAGCTCGGGCAAGGTGTTGCAGCGGTTGTCGATGTGATCAACCTGCTTGGCCACTACATCTTGTCGTTATTAAAAACCTTGAAGGATGCTTGGCAAGGTATGGTTCTGCTCGTCGATCTTGGCGACCTGTTTAGATATTCCATGTACACAAGAAAGAATAGAATATAATATGTTAGAAGTGTCAGTGAGGAGGTTCTAGATGGTGTCGAACTGACGTCCGAATTCCTCGCTGACATTTGTAAAAGGGACCCCGGTTATGGAAGGGTGGGGTGGTTGGGGTCAGAGTGGAAAGGTTGTAGTGTCTTGTGGAAGAGACACATGTGATGGTTTCGTGAACTGCGTGGTGACTGTAGATGGAGTCATCGACGATGTTGGGGTGGTGGTGGATGGGAAAGGTGGTGATATTCCTGGTGAGGATGGTGGGATCGATAGTGTTGGGGGGAAAACGGTGGGGATGGAGGCGAAGGTGGTGGATTCATACGTAGGGGTGGAGAAGGGGATGCTAGAAGAGGGAAAGGGTGAAGTGGAGGATGTGGGTGGTTGTGTAGTTGTAGGGAAAGAGGATGTGATGGACATCATTGTGGAAAATTATGGAAGAGTGGTTGATTGCGGAAAGGTGGAGGGTGGTGGGGTGGTGCTGGAAGTAAGTTCAGCATTTAGACTCATAATGAAGGAGTCTAGAGATGAGGTGGTGATTTGTTCTTCGAGGAGGGGGGGTTCTGGCACTGGATGTGGTTTTGATGTTGGTGTCCCCAACAACTGTTGTTTCTGTGAAAATCTTTTGGAAGGTTGTTCCACTGGAATTTTTGTTATACGGTCTGCCAGAGCTGTGATACTGAGCTCAATCTGCCCCACCTTTGCTTTTTTGTCGGTTGCTTTAACCGAAGCTATGAGTTTTGTAAGCTCCTCGTCAGTTTAGAGGAGTTTTTCCGTGTCATAATCTGCAAGCTCCGAGAGCGGTAGCAAAGTTCTGGATGACTTGACTGTAGGGAAGAAAATGTAATATAACTTTGCATCCTTTTCTTTGATGATGTAGGAGTTTTTCAAGGTTTGTTCGTTGGTGAGGATGTCTCCCTTTATCTGCTTGCATATGGGTAGAGGTCTGTCCATTTTGAGATATTTGATAATAGATGTGATATGCCCCCCATGCAAATTTCCTTCCCCAGGGTGTAAGCGGATAACTTTTGGATCATGTGACGTCCAATGTTGACTGGCATCCCATGTAGGATTGACCAGAGAACAAAAAGATCTGAAATGATGACATTCCCGCCTTCTGTCCTAGGGAAAAGTGCACCAGTGAGAATTTTATGCAGTGTGCGCACTAATCTAGATTGTATGTTCGAGGCCTTGCATGTCTTTGCCTCGTAGGTGGCGATCCCTGTCAGGGATTTCTAGAAGTTATGTCTGTTGAATTTGGCATTCTCTGTTCCAAAAGATTTGGCTTTCTTGAGCTGCTCTTGGTTGTCTATAAAAATTTCGTTCAGCATGTTTTCTGTGATGACAACCTTGCTGCCGAAGAGCTTGGTGACCAGCCTACGGTCACCTCCATCCCTTGATCTATCCATAATGTCAACAACTTCTTTGTTAAGATGAGTAAAGAATTCAGTTGTAGGTTCGGCGTAGGAGGTCTCAGGGATGAAACACAACCGTGAAAGATTTGCATTATCGAGCAATGTGAGGATTATGTCATAAATCCCCATCTTCATTAGTACGTTAGGGCAGACGTACTTTGTAGGTTTGAGGGATTGATTAATGGATGGTAGGGTGTGGATGTATAGGTTTTCTGGTGGTGGTGCGGTAGTGGTGATGAGGGGAAAAATAGGAATGGTGATGGTGGAGGAAATGGCAGTAGAGGTGGTGGTTGGTGGAATGTATCCTACCGGGGTTTGTTCCCTTGCAGTGGCAGGATGAACCTGCTTCCTTTCCCGTTTCTTTGGTTGTTGAGTTGTGGTGGCTTCTTGGGCCTTCCTCTTTCCCTTGCTCTTTGTGGTGGGGGATTCCGCCTCGGGAGTTGGCTCATATTCTGAGCCCTCATCACTGGAAGAGATTGCTTCCACTTCTTCACCGGGCTCCTCATCTAGGCATTTGTTGATGCGGTCAATATCGCACAGGGCCCCTATGATGCTGATCTTTGGTGGGGCCTTTCCAGTCTCATTGTAGTTATCGACTATCTTTTGGAGTCTGGCTCGGTCCTCTATCAGTTGTTCCCTTGTCCAGAAGTGAGCTTCAGCAGTTTCGGTTGGTTGTCTTACTGGAGAGGCCATTTCTGAAAATGGAAAAAACATATGTTAGAGTAACAAGATTATAAGAAAATTTGGGTTTTATTTAGGTTCATGTGATTTTATGATTTAACGAAAACAAGCGGTTGTGAAGAGCCAAACGGTTTGAGGACCGTGTGGTCCCAAACGGTTTCAAGACCGTTTGGTTCCAAACGGTTTCAAGACCGTTTGGTTCCAACTAGTTTGAGGACCGTTTGGTTCCAAATAGTTTGAAAACCGTTTGGTATCAATCAGTTTCAAAATCGTTTGGTCCTAAATGGTTTGAAGACCGTTTGGTTCCAAACGGTTTGAAGACCGTTTGGTTCCAAATGGTTTGAGGACCGTTTGGTCCCAAACGGTTTGAAGACCGTTTGGGAGGTGGAACGTCGGGGATACGGCGATAAGCAGGACGACGATAAGGTCGGTTTGTGTTATATACGGCGGTGATAAAGACAGTGATGGCCATGGAAAAGGGGGTCGCGGCGGCGCCAGAGGCGCCAGTGATGGTGAAAACGGCGGCGATGTGCAGATGGAAGCACCGAAAGAAGCTGTGTGCAGAACTACCTTGCAGAAATGGTCGGAGATGACGTTGTTGATGCGAGGAGAGGTGGCGACTGAGGTGCGATCACTGTGAAGACACACGGGGCCGTAGGGGGGCGGAGAGAATTTGGGTCGCGGTTAGCGCGGGAACGAGAGCAGTGATGGAATAGGAAACGACGTTCGCATGAGGGTTTAAGAAAGGTCCGGAGTCGAAAGAAAGAAGAAGGAGGGGGTTATATTTATAGGATTCAGAGGTTGATCTTACAAAAATCCTAGGTCAAACGGGTTAGCGACCGTTTGGACTCCAAACGGTGTCGAGACCGTTTGGCTCCAAACGGATTCGAGACCGTTTGGCTCCAAATGGTTTCGAGACCGTTTGGCTCCAAACGGTTTCGAGACCGTTTGGCTCCAAACGGTTTCGAGACCGTTTGGCTCAAAACGGTTTCGAGACCATTTGGCTCCAAACGGTTTCGAGACCGTTTGGCTCCAAACGGTTTCAAGACCGTTTGGGAGGGTTAAGGTTATTTTGATTTTTTTTTATTTATATTTTTATGTTTTTATGATTGTTTGATATTTTTATATTTTTAGAAGATAAACCTAAAGCGAACAAAGGAAACAGAAAACAAAGATAGAAGATACTCAGATCTTGGGTTGCCTCCCAAGTAGCGTCTGGGTTTTACGTCGCTAGCTCGACGAGGTTTGGATGTTGTTATGGTGATGTCGTGGTGTCTCTGATCTCAATAGTCTGTCTCGGTATTTTATCTGCTGGAGTGTAGTATTTTTTCAATCGATGACCATTGACTGTCATTTCTCCTCCATTGTCGTCAACAATTATGACTGCTCCAGTCAGGTATATATGTTTGATGGTGAAAGGCCCAGACCACTTTGTGTGGAGTTTTTCGGGAAATAGTTTAAGTTTGGAGTTGAAAAGGAGGACTTTGTCACCCATGGCGATGTATTTCCTTTTTAGATGACCGTCGTGCCACATTTTGTTTGTTCTTTGTAAATCCTGGCACTTTGATAAGAGGTCATTCGGAGTTCATCTAGCTCTTGTAGTTGGAGTTGTCTGTTTTCTCCGGCACTTTTGAAATCAAAATTCAGTTTTTTAATGGCCCACCAAGCCTTATGTTCTAGTTCCACTGGAAGATGACATGACTTCTCGTATACCAAATGGAACGGGGTTGTCCCGATTGGTGTTTTATAAGCAGTTCGGTAAGCCCAAAGGGCATCGGGAAGCTTGGTGGACCAGTCAGTGTGGTGTCTATTGATTGTTTTTTCTAAGATTGCCTTTAGTTGTCTATTTGAAACCTCAACCTGACCACTGGTCTGTGGATGCTAAGGCATGGCAACTTTATGGTTAACGCCGTATTTCTTTAAGAGGGCTTCAAAGCTTCGTTCCAGAAAATGGGTCCCTCCGTCAGATATGACGGTTCGGGGGACTCCAAATCTGGGAAAAATGATATCTTTAAACATCTTAATGACTGGTTTGGAATCGTTGGACACTGCGTGTATATCTTCGACCCATTTCGAGACATAGTCTACTGCAACCAGAATGTAGGATAAACTTATGAAGAAGGAAAGGGGCCCATGTAGTCTATCCCCCATACGTCGAAAAGTTCAATCTCTTGCCACAAGGTGAGGGGAATTTCATTCCTTTTAGATATGCTGCCAGAATGTTGACATTTGTTGCAAGCTTTTACAAAATTATGAGAATCTTTGGCTATGGTTGGCCAAAAGAAACCTGATTGCAGAACTTTCATAGAGGTTTTCTTTGCGTTCATGTGCCCCTAGTGGGGCCGGAATGGCAATGCTCTAAGACGGGGGTAATATCCTCTTCAGGTAAGCAGCGACGGAAAAGTCCGTCTGTGCATAGGCGAAAAAGGTAAGGTTCATCCCAATAGTTTTGTCGTGATGGGAGGCGGAAGGGTGAATGATTCTTGTAGCCAGATAATTAACAATGTCGGCATACCAGGGGAAACCATTGGTAACTTTCATTAGTTGGTCATCTGGAAGGGAGTCTCAGATTGGTACTTTATCTTCATCCTCAACTTCAATAAGGCTGAGATGATCGGCTACGCCATTTTCCACTCCGCTTTTGTCTTTGATTTCCAAATCGAATTCCTGAAGCATCAACACCTAGCTGATAAGTCTGGGTTTTGCATCTTGCTTCTGAACTAGATATCGTAGTGCGGAGTGGTCAGTGTAGACGATGACCTTGTATCCAATAGAGTAGGAGCGGAATTTCTCGAACACATAGATGATAGCTAAGAACTCCTTTTCTGTAGTAGTGTAGTTCTTCTATTCTTCATCGAGCGTTTTAGACGTGTAGTAGATTACATAAGGTTTCTTGTCAATTCTGTGTCCTAATATGGCCCCTATGGTGTAATCGCTGGCATCACACATGATTTCAAAAGGTTGTGACCAATCTGGGGCTCTTAGTATGGGTGCCGAGATTAAAGCATTTTTCAGAGTTGAGAAACTTTGTAAGCATTCTTGATTAAAATTGAACTCGATGTCTTTGGTAAGAAGTTGGGTCATGGGTTTTGCTATTTTTGAGAAATCTTTAATAAATCTTCTGTAAAACCCAGCATGACCCAGGGATACTCGTACTCCTTTTATATCTTTTGGTGGCAACAACTTCGAGATAACATCGATTTTTTCCTTGTCAAACTCAATCCCTTTGTCACTCACTCTATGCCCGAGGATGACACCTTTAGTTACCATAAAATAGAATTTTTCCCAATTTAGGATGAGGTTCGTCTCCTCGCATCGTTGTAAGACTTGTCCAAGATTGAGTAGACAGTTATCGAAGGAATCTCCATAAACTGAAAAATCATCCATGACTACTTCCATTATAGATTTTGTTAATCCTGCAAAAATAGCAGACATACACCTTTGGAATGTAGCAAGTGCGTTGCACAGCCCGAATGGCATTCTTCTAAAAGCATAGGTCCCAAAGGGGCAGGTAAAGGTAGTTTTCTCTTGGTCTTCTGGGTGTATAGGGATTTGGTAGAATCTGGAATAACCATCTAGATAGAAGAAGTATTTTTGATGGGCTAAGCGTTCTAGGACTTCGTCAAGAAAGGGCAGAGGGTAGTGATCTTTTCACTTTGATTTGTTTAGTTTCTTGTAGTCGATACACATCCTCCACCCCGTCACAGTCCTTGTGGGAACTAACTCATTTTTGTCGTTCAGCACGACAGTGGTTCCTCCCTTTTTGGGGACCACTTGGACGGGGCTGACCCATTGGGAGTCTGAAATTGGGTAAATTATGTCGGCTTTCAGCAGTTTGAGGACTTCAAGGCGAACCACTTCTTTAAGATTGGGGTTCAGCTTCCTATGGTGTTCTCTTGATGGCTTGAATTCTTCGACCATAGGCAATCTATGCATGCATAATGCTGGGTTTATACCTATCAAGTCAGTTATTTTGTACCCAATGGCTTTCTTGTGTTTCTTCAGCTCAACAAGAAGCCTTTCTTCCTGGGTTTCCGTGAGGGTGGAACTGATGATAACTGGACATACTTTTTCTTCGTCCAAGAAAACGTGTTTAAGTCCCATGGGTAGAGTATTCATCTCAGGAGCCTTGGGTGTTTCTGTTACTTCTAAAATGGTGACAGATTTGAGCTCCTCAAAGGTGGCTGTCGGTGCTTCTTCAGCTTTCTCTAAGTGTTGCAAACATTGTGGACCAATTCATTTGTAGAGAATTCGACTTCTGGGTTGGTTAGGACATTCTCTAACTCATCATATGGCTCAGATATTTTTAATTGGGACATTTGATGTATTGCATCTAAGAGAAAGACCTCTTCTTGAATGTTGGGACCTTTCATGTTGTTGAGGACTCGGAATTGTATTGCTTCTTTTCCCAGTCTTAGAATGATCGTGCCAGCTTCAACATCAATAAGTACCCTGTCTGTGGCAAGGAAAGGTCTACCAAATATTATTGGGTATCTCAGATCCTCCTTGATATCCATAATGACAAAATCGCACGGGACATAGGCATCTTTTCCTATCCTGACTGGAATATCTTCAATAATTACTAGAGGTGCAGTGATAGTGGAATCAACTAACAGAATTGTCATCGTTGTGGGTAGAAAGTCAGTGAAACCTAATCGTTTACACATGGAATAGGGCATAATTGATATGTTGGCCCCTAAGTCAGCTAATCCCTTTTTGCTTGAGGCATTCCCAATACAACATTGAATACCGAAGGAACCAGGGTCCTTCTTTTTCTTTGGCATCTTATTAAGGATAATATCGGAGGTGGTTTGAGCTAGTTTTACGGTCTCTTATTCTTCAGTAATGTATTTCCTTGATAACATAGTTTTTTGGTATTTAGCCCAAGCCGGTACTTCAGAGTGAGCATCGAGGAGAGGGATGTCGATATAGAGTTTCTTCATCGTTGTGGTATTGACCGCATCAAAAAATGCCTAGATGAGGACCTAGTGTCAATTTTAGTCTCTCTCAATCTTCCCAGATATGGTATCCTTGGTTTATACTGTGGAATCTATGGCTCTTTGGAAGCTTGTTCTTTTTCGCTGCCTTTCGTGTTCTCTGCGGACTTCTTAGTTCCTAGGTTCGGGCTTGTAGTTGGAATAAGGATAGCGTATCATCATCATCAAGAGCGATTCTTGTAGTTTCGTTAAGGGTGCATCCAGATCTTGTAGTAACTGCATTCAACTGCTATGGTCTATTCTGGTCGTGTCTAGGGTTTGACTCAGGTTGTCCTGCAAAAGTGCCTGCTGGCGGTTTTAGTTGGGAAGTGATTTATGCTAGTTGAGCCTCCACCGCCTTCTGTTGAGCTTGCTGATTAGCGAGCATGGTTTTTTGGGATTGTAGCATCTGCCTTATCAAAGTCATCTCGTCCGCTGGCTGGGAGGGAGCATTTTTCTGAGTGAGTTGTTGTTGTCCTTGATGTGGTTGTTGCAGAGGCGGTGCTAACTGAGGTTGTTGCAACTGAGGGTGCAGTTGTGGGTGTAGAGGAGGATGGGTATATTGATAGTAGGAAGAGGGGTTTCTAGGATAGTTGGGTCTTGGGAAGTTATTTCTGGGGTTCCCTTGATTTTGATTAAAGTTGGTTTGGAATCCATGTGGCTACCTATTGGAGGATCCGCCTTGTGTCTGGTGTTGCGGGTTGGTAGTCCCTGCAGGGTTCCCGTATTGAAAACCCGGGTGGTTTCTTGGTTGATTAGGATTATAGTAAACTTGTCCATGTATGGAATGAATGGAATTAACTTGTTTGGTCATTTGCTCTTCATGTTGTTCAATGATTGGTTTGTACTGCCGTTGTGGTGGGTGCATATCCATCATTACATTGTAAAGCAGACCACATGATAGAGTTGGGTGATCAGATGTGTGACAGGCTTCACAGGTCCCTGTGGCAGCTTTAACCTGTTAAATTTGAGGGTGTTTCTTCTTATCGAATTCTCCAAGCGAAGTTTCAAGAGCATGTTGTTTATGAGCGATGGTCTTTAAGGCTTCAACAATGGCCTTCATTTCCATTGATTCCTCAGCTTTATAAACTTTTAGGACTCCCTTGCTAGATGATCGTCCCCAATTGGATTGATTCTCAGCTCCAAGTGTGATTTTTTTCCAAGCATCCTCGTAGTTCTTTCTCATAAAATTTCCTCCAGATGAGGAATCTAGAAATTGCTTGATGTCATCACTCACTCCCCTATAGAATGTTTCTATTAATTGATTTTGGGAGATGTCGTGATGAGGACACTTTCTTAGAAGCTCTTTGAACCTTTCCCAAGCTTCTGCGAGTAATTCTATAGGAAGTTGGGTGAAGTGGTTAATCTGCCCCCTAATTTCGTAAGTTAACGAAGGGGGGAAGAACTTCTCCAGGAACCTTTCTTCCAAGGGAGCCCATGTGGTGATTATTGGCTCCCTATCAAGTGAGTTTTACCAGCTCAAAGCTCTTCCTGATAGAGTGAAGTGGAAAAGATGTAGCATTATTGCGTCGAAAGCAACTCCGGCATGTGGGACCAGTCGGCAAAGTGCCTTGAACCTCTTCAAGTGATCCATACAGTCATCTCCAGAACCTCCAAAGAATGAGATGCCCTGCATGATCTGAATCCATTGTGTCCGAATCTCGAAGGTGGGTATGTTGATGATCGGAGGCCGAACTGGATGATTGTCTTCATAGTTCTTGGGGACAGTATAGTTCCTCAATTTCTTGTTTCTTAGCTCTAACTAGGCATCTTGGTTAGCTGCTTCATTTTCGGCTCGGATGTGGGCTTGTTCTTCCGCTCGGATCTCCGCTTGAATCTGAGCACGTGTATCAACAATGAGTTGTGTTCTTTGAGTGGCTATGGCGGCATTGACCCTCTCCATTACTAGTGCAGCTTGGCATTGATCTTCAGCCATTTAACTGGCTCTTTGGCAGTTAAGTCTGATGCGGCGGTGGAAGCTTCTCTCTACCTCAGAGTCGTACTCTGGATCAGGGGAGAATCTGAGGTTATGCGATGATTACATACACGTCTTCTACCTGAGTAGAGAAAAGTACACAACTTTTAGATGATACCAGAGATATGATGAACTTAAGAAGATATGAACTAATGATTAAAAGAAAGTGTAAAACCCTAACCAACTAGAAAGATACTAGATGAAATAAAAACGTTCCGTTGTCCCCGGCAACGGCGCCAATTTTTGATAGAGCTTCCACTGACGTGGAATTACGAGCACCACTAAAAATCTTAAAGATGGTAAGTCTTTAAGTTTAGCCTTGCTTATACTAGATTGAAAACTCCACCCACATATGCTAAGATACGTGGAAGTCTTATCGTAGTATAGTTAAGGGTCAAATCCATGGGACAACGGTCTTGTTGGGAGCAACAAGATGAAAAATGTTAGAATTTCACTTAATCTATTAATAGTAGGCACTTAGATCAAAAGGTTGGTTTGGTTGTTTTTAAACTAAGTAAAGTAAAGAAAATAAGTAAATTTAAGGGTGTCAACAATGATAAGGAACCACTAGGATGTGATCGGCTTTCACCAACACTACACATGGATCAAAACATGCAACATAAAACATAACCTGCAAAAAGAGTCTAAACAGTTAGTATCTTTGTAGATTTAGTGTCCTTTTGGAGAACTAACGACAAGAAGTGTGGGAATGTTGCGATGCCATCCATTCCCGAATGAATGGTCACCTACTTTGCATCATTCCCTTCACAAAGTGTGTTCCTCGAATTACCAAGGTTGTACTTTCATACGTCAACTGATTCCATTTCATAGTATGAAATACAACGATGGAAGTGAGTTTACTCCACTTCTTGAAAACACTCCTAGATACTGAAATAGATGTGTGGTGGATACATGCATCAAGAACCAACATTCAATCGATTTTTGAACCTAGTAGTACAAACATAGACAATTCATACTAAAAGATAAAAGATAACACAAGTTGGTGATCAAGCAACAAGCATTCATTAAACGATTGATGTTGAACTAAAAAGAAAGCATCTCTATATTGCAAACTATGGATTACATTACATGAAATGAAAACATGGGTAGCGGGGCTAGTCCTCACACCCTTGTGAAAGAGACTACTCGCTCATATCTAGGACAAAGAAGGAGGTGAGAAGAGAGAGAGAGAACATCATCCCCACAAAAGAGAGAGGAAAGTCAACCCCTTGGAAAGAGAGAGTGATGATCTTCAAACTTCACAGGTTTCTCAATGATGAGGTCTCCTCTTCCCACCTTCTTTGACGAAGAGAGAGAAATCAGCTTCAGGATGGAGCGTGGATCTCAAACCGGCAGCCTTTGGGCAAAGGATGGAGGTTGGAATAGCTCTAGACTAGTAGAGGCACCCTCTGGGTGTCTGAAAAATTCCTCCTTTGGGAGGACCCCTTGGGTCTTATTTATAGGCCTTAAATGAAGTCCAAACGGTTTGGTCAGTTTTGGGTCTAAACGGTCTTGAAGACCGTTTGGATCTTGAGACAGTTTGGATCCTGAGACCGTTTGGACCCCGAGACTGTTTAGACTTCATGCGGTCTTGGGACCGATTGGATTCATGCGGTCTTGGGACCGTATGAGTCCATGCCGTCTTGGGACCGTGTGAGTCCATGCGGTCTTGGGACCGTGTGATTCCATGCGGTCTTGGGACCGTTTGGCTTCATGCGGTCTTGGGACCGGTTGGCTTCATGCGGTCTTGGGACCGTTTGGCTTCATGCGGTCTTGGGACCATGTGAGTCCATGTGGTCTTGGGACCGTTTGGCTTCATGCGGTCTTGAGACTGTGTGAGTCCATGCAGTCTTGGGACCGGTTGTCTTCATGTGGTCTTGGGACCGTGTGAGTCCATGCGTTCTTGGGACCGGTGGGCTTCATGCGGTCTTGGGACCGTGTGAGTCCATGCGGTCTTGGGACCGTGTGAGTCCATGAGGTCTTGGGACCGTGTGAGTTCATGCGGTCTTGGGACCGTTTGGCTTCATGCAGTCTTGGGACCGTGTGATTCCATGCGGTCTTGGGACCAGTTGAGTCTTTTATGATTTCTTTTGTCTTTTTCTATAAGTAAAAAGGAAAAAAGTTAATCTAGCAGTATATTTGCAATAGAACGAGATAGCTAGGGATTCTATCTAATTTATATAAGAAAGAGTGTGGAAAGTTAAAGTAAAGCACTATGATAACATCACAAAATTTGAGGTTATCAACTTGGTAGCAATTATATTCAAGAACAGTATAACAATCAATTTTCCAAATCCAACATTTATTTGATAAGATGCTTATTTCAAATAATTCACTTTTGATTATGAGTTCCCATTATGTAATAATTGAGATGCATGCTTATATATTTTGTGTGACTCCATTGCCCCAACGAGATGGGGGAGGTCACCAGGCTCCTTCTCTCCATATGAGGTAGGAGGTCAATCGAAATGTATAAGATTCAATATCATTTGACTGGAACAAGTTTCCACCCTCCCAATGAAAAGGTCACTTGTACTCAATATCAACATTATCAATATCAATATATGGACACTCATAATGGGTAATATCATTTATGTTTACCAGTTTGTCTCAAAATATACTATAAGAAATACATAATCCTAATCAATAGGGGACAATAGCTCAACCAATTATATAGAAAAGTATGCATTCAAGAGATACATAAAAAGTATCTTCAATACAACCAAAGAGGAGGTATAATAGCATACCTTTTCCCAAGGATTTTGAGTATAGATCTTAACAAGTAGTAGGTCAACCCTTCGAGTTAGATCCTAAATCATCAAGATTGGATCAATTGTCAAGATCATAATGCTTAGAATATCATGTTTCATGATTGAAGATTAGGGTTACTCAGTCATATTTTACCTTGGGGTTAGGTCATTCACTTATGCTCAACAATATCAAGATGTTCAACATTATTCATGTATCAATTATGTTTCAAGTGTGAATGACCCACCTAGGTATTTTAGGTACATGTGTTAACCCTAATTATTATGGTCAATATGCAAGTTATTAGATCACCCTCATGATAGATTAGTATAGTTGGTGTTGAAGATTAGATCAAGCTATGAGTAGTATAATGAGTAAAATCAGGGATCAACTATTAGATCAATAGAATAAAAAATATGCCACATGATTTAGATTAGTCATATTATAAGATGTCATCATGAATATTATCTTCAAGGTACATGTTTCATACGCAAAAGTAGCTAAGACAACAAGATTATGTCTAGTCTAGCCATGTCTAATTTTAGTGTCTCAAGGTAATCATCAGAGTCAAGTATTAGGGTTTCTAAAATCTAATCATGCTTATGGAGTCATTTTGTAAAAAGTATATGGATCAAGATTTAGGGATATTAGTGAGAAACATCTATAATTAGGCTTCAAGAGTATTTTTTAAAGAATTCATTGGATTTTTTGGATCAAAATTGACTAGTTAGTTTTAGAGCTAGGAATTGAGTATTATCATTTTTGCAAGAAAAAGAAATTAATCTAAAATATTGAGCAGATTGGATGGGAATTACCAAGAAAAGGGTGGTGAGGAAAAACCTTGGTCGTTGATCCTTGGTCAGCATTTGACTATTACCTCAGATCGATGGTTGAGGGTGACGACTTCCAAGGCATGTGCCTGAAACAAGAGAATGAGGGAGGGCGCGAGGACCATTGATCCTAGGTCTCGGTCAGCTGTTGACCATGATTTGATGGACGTCGTCCCAACCAAACAAACCCGCACGTGAGTAGAGTTTCTCCACGGAAGTGCAATGACTAGAAAAAATACAGATTAGGAGGATAGGTCAAGGGAGAGAAGGGCAAGGTGTCATTCGGGTTCGTGATGTCATGGCAAAGTTGATGGTCTAGTTTTTATAGGTGTATTAAGGCTAGCTTTAGGGTTTTGAGAAGGTGTCTATGGCGGCGGCTGAAAGGTGAAAATGGTGGCTCGATTGTTCTCGAAACACGTTGACTTGAGGGAGAAAAAAGGATAAATGTATTCAGTTTGGCGGGGTGAACATCCATGTCCCCTCTGATTTTTAAAATAGGGTTGCAAATAATCAATTGGTATTTTGGCCGCCACACCCCTCTCCACTGATTGTAGGAGATAGGGGATGATAGACTGGCCATTCAATCGGGCTTGGATCCATGTGTCTTAGATCCAAGGGTTGGGGCTCATCCCCCAAGCAAGCCCTGGATCATTGAGGTGGAAAAATGGTCACATAAATGCAAATAAAAGGGATTTTGAGCAAAGAACTTTCAAAATTCATAGAAAACTGTTAGGAATGTCCAAAAGGGATGAAATTTGGATAGTTTCAAAAAAATGTGAAGAATATTTAGAAATAGTTTGAGAACCAAAAGATAATTAATTTGAGTAACAATAGTGATCAAGCATCCAAGGAAAATTAATTTTAGGTCATTAGTAAACATAAGGAGGGAAAAAGAGTAATAACTTTATTCTTATGCTAAAATCCACTTTGTCACAGTGAGATTAGGGTTTAGGGATAGATTCTAAATGGAAATATATTATGACCTAGAATGACTAGAGTTTTTACCCTATAAGAGATAGATATGATGAAGGTATATGTTTACCCAGTTTAGATATCATGTATCAACCTTACCCTAGCTGGTGAGGTAGCCCCTCCATTCTCAAGGGTTATGACCAACGAAATGAGAATTGAAGACGAATGTAATGAGCATGAGAACTTTTATGCATTTCTCCTTTCTTACTAGTGCATGTGATATGGAACATGTGTATTAGTAGGTTAGTGAGAAGTATAATGACAAGATCCCACATCTCTAGGTATCCTAATCACCCATATATAGGAATGTAGGAGTTACCTAAATGACCTAAGATTAGATAGTCATCTACACCTAGTGATAGGTAGTCATGACAAGGTTGAGTTAGTTTCCCCAAATATGGTTATGAGTTGGATTGGTAAACCCTAAGTATAGTTTGAGAAGAAGACCAAAGCGATAATTGATCCATGTTCACATGAATATTTTATGAAATCTAGATGTTCAATTTGTCTCAATGCAAAATGTTGAAAATAAATGGACCTTGAAATGTTAATTGTCAATACTTAAGGTAGGTAGTACCCTAGAAAATTTTGAGGATGAAATTTGTTTCAAGGTGGGTATAATTGTAACATCCCAAATTTCCATGAATAATCTAAGCCTTATAATGTGGTTTTTATTAAATGAAATTAGATGAGGGTCTTAATGAAAAAAGTATATGAATTGAAATTTCATGGATGTTAATGGAGTGAGAAGAAAAAAATGTGACTCAAAATAGAATTCCCCTTTCACTTGTGCATTACGAATTTCAACTAATCCAAAGATGATGTACCATTAGTTTCCCTTTTTACATTTTCTCTCGCATCCAAAGATTTTGCTCAAAAAGGTTAGATAGGTATATGAAATAGTTTTTGAAAGAGTAATGAGTATTGAGCTCGAGATTTGTCTCAATGGATCACAAAGGAAGATATTTCCCCAATTTGCCTATGTATTAATACATTAAATTCAAGGTTAATGGCCATAATGGAAATAATGGACCAAATGAGTACAAAAACGAAATGTAATTGTCTAGGAATATTCCAGACCCTCTAAAAAACATATGATTCAATATTGTAGTCATTTAGACCATGTTTGGCCGTACAAATGATAGAGTTTTTACCATAATGTTTTGAATTAGATTTAGTGGATCTATCATTCAATGTGGTCATTTACACCTAAGTTCAGTGTTATATCAAGGTCACACGTTACATTGGTTACATTTTCCCTCTCACATGCCAATTTGATGGTCAGACTTTAAGTCATTTCTAATCCAATAGTTTCTAGATCATCTGCTTCCTCTGATAATTTCATAGAACTGTAACCTGTTAACAACATATTGCTCTCATGAATGTTTCTTTCTCATCTCACCTCCTCTTCATGATTTTCCTTCTCCAATAGATATCAGAGGATGCCCTGAACTTAATGAGCCCTAATTTCCCCCTCTCATGGTATGTATTGGAAACAACCTTTAGGGCTTTATTCTGACTCTCCATCATGGACTGGAAGATGCCTCCACAAGATGTCTCCTTCACTTTTAAGCGACTAGAAAGGACCACCTACTCAGATATGACCCTCCTACAAGATCAATTTAATCACAAGGATCCTAAAACTCCTCAATCTACTCAGTTTTGTTCTCCAACCACCACTATTGGACTTGGGCCCTCATCATTTCCTCTGGTGAAATTGAGTGCTCAGTAAGCTTTCTTCGTGCCCCTTTGTCATTTTACAATCATTGGTTTGCACCATTTTCCCCTATTCATCATACCCTATAGGGACGACATCAGTCCTCACTAGATATATCTGCCATGGATCTTCATGGTCCTTTCAATCATGAAAATTTACTCCTTGGCCTCACCTTACCACAATGATTCATTTCCAAATCTCGGTTGGAAAGATAATGCTTGGTTGCTACATTTTCTTCTTCTCTGATTCCTCCTTTATTTTTTTGGGTCCCTCCAATGTTTCTCATGGATTCGATGATCCACCATCCTCAACCAAGGGTCGTGAACCTCAGACTGAGATGAGGAGGTTGTTGGTAGTCCCAGTTTCTCTTGATTAGTTGAAACTTACACACATGAGAGGAGCAGAGAAATGTCAGAGCCATAATCAAAGGGAGAAGAAGCCAGGTCAGATAAAGACCTTGCTTCCCTTGAGACGTTAATTGTATTATTGACATCACAAGGATGATTTCTGATTTTGACACTCAAACCTTGCTTAATAGGTTGCAATATGTTTACATGGTCAAATGACTAGTACACCCCTACATTTTTTATTAATCAAATGCACACTTTGGTCATTTTTAGATTTTTGTTTTTTATTTAAAACAAGCTTATTCACAATTTAAATCGAAGTCACACTATGCTTCCTTGAATTCTTATTGGTCCACATTGAAAAAATCATAACTTTTGCATATGACCTTAGAATATTTTGGAAAAATACTATTTGGAAAGTTCTTTTCATTTTCTATCAATCTAGACTATTTTCAAATGATTTTTCATGCAATGAATCACCTCAATAACTCAGAGACCAAGATTAGGGTTTTAGGGATTATGAAATAATAAACATATTATGATTTTAATCAAATTGCATCTGGTAAGAGGCTCAATCAAATGAAGGGGCTTGACCTTAAGGTGACCTACTCTTGGTAAGCGGGCCATGCATGTTTGGCACAAGTAATTTGGTTTAATGCATGTTATTTATGATTATGCACTTTAGTATGCTTCATGAATTATGGAATGCTTTCATAAAGAATAAATCATGTGTACTTATCATTGTCTGATTGATTGATTGATCACTTATAGTCTATAGTAAGACCCTTATTATAATTATTGATTATTAATTTAGAATCATGCTCAAGAAGGGGAAACTTTATTATAGTTTATGTGGGAGAAATTCCATATGATTCAATGGGAGAAATCCCATAATGTTAAAGTTCAAGCATCATGTTAATGCTAATGATAATGTTAATGTCATATTAATAATCAAGTTAAATGGAAGTGAATTAGTTTTTATATGCCCCCATATCATGGACCTCAAGGGGTTATCAAGGGCTTTTCTAGCAATCATATGCTCCTAAGTGGGCATTATAGAGGGATGTACTTACTATTCAATTATTCATGTCATTTATGAATCATGAATGCTTAAGAAAATCCATGTCAAGTTATGTCATGACAATTTCTATCATGTCAAGTTATATTTACTTTTATGTCATATAATGTGCCAAATGTCACTTACTGATGTGATGTTTATTTTGCATGGCTGGGGATGAGATGTCCATAGGACTTGGAGCAAGTGAAGGACAAAAAGGGAAATCAAGACTAGGAGATCTTAAAGCTTTGTCTGGTGGGGTGTCATTTACCTAGATTATTCGGAGATGTAGATAAAATTTACCTCATGATTAGTCTTGTTATCAAGGAGATTAGATCTCATGAATAATTATGATATAGTTTTCTTTTATCAGGAACTATGTATGACTCAGTTTTAAATTAATGCAAAGTATAAATGAGGGAAATCACTCCTATATTAAAATTTTGAAGAATAAAACACCCATCCCAAACATTACTCAACATGTATGTTGGAACATGAATAATATTTTTAAATCTTAAATAATGGTATACAAAAGATCAAATATAGAATTAGAATAAAAGTTTCATGACTATAATCAATTTTATAAAAGTTCATCATCAACATCTCCCATGGGGGTTTACATGTGAGATACATTAAATTATCTAAGATAGAGTGAAGTCAAAACTACTTAAAGTATAGTCTCCAAAGCAACATTTACAAGAGCTAGGTCCAAGCCAAAAGCTATGTTCTCCTTGATCTAGTTCAACACCTTGTGCTTTACCTAGGTGGTTGGGAAGTCTCCCAACAAGAGAGAGAGAGAGAGAGACAAGCTATATGTCAATAATGTGAAAAAGAAACAAAGATAAGAACAAAAATGGAACATAAGGATATAGATTCATCATAAGATGAGAAGGCCAAGAGAATGAGGCATATAACAAAATATTCTTTCCAAAACCAATACATAATAATGAACTTGCATGAATGATTATTATTGGACTAAATGAACTAAGTAGGGTTGAGGCACCTACCGGACCTCAACGAAATAGATGAGGGGAGAGTAATCACATTCCCAGTTACCTATCAAATATTTTATATTGGGGAGAAATAACACATTCCCCAGGGGGAGAGTTAACACATTCCCCATGGCAAAATAGCATATGCCCAAACTATGGGTGGTTATACATAAGTACCACTAATATAGCTAAAAAGTCAAATAAAGCATCATTCTCAAGGAATAGTAATGTAGAAAGAAATATTATCAAATAGTTTCAACATGGCAGTGGGTTCCAAGACCTAAGAATTAATATATCAATTCTAATTTTGAGATAATTAGAACAAGAGAAATAATAGTAATAAATGAAATAGGGTTCATTCCTCTTTATGGAAAATAGGATTGCACATATATCCCAACTGAATGGTAAGCTTTTCACATACCTCTCATACTAATTTCAATTATTCACTCTCACCACTTTAATTGAGTCCAAGGTCCACTTTTCCTATTTTTAGTGTATAATCATGTATTAGAATAAATTATGTATCTTCAGGATGAGAAACCCTAATTTTGGTCCTTTGTAGAAAAACTCAAATTTTTACTATGAAAATCTCACCAATCAACTCATTAGGTTTTCCTGATCAAGAAAACATATTATGATGTCTATTTTGGAGTTCATATTTTAAAGTTGTGATTTTTAGCTTTTTTATACATTAAAATCATTCTCCAAAAATCACCTTCATAAAATAATGGAAATCAAATGTTGAAAACATTTTTATTAGAAAGATCTCATTTTTGTTATTCCATAACATATTTTTCTTTAATTTTTGGACAATCAGAGCAAAAGATATGAATGTTGCTAAATAGAGCAATCACAAAATTAGGAAAATCCATGTCAACAATGAAGTCGCAAGAGAGAGAGCGAGGGAGGAGGAGACCGGGGCCAAATTGGATGAATCCAAGTCACGGGTCAATGATCTCGTTGACTCATCCTAAAACAAAGAAGAACACGGGTTAAAATACGAATGTACCCCTCGCGTGAAAAAGAAAAAGGGAAGAGAGGGGTAGAATGGGAAAATAACTCAAGGGATTCTCCCATTTGCAATCAATACCATGGTTGGGCAACAACAAGATGATGTTTTGCATGGATTTGGCCAAAACCATGAGAAACAACTAGAGTGTGATTCGAAGGTGAGAAAATAAAGAAAAATCTTCCTAGAACTTACCCCTAAAAGTGATCGAAGAATGGAGATGCCAGTATCCCTCATCAGCCTCCACAAACTTGAGAGGAAAATAGCTCGACAGTAGACCAAAGTGTGACCAAGGGAGAAATTCAAGTGAGAGGAGTCTTTCATTAGGCTTTGTGGAAATCTGGGTACCTATATATATAGGTGTGGGGGTAGTTCAAGGGCCTTAGGAGTATGGGGTTTGAGATTCATAAAGAGGAAATAATGGCTAATTGTGTATAGGTGATGAGAGATCATGAGTACCACCTCATTGGGTGCGAAATCCAAAAATGAACCTAGAGGCAAAGAAATCATGCGATTTCGTGGAGAATCGAGTGAGAAAAGGAGATTTGAAAATGATGGATATATCACTTTTGTTTCCTTTTTGAGATCGAGGTAGAAGATGAGTAGGAGCCATTGGATTGGTGATCCAATGGTCCAGATTGGGAGCACGATCAAACACGTGTGAAATTTAATGCAGCTGACAAATCATATTTGGACTAAAGTGAATTATTCAATTAATAAATCTTTTCTCTCTACTTATTTTGGGGTGCAAATTAACTCCAAAAATAATGAAATTTAGCACCTAGCCTAATTTGGATATGAGGAATATGAATATGCAATTATATATGACTTTTGAGAATTTTAGGTATTTTATTTAATTCTTTTAAATTAAACCTTATTTTCTCTTTCTTAAGCCATTAGAGACTTCTAGAATCCATCAATTAATGTTCTACTTTATCCTTAAGAAAACCAAAACTTGTTGAACATGAATTGGCCATTAATTTTATCCTTTGGAATTATTTTTCTCAATATTTAATATTTTGGACTTTCTCTCTCCTAATCTACACCTGGATATTAAAGATTATCCCAATTACATGAAAATTCACCCAAAGGCACTACAAAAAATTTGTCCTTTGTTGAAGAACATTTGTGAGGAACCAAAAATCATGAATAATGATGTCTATTTGTGAGGGCTGATCCTTCAAATATGGGACCAAATCCCTCAACCGTGTTTTTAACATCCTTATAACTTTTATGTGAACACTAATCCCTCACAAATACATTACTCACTAATCACCCCATGAAAAATTCCATGCCAAATGTTTCCCTCCATCTCATAACTCTTCCCTCCATTCTAAAACACAACATTTGTCAATAATAAATAAAAAAAACCTCCACACTCATTCCTCCATGTAAGAACTGTTTCGTCGCTATGTGCTTCCCCCTCTCACGCCGTGCGTGTCCGGCTGTTCCTCCCCTCTCCGCACCAGTGATGATTAGGTATGGGTAGCACCAATGCTACCACTACAAAGCCCTAGGTGTCTTCTCCCCTCCGATACGTTGCCACCCAACACGACAAAGGGCACATCATGGAGTCTGACGGAGCCCTGATCTGCGCGACATGCGGGAGGGCTGTGGGGAAGGGTGATGCTTGTGGGGCGTGCTCTTACCCTATATGTAGGTCCTACGTGGAGGAGGACATCAGGGACGGAAAGGGCGGGTGCTCCAGATGCAGAGCGCAGTATTCGCTTGAGCAAGGTATCAAAACTCATTGTTCTGTGTGTGCTTTTTTGGTACTGGTCCTGTGCCTATTTCGGCGTGGTGGATGTAATGCAGATTTCCTAGTTTAAAATTAATTGCTCGAAGTTTTCCCATCATTCAGTTCCTCTGATAGAGCTTACACCATCTCAAATAGTTTTAATGCCTGCAATTGTAGCGCTAAGAGAGCCGCTGCTGAGAGATCTGCTACGGCCGGTTGAACCTGCATCACTGGCGCCTGTTGCTTCTGCCAAGGGTTTGTCCTAGGGCTTCCGTCTATCTCCTTCGACAACATTCTCCTCTGCTTGGACGGAACCTTTACAAGATCACTGTGACCCCAACAAGTCAGATCGATCGGATCATAGGCTTCCACCCGGTAAGCTTAGTTTTTCCATTGATGTCCCCAATCTGTTCAATAGGACACTACATACTTTTGCCCGTCAGTTAGAATATCAATGGCAGGTTCTTCTATGGAATTGGCATCATACATTGTTTTCCTAAATAAGTCTGCATCTCCCTATGTTTTTTAGCAAACCGTAGAGAAGAAAGGAGGAATGGAGGCTCCCTGTGTGAGATTTCCAGACTTGCTGCTAGTGAAGCACAAACCTGCTTCTAGAGGCAGTTGGCTACATATTTCTCCATCTTTTCTGACATGATTCTTTCTTTTCTTCCTTGTATCTATGTTATTCCCATGGACATGAGCGAGTAGTTCCTATAGGTTGTAACCTATGGATCAGCCCTAAGTTTAATTGCACAGACGAAGTCCCTTCCTGTTCTTAGGAGACAACAACAGTAGCTAAAGAATGAAGATAAGTGATAACTTTTATTTCAGCTAATCATATCTTAAATGCAAGAGGACTGACTAAAGATCAGATAGACTCTAATTGTGGCTTGTTATTTGTCACGTTCTATACTCAGATCCAACAAACTGGGAAACACCCCTGATGACTTGGGCTCGTACATAACAGCCCCTACAAGTCTGTTACAACCCGACACCTGGTTGTACACGTCTTATTTAGAAGCTTAAGACTCAGATTCACTACTCTACTGAGTCTAGATTACTTCCAACATACTCCCCCCTAATCTAGACCTCGACTACTAAGGTCACTGACTCCAAGGAGCTTGCCCATCTCAAAATATTTGAGTCTTCCAAGTGCCTTTGTAAGGATGTCAGCTTGTTGTTCATCAGAGCTGACATGAGTGACAACAATTTGTCCTTCTTCAACTTTCTCACGGATGAAATGAAACCTAGTTTCAATATGCTTCCTCCTTCCTTGGAACACGAGATTCATTATCAGAGCAATGGTGGATTTATTATCCACCAGTAACTAAATTTCCTCACTTCCATCAGCTGTAATATCAATAAGCAAGTTCCTGAGCTATAATCCCTGGCATGCTGATGCAGTAGCTTCCATGAATTCTGCCTCACATGATGACAGAGCAACGCATTTCTACTTCTGAGATGTCCATGAAATAGGCTTACCATTCAGATAAAACACAAAACTAGTTGTGCTCTTCCTTTCATCCATGTCTCTTGCTAGATCACTGTCTGAGTATTTGGTGATCTTCACTTGATCATATCCACTTCTATAAATCAGACCATGGCTTACAGTGCCTTTCACATACCTGAGAATCTACTTTACATCTTGTTGATGTGTGCCTTTGGGCTTCTCCATAAATCAACTTACTATCCCAACTGAATATGCTAAGTTTGGTCGAGTATGAGTCAAGTACCTCAGGCTTCCGACTAGGCTCTGTATTCAGTAGGGTCTACAGCTTCACTTTCGCCTTCCTTTTTTAACTTGAGTTTTGGCTCCATGGGAAGTTTTTTCGGATTGCAATCTCCCATTCCTACATGTTCAAGTATTTTTCTGGCATAGACTGATTGCTTTAGAGATATGTAATCTTCCTTCTGTTCCACTTTGATTCCGAGATAGTTTGAAAGGGATCCCAAGTCAGTCATCTCGAACTCCAACTTCATTTGATCTTTGAATGTGTTTATTTCATCACTACTTGCCCCACTGACGATCGCATCATCAACATAGATCCAGACAAGAAGTGTCCCCTCTCCAGAGCTTCAAGTGTATACACCTTGCTCCTATGCACACTTGCTGAACCCAAGCTTCTTCATGCTCTTATCTAACTTGATATTCTAGGCCCTAGGTGCTTGACGTAATCCATACAAGGCCTTCTTGAGTTTAAAAACCTTTTGCTCCTGTTTCGCAACCTTAAACCCCTTAGGTTGAGAGATATAGACTTCTTCTTCCAGATTGCCATTAAGGAAAGTTGTTTTGACATCAAGGTGATGTACCTTCCACCAGTGGTGTGCTAAAAGAGCAAGTATCAGTCACACAGTTTCCATCCTTGCTACTGGAGCAAAAACTTCATTGAAATCTACTATGTGTTGTTGCACGTATCCTTTCACCACGAGTCTCGCTTTGTGTTTGATGATATTCCCTTCAGAGTCCCTTTTCAATTTATATACCCACTTGACTTCAATGTCATTGTGACTAGATGGCAAATTTGATAGCACCCAGGTGTCATTCCTTTCTATTGCTTCTAGCTCTCGAATCATGGCCTCCTACCATGCTTGTTCTTTTATAGCCTCTGAGTAACTGAGTGGCTCTTCTGCTCCCATCAGTAGAAACTCCCCCGTAGGTTCCTTAGTGTCTATGTAGATAATTTCATTAGATCGAAACTTAGCTGGCCTGGATTCACTTGATGAAGAACCTGAATCATTTAGTGTATGAATGGATTGTCCTGCTGACGATGAGGTTGTTGCTTCAGGTGTCAATCTTCCTTGTGATAGAGGTGCGGAGCCTCCCTGCGACTGAGCTGGCATGGTAGTACTGGATGATTGTCCTTCATCACCATTGTTCATTCTCGCTCCTCTTTCAAGTTCATTGTGTCCTTCCTCAATGAAAGTGACCTCATGTCGTGGATTGTCCCCTTCTATTTCAGTCCACCTCCACTTCCTTTCTTCATCAAACACGACATTCATGTTCACCTTGATCCTCCTTTGTTAAGGATCGTAAAGCCTGTGAGCTTTGCTAGTCAGTTCAACTCCAAGGTAGACTAATGATTTGCTACGATCATCTAACTTCCTCATATGCACAGTTGGAACCTTCATATGTGTTGTGCATCCGAAGATCTTTAGGTGATCGAGATGAGGTTTTCTTCCTAACCAGGCTTCATGAGGTGTGATATATGTTAACACTTTAGTAGGCATCCGATTGAGCAAGTAGACAACATGTCTTACAGCCTCCCCCCACATGAATGCAGACACATTCATGCTCTTCAAAAGACTCCTTACAGTGGCCATGACCATTCTATTTCACCTTTCTTCCATTCCATTTTGATGTGGAGTGTAAGGTGTCGTGAGGTTCATTGGACTCCCTCCTTTTCACAAAATGAGATGAATCTCAAAGACATAAATTCTCCTCCATGATCTGTTCTAAGGATCTTCAGTGAAAGTTCAGTTTCCTTCTCCACCAGGGCCTTGAATTTCTAGAAACATTCGAACGCCTCTCCTTTCTCCTTGATTACATACACCCACATTTTTATACTAAAATCATCAACCAAAAGAAAGAAGTACCTATTTCCTACGAGTGTTTGTGGAGTTATAGGGTCATCCCCAAATATCACCTAACCATTGATCGATTCATCTAATTCTCTGAACTTTCCTCGTAGCCTTGTCATATGATTGCTCACGTTTTTATCCAGATACCACAGATCTGACGACATGCCTCTCCCTATGTCGTTGTATCGATTTGGTATGATCTTGTCCTCGTTTAGCAGGATCATGTTGAGCTCCTACACGTCATGCTTTGCCAGTAATAGGGATGGTTCCTCGTCAGGTACTCGAGCCAGATTGGCTTCTTCCTTCCTCTGCTTCCCTTGGCACTCAGAAGCATAGTGACCAAAGTTATTGCAGTGAAAGCACCTGACGTTGCTCTTATCGTGATTGGTGTCGCGATTTCCTTCTACAGGTTGTCATGTGATGTTCCCTTCACCACAACCTCCTCTACCTCGCCCTCGACCTCATCCTCAACCTCACTGGCCTCCCCGTCCTCATCCACGATCACTGTGATAGGCATTATCTCTGCCTTGTGATGCCTTCATCTATGATCTGGTGTCCTTCTTCATCAGTAGAACTTGTTCATGCCTCCCGTCATAATCCCGATAGCGCTCTTCGTGAGCCTTGAGATCCCCGATGACCTCGTCTATCTGCATCGTCAATTTACCTATGAATTCATTGACGCCTTGCACATCACCCATCCGGAGGTTTTCAAACTCCCATATGAGAGCTTGGAGCTTGACTTCCTTCACATGCTCCACTCCAACGTGCATCGTCTTTAGGGTCTCCCAAGCCTCCCGGGCTGTTTCTTTTCCGGCGAGCTGCAACAACGTCTCTTCCGGCATCGATTGGTAGATCACTACTAATGCCATTTGATCTTTTTGCTCCTCGACTTCACCACCATCTTCGGAGGCTTCGATTGTGCCCCATATGCCTTGGGCATGCATGTTCGCTCTCATCTTCATAGCCCTGATTGGGTAGTTCGACTTGGTCAACATCGGATACTTCAACATAACTTCTCCTTCTTTAGTTGTTGTATCAGCATGTTTGCTCCTTTGGACCCACTTGCTCCTCCATACTTGGGCATCTTGCAAGCTCTGATACCACTTATAGGTTGTAACTTGAGGATCAGCCCTAAGTTTAATTGCACAGACGAAGTCCCTTCCTGTGCTTAGAAGACAACAACAGTAGCTAAAGAATGAAGATAAGAGATAACTTTTATTTCAACTAGTCGTATCTTAAATATAAGAGGACTGACTAAAGATCAGATAGACTCCAATCGTGGCTTGCTATTTGCCACGATCTATGCTCAGATCCAACAAACTAGGAAACCCCCCTGATGACTTGGGCTCGTGCATACAACCTGACACCTAGTTGTACACGTCTTATTCAGAAGCTGAAGACTCAAACTTCACTACTCTACTGAGTCTAGATTACTTCCCACAGTTCCCTCACTGGGGCACATGGAGTAGCCATGCCACTCATATTTCATCATTCTTGTTATTAACCATGTAAATTGTGATTTATAGATTGCTTATTAATAATAATCAACAAAGTCATCCTCAAGTGGGAGTGGTGAGCATCGAGGACAAGTTGTGTGAAGGGCGTCTAAAATGGTATGGATGTGTGCAATGCAGACCGACAAATGCACTTATTTGAAATAAGGTTATTGAATTAAGCACAACTAAAAAAAGCAAAGGCACACCTAAATTAACTTGGGAAGAGCTTATAAAGAGAGATTTTGAATCTTTACATTTTGATCAGATTATGACCCATAACAAAGCTGATTGGAAATGAAGGATCCATGTTTCCGACCCCAACATGGTTGGGATTGATGCTTAGATGATGATGATGATGATGATGATGATGAAAGAAAAATTACTTGCAAGAGGTCACATGACTCTCATCTCCAGTGAGAATGACAAGATTAGAAATCAAGATATAGTCATACATCACAAAGTTGTTTTTTTCCTAGAGCGTAGGAAACATATAGTTGTAGCAAGATTTTCTATGTAGCCTGAGTACTATTCGTTCCCATTCATCATTTTCTCTAGTGGTTTGGTTTCTCAGACAGCGGTGTGGGTCTTAATATGTGCAGTGCCTCAAATCTTGCACCTTATATTTATAAGAGGACTACACAAATAGGGATAGATTGTCATTTCACCAAGGAAAAGCTCCAGGAGAAGCTTTTTCTTTGTTGTGCAAGTCAATGAGTGTTGAGTCGCATAGTCAAGTAACAGGCAGCTCCAACTCAACGGGACATGTTGCAATAGACATGTATTTATAACTCCACATGTAAATATAAAAGTGAAATATAGATGGCTAGCTAGATAACTCTTATAGTTATCGTTGTATCAATGTAACAACATAGAAAATGTAAATCAATACTTTTGTTTTGAAGTTTTACATTTATTCTTGAAAGCAATTGGTTAATCTTCTACTTTAAATGCAACTCTATGCTCCATATTATTTCTTCACAACTATACTTTATTTAATTGAAAATAGATCAAGTGAAAAACACAACAGGCACACCATCCACCCACTGACCCAAAACAAGAAGCATAAACACCATCCACCCACTGACACAAAACAAGCATGTTTTAACTCCTGAGCAAGAAATGATAATATATAAAACAAGATCTTGATACATTTGAAAGAAATATTCAAAACATATTATTCAAGGTATAGTGATACAACCTCTTCGAAAAAAAGTTCAGTAATACATCTTTTTTATCTCTATCCAGAGATTTTGTTTAAAAAAAATTACCTGAGAACGTCGTCAAAAAATTCAGGTCGGTCCTTCAAATCATTCACTGGCACAAAAGCATATTTGGGACCCAACTTTTCACATAAAGAATCAGGTTGAATGTCTACAAAAGACAAGGAGACAAAAAGAATATGTTACCGTAAAGAAATAGGCCTTTGTTAGCATAAGAGAAAAATAGTCAAGCAGAGATGGAAAATTAAAAAAGAACAAGCATCAAACTTGAAATAAAATTGCTACAGCTAGTTTTTCGGATCCATATTAATATAAAATCGGATTATTTATATTATATAGTACTTAACTCACGTGACTTTGATCAAATTCAGGATAACTGAAACCATACCATTGATAGATGAATCAAGCTACTGAGATATAAAATCAGGCTGTCATTCAGTACTGGATAAGCATAGCCTGTTTGGTTTAAAATAATCATGCATGATATTCCTAGGCAGGGGGCATTTCTAGCTTAAAGCAGCAAGAATTTTTCTTACTTCTCAATGATGTATGTATTTAAAATGCCTATTAATGATTTGGGTGTCCATGAAATAAAAAAACATGTCTATGAAAGAAAAATAAAATAGTCCACAACTCTTAATTAAAAAGGCCCATTAGGCGCATAGATGAAATTCATAAGTTAATAATGATTCATGTTTATTAGCAACATGTACTAAGGTGAATGTGACATTGTTGGTTGCCAACAATGTTTGATATAAACATCAACTATTTGTACTGGTTGCCAAAATGACTTGTTGGGTGCCTTCACCAACGGTAATTGTGAATAGTAACTATTGGTAACTCTTAGTCGGTCGCAACTATGATGTGATAGTGACCTATATACATGGGCCTCTCTTTGTCAAATACAAGCATTTGATGAGAACAAGAGTCTCGTGGCCTGGACAGCAACCTATTGAAGAATCATTTGCTTCAATTTGGCCATTCCCTTCCTCCCTCCTGTGGTTTGAATAGTTTGATCACTTGAGCAAATATTAATTTTCTTATATTGCTGATTGGCTGTTTTGATATCGTTCAGCTTCCTGGTTTACATTCCCAGCGTCTGCATATATATCTGATCAGATTAAAAATAGCTTATGACTTAACAATCTGAATTCTGATCCCTTTTGCATTAGTTACTGTTATGGATCCTATTTCATAATTTACACTCTGGCAGTTCAGGTGTTTGCTTGCATTAAAATCCTATATAGTTAAGCAATTCAGGCAGGCCCTTACAGAATTGTCCTACACCATATTTGGTATCAAAACCTAGGACAGGCATCTCCAATTAATTAGCTAATTCTAAAATTCTAAGATTTTTCAGCTTGGTCGAACCCGAATTTGTGACCAACGGTGATTGAGTTGTGGTGTTTAATCGAAGGTCACAGATTTGACTCTTAGCAGAGTTAATTTATTATGGGGTTTTCTAGGCAGTACCACCACAAGTATTGCTCTAGCCCTTGACCTACCTATCCCCTCATATGTGAGTCGTCTGCTCCACATAGATTTGGAACTCCTAGGGAGGGAGTTCTTCACCGTCCCATGCATGTATAACAAAGTTGTACATGTATATTGCTTACAAAAGGCACATGCTCATATTTCTTCTTGTTGGATATCAAACTTCTTTTCCACAATCCAAACCTTCATATATATAAGATATGCTCCTACTTAGTTGAAAATAATATGAGGGCTTCTAATGTGAAGAGAGCATTGTAAGACTCATGATATGTTAATCTAGTATCTTGGTAACTACTACTACTAGTAAGCTATGTGACTAATTCAATTAACATGGGATATATAGAATCCTATGAAGTCTGTAACAGTTGTAGATATCATGTCTATCAATGGTGTTGAACGGTTGTTGATTTCTTAGTGCCTTGAAATTTTGTTTATGTAGTTCAATTCTTCTATTGTTATCTCTGTTTCAATGGAGAATTGCTCATTGTATATTTGGTTGCTGCTATTTGCTATTTGCTATTTGTGCTACTATTTGCTGGTTCCTGCTACTGCTATGGTGGAGTGAGGTGTTGCTGGTGGTGTTGTGGAGGTTTTGTGGTGTTGTGGTGGTGTTGTGGTTGATGGTGGTGTTGTGGCTGTCGTAATGGATAGTTTGGTGGAGGATTTTGTTATGTGCAGGTGGTGGAAGCAACAACTTGTTGTTGTGCTTGGTGTTGAATGGTGGAGGTTGGTGGTGGTGTTGTGAGTGCTAGTGGTTCTTTGGCTATCATGTTGGATAGTTGTTTGGTAGAGGAGTGAGGTGGTAGCTGTTGGGTGTTGGTTGGTGGTAGCTTTTGGTGTTGTTGGTTGATGGTGGTTGATGTATGGTGTGTTGGTGTGCGGAGGATGTATGGAGCAATAATTTGCTATTGTTGGTGCTATTTTGTGGATGGTGGCGTGCTGGTTGGTGGTGGTGGATGTTGGCTGGTAGTGGTGGTGTTGGCTGGTGGGTGGGAATGTTGATGTGTAGGTGTTGGTGGTGGCTGCTATGTTGGTTCACTTAAATTTATCTCGACTTTACACTCACTCTGATTCCTTTTTGTATTTATATTGATAGGGTAGAATTGCTTTTAATGATGGATTTCGACCAACAATGCACCTTGGAATAAACCAGAACCGAAATATAAGGGTAAGTTGTTTGTTGTACTATGACTTATGTATAAACTTTAAATTCTATTAATATAATGATTTGTCATTTTTAGGAGAAGAATACTCAAGTACCCAACCGTATGAGGCATGGCATTGATGAAGATAACCACACCATTTGAAGGAATATGGAGACATTATAGATCTTTAGAGTTTCTAGCATGATATGTTGAATGTCATCAATCTCAATTTTTAGAACCATATGTATTTTTTATTTATATCAACGTCGAGCACCCAATGTATGGATAATATTTTGCTTCAATAATAGAAATTAGTTTGAGGTGATTTAACATTTTTATGTGTCATTTTAGTGTTGAATCTTCTTAAGATGTCATGTGAATATTATAAAAATATTGCTTAAGGTTATATATACAAACTTTTCATTTAAAATTATTAACATTCAACAAATCATTCAATAAATCAATAACCAAATCATTTACAGTATTCCCTCAAAAATGTATTAATGAAGGTCTTTAGTCCCTCAAAAATGAAATCCAGATTGGCCATCACAATTGCATTGATGACGACCACATAGCCCCTCAAAAATAATATTAATGAAGGCATTAGCCCTTCAAAAATATATTCTCCAAGACCATCAAGTCCCTCAAAAATGTATTTATGAGAACTAAACATGCCCTCAAAAATGTATTCATGAAGGCTAAATAGTCCCTCAAAAATGTATTTATGAAGACTAAATAGTCCCTCAATATAACATTCTTGAGGGTCAGTTGGTCCGTGACAATTGTATTCGTGAGGGCCATTGGTATTTGTCACGTGAGTTCTCTTCACGGACCATTTGTGAGGGCCAGACTCACAACCGTCCCTATTTGTGAGGGCCTGTAGAGAGGGGTTTGTGACAGGACTCACTCGTGAATAATGGCCCAATTTTTACTAGTGAGGCTATTTTTAATGTGTAGATTACGAATCTAAGATTATTTTCCAGAGTCATTAAGTATTTTATTTCATATTTTGAGGAAAACTCATCTTTTCTTTTCAAAATAAAAGAGATATATTTATTATTATTCTAAAATTTATGAAACTCTACCTCCAAGACAAACCAAACCCAAGGAAAAAGAATCTTAAGTTATCATTAACCAATTAATCTTCCTTTTTCTGAATTTCAGCCAATTCACCAACATTACCACTATTTATCATGTTAAATAATTCAATATCACATTAACATGTTTAAATCATTATTATTCATCCCTTTTTCTCTTCATGCTCCATAAGGCTAAGGAATGATCTAGAATGAATTTATTTTATCATTATGCCGCATAAGTGGTAAATTTGCATATTAGACCCTTATTAAAAACATTTACTGAGGTATATGTGCATAAACTTGTACATTGGCATAAATGGTGATCAAATCACCCCAAACCACTAATAATTATAAAAATTTAACACCAAAGTTGAAAATAATAGAAAAGAGAGGAAAAGTTTGGAAAAGGGCCAAAAATAGAATATGTCCAAGTTTTGGTATGTTACAACACTCCACCCCTTAAAGACGATTTTGTCCCCAAAATCATAAGAAAAGAGAGAAGGGTGAGTATGCAACATATCGACAGTAAGCTCCCAAGTCATTTCCTCCAAACCATAAAACTTCCACCAAAACTTAACCTAGGAGTTCTAAAACTTCACACGCAACTCTTCATTGGTCAAGTTCTCAAGGGTCACTAAAAGTTCCACTGTTAAGATTTCTTTTTAACATTTTTAGCATTATATTCATTATACTATCACATTATCATTATTATTCTTTTATATTTACTTTGTTGCCAAAAGAGTTATATTTCATTATTATGCAAGAAATCCTATTTATTTCTTATTTATCTAAAGAATTTTAGCACAATTAGAGGTTACTCAATTATTTCCATGTCTATTAATGTATTATTCTTAGTAGTTTAGATTTAGACTTCATTATCACCGTATTGAATTATATCAGATTATTCACATGAAATAAGACATTTTATCCAATTGTTATTAAGTCTACAATTAATCCAATTAATCTCACACTAATACTTTATTTATATTAAACATTCTCACATTACCTTTCTTGTTCACATTAATGTCATGATAAACCTTTTCCTCATATTTATTCACTTCTTATCATCGATTATGCACATGTATATAAAACCATTTACTTAATATCCATATTGAAGTCATTATATGTATTTTAGTGTACAAGGTGAAACATATTACATATTAATGATTTGATTCACATACCAAGTCATTTAGGTTATTATATACCATTTATTTGTATCAAATTATATTATCTGATTATGACACTTAATGTCATCAATGTATCATGAAAGGCATTAAGGATGCATATTTTAAAGTTACATGATTCCAATTTAGGGTTTAGGTCAACATGATCATCATAAAACATCCATCCAAACATACTCACAAGGTATGTTCGAATAGGTATAAAATTTTCAAACATCTTAAATAATGGTATGCAAAAGACCAAATATAGTAGCAGAATAAAAGTTCAATGACTATAATCAATTTTATAAAAGTTCATCATCATCATCATCATCTCCCATAAGGGTTTACAATAATATACATCAAAGGATCTAAGATAGAGGGAAGTCCAAACTACTTCAAGTATAGTTTCCAAAGCAACATATCCAAGAGCTAGGTCCAAGCTAAAAGCTATGTTCTCCTTGATCTTGTTCAACACCTTGTGCTTTACCATGGTGGTTGGGAAGTCACCCCACAATAGGGAGAGACAAGGTATGTGTCAATAATGTGAACAAGAAACGAAGATAAGAGCAAGAATGAAACATAAGGATATAGATTCATCATAAGATGAGAATGCTGAGAGAATAAGGCATATAACAAGAGATAATTTCCAAAACCAATAAATAATAATGAACTTGCATGAATGATTATTATTGGACTAAATTAACTAAGTAAGGTTGAGAAACCAACCAGACCTCAACCAAATAGATGAGGGGAGAGTAACCACATTCCTAGTCACCTATCAAATATTTCATATTGGGGAGAAATAACACATTCCCCAAGGGGAGAATAAACACATTCCCCAGGGCAAAATAACACATGCCCAAACTACGGGTGGTTGTACATAAGTACCACTATTATAGCTAAATAGTCAAATTAACCATCATGCTCAAGGAATAGTAAAGTGGCAAGAAATATCATCAAATAGTTGCAAAATGGAAGTGGGGTTCAAGACCCAAGAATCAATATATCAATTCCGATTTGAAGGCAATTAGAACAAGAGAAATAATAATAAAGGAAATAGGGTTCATGCCTCATTATGGGAAATAAAGTTGGTTCACAAATATCCCAAGTTAAGTGTAAGTTTTGCACATAACTCTCTTACTGATTTCAATTATTCACTTTCACCACTTTAATTAAGTCAAAGGTCCACTTTTCCTATTTTTAATGTATAATCACGTATTAGAATACATAATGTATCTTAAGGATGAGAAACCCTGATTTTGTACCTTTTTAGAAAAACTTGGATTTTGACTCTGAAAATCTCACAAATTGATTCATTAGGTTTTCTTGATCAAGAAAACATATTTTTATGTCTATTTTGGAGTTAATATGTTGAAGTTGTGATTTTTAGGGTTTTTATACATTAAATTCATTCTCCAAAAATCACCTTCACAAGAGAGAGAGTGGGGGAGGAGGAGAGTGGGCCCCAACTGAGTTGGCCCAATCGGTCGAGGCCAAGTTGCGGGTGAATGGTCTTGTTGACTCATACAAAAACAAATAAGAACGCAAAATAAAAGACGAACGTACCCCTCACATGAAAAAGAAAAAAAAAAAGAGAGAGAGGAGGGGTATAATGGGAAAATAAATCAGGGGATTCTCCCCTTGGCACATAAGACTATGGCTGGGCAGCAACAAGCTGTTGCTTCACATGGATTTGGGCAAAACTATGAGAAATGACTAGAGTGCAATTCGAAGGTAGAAAAATGAAGAAAAAGCATCATGGAACTTACCCATAAAAGGTATCAAAGACTGGAGATGCTAGTTGCCCTCATGAGCCGCTGAAAACGTGAGAGGGAAATAGCTCAGTGGCAAACAAATGTGTGACCAAGGGAGAAATTGGAGCGAGAGGAGTCTTTTCTTAGGCCTTGCAGAGACTTGGGTACCTATATGTATATATGTATGGGAGTAGTTCTAGGGCTTTGGGAGTATGGTATTTGACATTCATGGAGAGAAGATTTAGGTGAATTGTGTATAGGTGATGAGATATAATGAGTAGTGGCTCATTGGGTGCGGAATCCAAAAAGGAACCTAGAGGCTAAGAAATCGTGCAATTTCGTGGAGAATCTAGTGAGAAAAGGATATTTGAAAATTATGTATGTATCACTTATGGTTCCTTTTTAGGCTTGAGGTAGAAGATGAGAATGAGCCGTTCGATCTGTGTGCGATCAAACAAGCACGAAATTTAATGCAGTTCCCAAATCATATTCGGACTAAAGTGAATTATTCAATCATTAAACATTTTCTCTCTCCTTAGTTGAGGGTGCAAATTAACTCCAAAAAAATGAAATTAGGAATCTGGCCTAATTTGGACATGAGGAATCTGAATACATAATTAGATTTGCCTTTGGAGAACATTAGATATTTATTTAATTATTTTAAAGTAAACCTTATTTTCTCTTTCCTAACCCATTAGAGACTTCTAGAATCCATCAATTAATGTGAAACTTTATCCTTAAGAAAACTGAAACTTGTATAACATCAATTGGTCATTAATTTTATCCATTGGAATTATTTTTCTCAATATTTAATTTTTTTACTTTCTCTCACCGAATCTACACACATATATATAAGATTATCCAAATTACATGAAAATTCACCCAAAGTCTATTTTAATGTGTAAATTATGAATTTAAAATTATTTTCCACTTTTGGAGTCATTAAGTATTTTATTTCATATTTTGAGGAAAACTTATCTTTTGTTTTCTAAATAAAAGATATATAGTTATTATTATTCTAAAATTATGAAACTTGGCCTCCAAGACAAACCAAACCCAAGGAAAATGAATCTCAACTTATCTTTAACCAATTAATCTCCCTTTTATGAATTTCAGCCCATTATCCAATATTACCAACATGTTAAATAATTCAATATCACATTAACTTGTTTAAAACATTATTATTCATTCCTTTTTCTCTTTGTTGCTCCATAAGGCTAAGGAATTACCTAGAACGAATTTATTGTATCATTATGCCGCATAAACTTGTAAATTTGCATATTAGACCCTTATTTAAAACATTTACTGAGGTATTTGTTGATAAACCCATACATTAGCATAAATGGTGATCAAATCACCCCAAACCATAAATAATTCCACAAATTAAACACCAAAGCCAAAAAGGGAAAAATAGAGAGGAAAAGCTTGGAAAAGGGACAAAAAGAGGAATATGTCCAAGTTCTGATATGTTAAACAAAGTTCTTCATTTACTTTAATCGTATGATTAGCATATTGTGACGCGCACATTGAGTAAAATTCTTTCACTGATGTGATATGGAAAATAGGGTGTTACAACACCCAACATCATATTTAACAAAAATTAAAACTTACGATTAGATAATATAGAGAATGGGGAAAACAAAGTGAGAACTAATTTTTCGAGTGGGTGATATGACATTGATAACAAACAACATAAAATAAAGAACAAGGGAGTCGAACCTAGAGATTTCCTAAGAAAATGTGATGAAAATGATCTAAATGTGTATATATGGGAGGTTGGAGAAACTAAATACAACTACAGGATGTGACAAATGCATGAAAGTTCTGGAGGCTTCATGCTTGGGGATAATATAAAGAGTTCATAATGGGATGGGTAGATAGGAGAAAAAAACATTTTTTATTTAGTACAACCGTTCTTGGGATCATGGGGTGGGAATTTGAAAATTGGGAAATTATATTAGTTTCTTAAAATATAATTGGTCAAGGATATGCTTTTAGGATTAATTTTTTTTATGACCTCCTTGGCCAATTAACCTTAAAACCACCTTAAAATATCAAGATATTGCCTTAGTTGACCTAGTTACAAGTAGAGCTTGTTAAGTACAACAAATTTGGGTCTATTTGGCAAATCTTTGAAGATAGGGTTTTGAATTTTCTTGTTCAAGACATGCTTTACACGTATGATGGGTGTTATACCTTCTAGTAATCTTTGAGATCCAATTCCTACATGAATCCATGAAAACTCACTAGCTACATGTTATATAACATCAATATATAATTTTATTAGGTTTCAGATAGAAAATTTTAGAACTTCAGGTGTATCTTCAGTTTATGGATACTTTCTTGTATATAATAAAAAAGATTATATGTTCTAGTCATGTTGTTGAAATGTTGATATATGCTTGTATCTTTCCCTCATTTTCCTTTTTAGCCCTTTTTTAAATTTCATCATATTAAACACATGCAACCAATTATTTGATGAATTTTCCATGACAGTTCCTTACTATTATAAAATTATTATGTAGTTGTGAAATGTCGCTTTGAACCCTAGATAATATAGGGCCTTCGCATGGCCAAAACTGGGGAAATTTTGTAATGTATCTTCCCTTTCAATATGACTTGTTGTTTATCACCTATCAAGCTTTAATTGTCTACATATCAACAACATGAACTTATTTATATATTTTTTTCTTCATAACAGATGAGTAGTCAAGTTAATTTATTATTGAAACCTTAATAATAGTGTCATATGATTGTATAACTTCCCCAATGTTGAAAAAAATAGGAAGCAAAATCGATATCCTTGTTGCAATCTAAGAATTTTTATAATTGTACTAGTAGTTATATATTTTCAAATATATGTGGATTATTGAGGATTCATATAAGGTATTGTCCCCTTGGTGAAATTACCCATTTAAATTTGTATGTGATATTGTTATGCGTTGTATATCCAATTCATGTATCAATCTTCTGCCAATATTACTGAAAATTATGTGATATGATGATCAAAAGGAAGTATTGTCAATGTGATAAAATAGGTTTTGAGACTTGAGCACCTAGGATGGTGGTGATTCTTATCTAAGTTACATGCGTATAAACCCATACTTTTTATGGTTGTACAAACAAAGGAATGACAATATCCTATTTATACTAATAACTCTTATTATTATGTATGATGAGTTATAGGACTTTGCACTTACTAGGAAGTAGATTTAGTACTACATTCTATCTACCCAAGGCTTGATAATAAAGTACATAATCAAGTCATGTAGCTTTATTGAGTAATATTTCTACAATTTCATAATGTATTACCTTAATTGCTCTAATGCGTCTATTCATGTTACTTCCCATGATCATGCACATCCTTTATTATCCTAGTACATTTTCTAGAAGTTGCTTCTTGATATACAATAGCCTAATTCAACATATCTAGTTAAACTTACATATTTTGAATACTATGAAGATGATCTAAACTTTGCTATCAATTTTGTCTCAACCTTGTGGTTTCCCTCCCTTTGTAGGTTAGCAACATCTCCCTAAACATTCTCTGGGAAAATAGTGAGATAAAGAGGGAAGTTAGGCCTTCTAGTGTCTCTAGAGTCATCCATGTACACTCATGTATGTTTAGGGTGGTATTACTCAATCATGTATCTAAGAAGCAATTTTTGTATGACTTGTACATGATGTTCATGTTTAAATATAAATGAAAAATTAAATGGATGTTTGTTTTTGGTCACATATGATGAGAATTTATAGTTACATATAGGTGTACTAAATATAATTGGCATTTTATTGATTATATACATGAATGTTTTTGGATTTCTATTTTGTCTAAGTGTTTACCTTCTTGTCTCATGATGATGAGTTAGGATCATATCAAATTTTTGTTTCTGGGATTTTTTCTCATAGTGTGGTCATCAAGCCTTAGGTTGTCCTTATTCTTTGGTCCCTAAGTTGGGTGACATAGTATTAAGAAAACACAATGATAAGTCTTCACTTAATAAGATATTACTTTTGACCGTGTAATGTTATTTACTACAAAACACAGTTTATAGAATTTAAAATGAAACATTCAAACAACAAATATTCATATCCTACAAACATTGTTACAGGCCATGGATGTTTGAAGCAAATGAGAAATGGAAGGTAGGACTATCCATAAAGCTACAAGCGGTGCTTCCTATTAGATAATTAGCACATGAACTACACAAATCTACAACATAAAGAAGCTACACAGAGCGGCATATCCTCATGTTTTACTAGAAAATGCAATTAGAATGTTGGCTAAGTTTGTGTCTCCCATAGTATACTCTTACTTGGAATTGAAGATATATAAACTCCTCAATGCACCAAAATAAGAAGTTTGCTTATTTAATGACTGTGAGGCCACCAAGTGTACCTTAAGAAGAATTCTAAAAGAAGACATGCCTTTATTCTAGGAACAGTGACAAAGTTCAATACAAATTGTACCTTGATATAGTGAAAAGTAAAAAGATCAATTGATCCTCATGGTATAGAGTTTTGAGAGTACGTATATATATGACTAAGGAAAACTTGGATGTATACAACCAACACCAACCAAATATGGCCTATAGCAATCTAGTAGTTTATGATTGATTTTTTGAGTTACATTTGTATAAATATTTTATGTTCTATAAACCCTTCTTTCTATTTCTATATTTGAATGATCATTTGTGTTCAATGATTCTTCTATGCTACACGAGCAAAGAAAAAAAAACAATACTTCTAGTACTTGGTAGTGTATACATCTTAATCGAGTGTTGTGAGCATATAAGCCTACATATAAAAAATGTTTCGGGAAAAATTGTCTAGCTGTTTGAATTTAAATAATCTCTGCGGACACTATGACTTAGTGTGAATTACCTATTCTGTATGGGCTAAATAGTACTAAATTCGCACACATTTGAGATCATCTCTAGATGCATTCATATACTCCTGCTCAATTCATCATGTCATGTGAAAGCTAGTTGGTTAACTAAACTTATAATAATCACAATGCATACATTGTGCAATTTGAATATCAAAGAAAAACACTAAATATGCCTTTTGTTTATAAGGAACTCATTATATATCCACAGTTTGCATAAGCCAGCCTTCCTTGAGCTAGATTTGAACCGCCATTTGTTTATCCATGATGAATACATGAACATCACATTAAAAAAAATGGATAAGAGTGGTTTTGCGCCATACAACTCAACTGATTTTCTTAGAAAAGTGGAGACTGGGACGATTCTTCAACTCTCAGTGACGACTGCGTAAAGCTGGAAGTAGGCGCGTTACTCCAGTATTCTTTTTTAGCTCAAAAGTTGATGACAATTACAACTCTTAATTGTTGAAGCATGTCATTGTGTCTGATCGGTCCTGCTGCATGTTCCTCACTTTGCACGTGAAGAAGTGGGACAAAAACAACAGCCAAGTGCCCAAAACCATGATTAGTAAACAAAACCTACACAGAAAACCTACGGTTATTAAATAATAGATATGCACCCTGCCATATAACAATGTCGAAGGCTACATTCAACTGGGACACATGTATTTTATCTGGATAGAAAGTACTCACCTTTGATTTGATAAAGAACAACAGGACTATGAACGCCAAATCACCGGCATATTGGTGATAGTGAAATGATCGTGCTAGTGGTGCAGCCATCAGCAGAAGGGACACGACAAGACCAGACTCTAAAGGAGGACATGTAGGAAGATTTTATAATAGAAAGAAACAAAAGAGATTATGCACAAACGGTTTGAGGCTAGGGGTATCATCAGCATTATGCTCTTCAAGTAGGGTATGGACCATTTGGTGGTGATTTTTTTTAGTGAACAGTTCAAAACAACTTGTGCAGCCGCAATAGTTTGTGTAAGTTCATTACCATATAGTTGACTTATAGCCGAAACATGCTGCCGCTGACCTTTATGATAAATAAAAATATCGTTGACTTGGACTGATGCCTCCGTAGCTTCGTACATAGAAGAAAATTCTTTGACTCACCATGTCAAGTGTGCAGATTCTTTATCAATTTGGGGCGTGAGCCGTTGCGCATTAGACCTTTGATCTGGGTTATTGATTAACGGCTCTGACCTTTCGATCTCCCTTAATTGGGGGTTACCGGGAGGCGGGGTCGTTACAATTGGTATCAGAGCATAGGTTCCTCACTTAATCTTTAATAGTTATTAAATTTTACAAATTCCATAGAACCAAGGGAGTTATTAGAGGATTATCTGAAAGATTGAGGTGTCTAGAAAAGGATCACGTCCGAGGGCTGGCAATATTTTCCTCTGCACCGCTAGTCGGAATACGAGGACTTCCAGATTGTGTGACTGTCTGGCCGATGTCTTAGGATATGACTCGAAATAAGATACCTTTAGGACTCTCTCATCTTGTTCATCCGTTCTCAACTCAAATTCTATTAAGGACCTTAAGGATTAGGGTTTCCTCTCTTCTCCTCACCCTCTTGAGGTATGGGTAAGGTTAATAAGGTCTAAGGAATCCTCCACCAAACTAACGAAAAGCCTGTAAATAAGATGTCATGGACATAAGCTTAATAGATTAAACACAAACTAAATAATAGATACATGCTTAGGTCGTATGACATGAGTTGTCATTGCTCTCAGGAGAAACCTGAGGATAGCCCTCTTTGTCAGGAATATGAGTAGAGAGAGTTAGTCTTGGAGGTAGAGACCTCCCTTAAAAGTAGAGACCTAGCACATACTTTGAGGATGATGTTAACCCTAACCCTAAGTGAAGGTTAGAGAGAGGGATGATATGATGAGTTAGATGTCATGGTTGACCGAGTGTTTGGTTGAACATGCCTTTGGGATGCCATAAGAGGTTAGATGACCTAGTACCTTTGGTGACCAACCCTGGAGAGGGCTATGCATGTTAGAGTGAAGGATAGCTCCTTCATGGATGAGGTTAGAGGAGAACCTGTAGATACCGTATGCGTTGTTGCAAGTGGGATATAACCAGCACCTATAGTACATCAGTAGTACGAGCAGTAAGTTAAAACTGAGGCCAGAAGGACAGGATGGATGGCTTATGAGATAAGCATAAGGGGCTATGGATAATCATGAGCAAACATAAGTTTGAGCATAGGCTTCACCCACGTAGAGGTATGTATGTGAGCTTGATCCTTCATGGAGAGATGACCTCTAGTAGTATGGCTGGATGTGGAGTTAGCTTTAGAGAGAGAAAGTAGGACCCCAGCATGGAGGTTGGAAGCCTAAAACCCTGAGATATGAGGAACAGTGGGAAGTTGAGGATGATGCGACCTAAGTGGATGATAGGGGTTGCCTCATGCTCGATCCTTGGAGGCTGATGATATCTGAGTTGCCTTTAGAGGAACCAAACCCTAGAGAGAGGATGATGCTTTTGGTACCTATGTGCCTATAGTATAAGTGTTTACCTACTAAGATGAGACAAAGAGTGCCTTAGATGCTGAGGAGGTTTAGGTAACCAGGTTGTGAGGCCTTGTACCTAGTTGGTTGTCCTGGAAGAGGACTCAACTACGATGTGTTGCTCGAGTAGAAGGATCACGTAAGTACATGACATAACTTGGACATGCTTGATTCGTGGTTAAGAGATTGAGCATGCAGTCAGACACCCAAAGGTGAACCTAGGGTTCCTAGGCCTAAGAGGGGAAGCCGTGTATATAATGCTCATGATGAGATTTGAGTCTCTATAGTTTCGAGCATGGTACTCCTCATGTGTAGAGGTAAAGGAAACACCTTAAGTTAAGGGTATGTTTGATGAATCCCTCACAACTAAGTTTGTCTAATGTTGAGGATGAGAACAAGTGTGACCTAGCATGGTTTGGTAGGTGTCTTCTTGTGCCTTAGTAGCTTGCTAGGGCTAAGCATGCTCATGTGGATGCATACCCTAAACATAAGGACGTTTGTGACCGCTGTTATCAAGGTGTAGTTTCCTTCCATCCTGGGAGAGGGATCTTTTTTTAGGGTGTATACCAGTTTCTTTGGTTTAAGTTAACCTGAAGAGGTCTCATAGGATCTTGAGAAGCTAAGTGAAAAGTACATGGTATGAGGATGAACCTATAGACCCATAGATAACCATCTCTATGTGTATATGGATGTGTTACCATGGAGGTAACCGATATGGGGCCTGACCAAGGTAGGCAGGTCACCATGATCCCTGTGAAAGGATGAAAGTCAGCCCATGCATGCAGAAAGAGAGATGATAAATGCTTGAGTAAGGTTCTAAGTTGAACATGTACTATGATATAATCCTAAGTCTATCCTAGGGTCAGGTAGGGATAAGACCGATGGAAGTAGGAGTTGCCTAATTCCCTAGTTGCACATGACCATAGGGTCGGGAGGTAACAACTATAATTGTCTAAGGGCCATAGGTTAAGAGATTGATCACCTTCATGAACTCATGGGACCCAAAGGGAAGATGAGTAGGGCACTCTCTGATGCATGATGGAAGAGGGATGACCCCAAAAGTTCCGGCTCCCTATAGACCTGGAGGAGATGACCAAGGATTGTGTGGTGACCCAAGTAGGTTCGAGACCAGTTTTTCCATGGAAGCAACTTTGATATCATGATGTTTGTGATGTAGAGACATGAGTTGCACGTTTCAAATTAGAATCGAAGGTGTACTGGTGATGTGGGATGTATCATCTCTACTCTTGGAACAAGAAGAACTTTGTGTTTGGACGGCCGCCAAATGCTTATTTCCTCTTGTTATGGGAGGTAGAGATGGGATAGTATGCATGCCATACACCAAGGGTAAAGATGACGTGAGTTGGAACATTGCTATAAGGAATGAGGATAGAGATGATAACGTGCCCTGGTGAAGTGAATGACACATGGACAGGTGCAAATGATAAAAGTATTAAGATAATCACCTTGTAAGGATGTTGCTAGTAGAAGCTTTGTGGAATTTGCAAGTTAACCAAGGTTGAGTTTGATCACCATGAGAATGATCTCAGAGTTTCTTGATGAAGATAAACTTAGAGTTTGAGATGAGATGATAAGTGGAATACACGGAGGTGTATGTCTTCAACATTACCTGACACCTAAGGAGGTGAAGTGGTAATGAATGCTCTGGTTGAGATATAGCTGCCTAGTTGGGCTAGAAGAGGTTGTTAGGCTAACCCTAAGTGTGGAAAGAAGATGTGTTTTTGGCTAACACTCAGATGTAATGAGATAGGTTGAACAAGTTAATGATTGTTTGGTTATCCAGTCTAGTCCTTGACGTAATGAAAGGATGGTTTAGAGCCTTAGATGCACTTCTTTGGAAGGGAATGTGATGAAACCTTGATGAGAGTGGTTTAGGTTTTCTGAGGAATCGATCTTGAGGAATCATGATATATATGAAATCATAATTTTAAGATCACCACACATCGTGAAACTACAAAGATAGTAAGTGATTGTAGCACTTTGGATGCTTAAAACAAAGTTGCATGTAGCATGTGGCCATGCAAGCTAGGAGGATAAGGACGAACACGAGTAACCCACTGTATATATATAGAGGATAAAAGATTCCCTGAGAGGGAATGGGAGTTAATCACTATGGATGTGGTGGTAAGTCTCCCTTTGACCCAACAGGTCAAGATGCAATATGGGTTATGGTAGATCGCCTTACCTAGATAACATGACAAAGAAGGGAGTACTGTCAATAGACAGATTATGTTGAACTACATAAGAGAGAGAGATGGTTCAACTACGCCATGATACGAGTTCAAAAGTTCTTGAGTATGACCTAAAGGTTCACTTCCATGAGGTGGAAGAAGAACTCGATGATAGTATAGTTTATCACCCCTAACTAATGGTTAGTATGATCCAGACTAGAGGGTTTGATAAGAGCATGTGTGCTCATTCAGGATGATACATAGAGATAGTTCTTGTGATGTGACATTAGCCACCATAGCTTTATCAGGATGCAAGAAGTTCTATAAGGAGGTTGTATCGGTCACCACTTCATTATGATGATGTTGGTGAAGGAGGCCTCGCGAAGGTCAGAAAAGAACCACAGTGTGTGTAGATGAAGTCACTTGATTGTGAAATGGCTGAGAGAGAGCCCAAGGGTGACATGAGTCATGAGTTGATGCAAAGAAGACTGGCATGCAATTCACTTTGGGAGAATACAATGTGAAAATTCGACCCCTCTGAGCTACATCTGAGAAAGGTGAGTCCCCGATATATGAGTCCATTTGAGATGGATTGGTGGAGGTGGTTGTGTTTAGCCTTACCCCTCAGGATAACATGATGTGTAATGTGTTCCATGAGTCTGATCTAGAGCACTATGTGAGGTACCCAAGCCATGTGTTGAGCCTTGAACCTATTCAGCTTTTGAGAGGCTAAAATGTCCTGAGTCACCTATGAGGGTACGATATACCAAGGTAAGAAATAACTCAGATGGAAGAATATGAGATGATGAAGGTTCTAGGGAAGCACCATGGAAAGGTTGTAGCCACATGGGAGCCCTGACAGACGTATGAAAGGCTTATCCTGAGCTTTTTGTTTGCTTCATGGAATTTTGAGGACAAAAATCTTATAAGAGGGGAAGGATGTTACAACCCCAAATTTTGGGTTCATTTTCTGAGAAATGCAATTTCTCATATTAAATATAAATGAAAAAATAAAGATTGACTACATGAATTTCGTTACAATAGCCTTGATGATTGCTTTGCGGGCTTTATTGGCTATTGGGCCCAATAACAAGGAAATTCAATTAGTAAGGGAATAATTAAGTTTTTGAGAAAAGAAAGGTGTGGAAACCTCCAGAAGGAAAAAGAATATAATCCAAAGTTGGATTTTGTGCCACATGGGTTCCTTGGGTTCCAAGGAGTCCAAAGTTGCAAAGAAAAAGTAATAAGAAAAGAAAAGATTAATTAAGTATTTCTTTATTAAGAAAGAAAATGAGAATAATGATAAAATGTGGAAAAAGGTATAATTGAGTTATCTTGGTGGATTTTCATATCCAAAGGATTCCTAATGTTAAAAGGAACTCCAAATAAGGAAATAAAAGAGAGATAAAGAGAAATTCTCAAAAAGAGATATTTTAATAAAGAAAAAATAAGATAATAAGAAAAGGGATGAAAGATAAGGAAAGAGGCTAAGGAAATATTCCCAAGAGGGGATTTCTAGCCATTAAGGTTCCTTGAGGTTCATGGAACTCAAAATAATAATTTAATAGCAAGGGAAAGAGAAAATAGGTGAAAAATATATATAATTAAGAGATATCTTGAAATTAAAGAAACGTAACGTTTTCTTTGAGATAATGAGCCCATTTTTGGTAGAGAGTTATATTACGTTATTATAGACTTTCCCTCCAAATTTGGGATTAATTGGATTCTTGGTTTGGGAGTTATAGCTTTTGCAAGATTCCCTAAAGTATTGGGTTTATAATAAATGTCACGTTTTCTCTTATTTAAATGGAAATAGAAGGAACAATGCAAGAACAGAGGGTTATTTCTCTCAATTTTCCTCGCAAACCAACGCATTTGCAAACCTGGAAAGTTCTTCATTGGATTCGGGAGGGGATTCGGAGTCAGTTATACTTTACTTTCTCGTACTTTGGAATGCGTCTAGAAGAAACCCCTAATTGCCTTAAAAGGCAGGCGATGACGAAAGTAGCAAACCCTAGAAAGAGGAACCAACTATATATATGTTACCCCTCTCAACTCCATTCTCTCTCACGAACCAGGATGGCACTCTCTATCGCTCCCTCATGCTTCAAGTTGAAGAAATCAATTATCTCCGGCGAGCTCTCCATGCGGCGGCGCCGCGTAGCCTATTGATGGGTCAAGCCAGGGACAAAGAGCAGCAACCCTCCGATCGATGTCCATCGTTGACCTAGGGTGCGGATCAACAACCCTGGTCTACCGTAGTTTCAAACCAGCCACTAGTGGGCGCAAGCATCACAGGCTGTGTGATCTAAGTCGGTCAAAGATGACCGAGGATCCAACGACTCCCGTTTTAGCAAATTAACAAAGTAAGTCATTCCTCTGCCCAATATTCAAGAAAAAGGTGAAATCATGTATAAATCATTAATAATAGATGCTTTGGCCGAAAAATGCAAATAAGTAGTGCTCTTTTATCAAAAAAATGCGTAGAACATGACAAAAATGATAGTAGAGCCTGTTTGTAAATGATTTTCAAGAAGTATAGGGTTTTTCATATTTTAATGCATTAAGTAATGGAAAAACCCTACAAAGAGATAAAAGAAATCATGATGAATCTTGATTTTGGTTTTTGATCAAAGTAAACCTGTTAAGAGTAAAGAAAAGGATAAAATCATAAAAGGATGATTAATATGTTGCTTTTAGGGTTTTTGTGATCATGTACATGGTTTAATGGGATAAAAACCTTAATTTGGGAAAACATGAGTTTTAGTGGTTATAATTTGAAAATTTCCAGTATACAACTGAAATATAGTGATTCTTGAATATAAATTGGGTTAAAGAATCCTTACTGAAGATAATGAAGAATTACGGTTAAGTTCATTGATGAAATTGAGTAATTGCAACCTAATAGATATTAAAGGTGTTAAATGATGGTTCTAAGTTCCTAAATATGGGTAAATACCCTTAATGTAGTAATTAGGGTTTTCTAATGGATAAAAGGTGGATTTAATGATATATAGAGTTCATTTGTGAATTAGGCCATAATGAACTATGAATTGATGATAAATGAGTATAATGATCTTGCCATGGATTAAAAGGATAAAAATGGTAGTTTTAATATAAAAGAGGCATAATGGGCTTAATTAATGTTTAAGTATGCCTTTAATCTAAAATTAGGGTTTGTAAGTAATTGAATAGAACTAGGGTTTGAAATAGTAAATGAAGTGAAACCCTAATTGCAAAGTAAACTCTAAAAAGAGGAATAAACCCTAAAAAGGAATAGAAACCATGAGTAGAAAGATGGTTTGGATAGTTTTTGATAAAAAGGAAATTGGATGTATATTTCAGGATTGAACTGTGTACTTGCTTGATTCTGGATTACTTGCTTGTTTGGACTATTCATGCATCTGAGTCTGCCTAACAGGTATGTGGTTACGCTTATGATTACCCCGCATTAGTTTTCTGAGGATTTTATCGATGTTTACATCGTGGCTTGAATTAATTGTTGGATGAATTTAATTCATGCAAATTATAATGTGGATATAACTATCACATAAGATCTATGCCTACTAGCTCAGATCCTGGTCCCCTCTATGGCTTAATAGTTGACCTAGTACATGGATACCTATGGGGTAGGTCCATCAGGTCATTGGATGACTTAGTACATGTCTACCAATTGGTTAGGTCCATCAAGTCACATTGAGTTAGATATTGGGCTACCTTCGGGTAGTGCCATGCGACTCTATTACCCTAGGTATTGGCTACCGTAAGGTAGGCCCATGGGTGTAACATCCCTGACCTGGGTTATGCTTTAACCCTAGGTGTTTTGATTAATAAAGATGATTATATGCTTAATCTCATCTTGTGAAAAGTAATTAAGGCTCATGAGGAACTTATGTTTCAATTTTGGTCATGTTTGAACAATGTTACAATAATGTTTGCTTATTTTGGACTAAGGTGCAAATTACCCAAGTTGAGGGGTTAAATTGCAAATGTTGCATGATAAAATGTTCCTCTGATGTTGAGACATCATAAGAATGAATATGATGTAGTGGTATGGTTTCCACAAGCTTGGACACCAAGATTAAGCTTGTAAAGTAATCCTTGTGCATTAAAACCTAGTTTTGGTGTAATGTGCAATTTACCCAAAATCTAGGGTTCAATATGCAAATTACCACTTTAACAAGGTCCCTAATGTTTCTTAGCATCATTTAGAGAAAATAAAATGAGAGGGACTCCTCATTTTAATTAAGTTGTAGGAGAGAGAATGTTGACATTAAAATAATCAAGAATAATGCCTAATTGAAACCCTAATTCGATTTAGGGCAAAAATGAATAAAAATAATTGAAGGGCTTTCAACCAAAATGTTTTGGTTTGATTTTGAATAAGGATGGACGTTACTTTAACAAGATAAGGAACGAAAATATCTTAAGTAGGTGAAATTCCACTCACCTTTTTATAAAGAAAAGTAATATCCACTCACATGTGGGATATTATATTATAAGCATTAAGGTGCTTAATTTTCTTTTCTTTAAATTGAGGATAATTAAGGAGAATTAAAGGCAAGGAAGGTGCCTCGTACCCAAGGTAGTTGAGGGGAAAGAGGCGGCCACTCTATTGAAATTAATTGGATTTTTATAAGGCATTTTCTCTCTCATCATTTTCCTTATAAAAGTGCCATTTCCAAGCCCAAACCAAGGCCTTTTCGGATTTATTTCTTCCCCTTGCTTGCAAAACCGACCAAGGAACTAGGGAGGAGCAGGGATCACGTCCCCAACCTGTTCGTAAGCCCTTGACCTTCGTTCTTCATGATTTCATGGTTGAAATCGAAAATAAATTATGGATTCCTTCTTATTTCGATCTCCTCTTCAACCCTAGCCAACTTTTGCAATCAAACGCTTGAGGAAGAGCCTAGGGGGAGTTTCTAGAGATTCATCCACCATTGATGGCGTGATCTTGGAGCTTTGGAGATAAATTGGAGGTGGGTTTTTATAACTCAAACCCTTAATCATTGCTATTGCATCAATCATCTATGCTTTGTTGATTGTTTTCTTCAATTTGTTACAAACTTGATTCTATGCTGCAATTTCCATCAAGAACGGTTGATGTTCTTGGGTGCACGAAGGAAGATGATGATTAAATAATCATAATCAAGCACCTCACCAAATATCTTGGGTGCAAACGATCTCAAAGGTGGGGACCAAACGGGTTCACCAAAACCGTTTGGTGACCAAACGGGTTGCACACCATTTGGTGTCAAACGGGTTCAACCCCGTTTGAAGGAGTTGACCAAGCGTTGACCGTTTGGGAATCTCGTTCCTAATTATGTAGGCTAATGACCCTCCAAATTTGAGGGATTAACTCCAAAGGAATCATAGGTTGAAGGCCAATAAATTAGACTAATCGAATTGAATTAAGTGCTGATTTTCAACCTGAATAACTTGACCTGCTTGGGCAAACGGGTTCAAGACCGTTTGAGTTGGTTGACCAAGCGTTGACCGTTTGGGATTCCTGTTCATAATGATTTTGGTTAATGACCTCCAACTTTGAGGGGTTAAATCCAAAGTAATCATAGGTTGAAGGCTAATAAATTAGGAAAACCTAATTGGATTAAGTGCTGATTTTCAACCTGATTAACTTGACCTGCTTGGAAAAACGGGTTCAAGACCGTTTAAGTGAGTTGACCAAGCGTTAACCGTTTGGGATTCCTGTTCATAATTATGTTGGTTAATGACTCTCCAAATTTGAGGGGTTAACTCCAAAGGAATAGTGAGTTTAAGGCTAATCAATTAGCAAACCCTAATTGAAAACAGTGCTGAAATTCCAATGAGTGAAGTTGAGATTTTGGGTTGATTAGCCCAAACGGGTTAAAACCCGTTTGGGGATCACCCAAACGGTTTCAAACCCGTTTGGGGATCACCCCAAGACCGTTTGGAAGTCTGGCGTCAAGTATAGTTGACCAATTGAAGGTCCAAAGGTACTAATCATATTGCAATGTAGTGCTGATTTGTTGATCAACTCGATAGATCAATCCATGATGAATTTTCACTAGAATCCAAAGGTTGGATGGGCCAAACGGTCTCAAGACCGTTTGGAGCTCATCCAAACGGTCTCAAGACCGTTGGTGGTCACCCAAGACCGTTTGGAGGTCTAGGGTTGAGTATGGTTAGGTGTTTGAAGGTCTAAAGGTACCAAGCTGTTAAACAATGTAATGCTGATTTGGTGATCAATCCAATGAACCAAACCCTAATTGGATTGCTTAGATTTGAGTGATATGATGGGCAAACGGTCTCAAGATCGTTTGGAGGTCATCAAAACGACCTCAAGACCGTTTGGGGTCAGGTCATACCCAATTTGGATGATGGTTCAATGGTTTCAAAGCAACTAGTCTTACATTGATTAGTGTTGTTGAATCATCGATTCCAAACCCTAATTCAATTGAATCAAACCCTAATTGATGATCAATTGAGGGTCAATTGAGAGTCAAATCAGTTGAAGGTTGACCTATTAAACTCAATTGAAGTATGAGGGTAGGTCCAATTGATGACTGGTTCCATGAATTCAATGATTGAAGGAATCAACATTGAAAACCCTAATTCAATTGGATACCCTATGTAATGGAGGTCCAATGTGATTGAATCTCTTGAGAATCAATGTGATGAATGATCCATTGATCCAATGTTGACTAGTAATGATAATCAAAGAAGGTACAAGATATTTCATGGCCTTGTGAGCCAGGTGTGATGCTTGTGTAACAAGTATCATGAATGCCTTGGTCAGATGACCTGAAGGTGATAATTACCTGAAAAAGGTATAATAATGCTCAATGATGAGTTAAGGGTTTGAATACCCAGAACCATATGATTATGGTGATGAGAAAGTGAAGGGATGATAATTCCCAGTATTGAAATGAGGGACTGAGTTCCCAGGGTATTTGAAAGACTGATAAATATCTGATAAAAGTAGTACATGTCTCTGTATAGCATTGTTGTAATAAGTTATGTTTGAGAACTTGGCTGATGCTAAAAGAATATGAGAATGTACTTAATAAATCAAGTGAAATCTATTCATGTAGTGCTCTGACCATAGATCCATCATCGTCAGGAATAGGTGATGGTGAAACGGGTGCCCGTCGCAAAACCCGGAGCACATATTTTGAATATGTGGGGGTAAATGGGCGAAAATATCCTTACGTTCTATGGAAGAGATTCATGGAAGGTAAACAAGAAACCTCTCAATCCTTCATGAATATGTCGGGATGGATGTATCATGAATCTCCCAATGATACTTAATGTCGGATCGAGGAGATAAACAAGAAATCTCTCGATTGGCGATGAGAGTGCAGTTGACGTTGTAACTCTGTAGCGAAGGTGCCAGAATACCCTGGCTAGCTAGTTAGCAGAGACACGAGATGTCCTGCATGTGGTCTCGTACTGACCGAGACAGATGAGGTCATAATAATCCGGCTCTTTTGATGACCTATGTATGGTACCGATGCGATTTTGTAATGGTCGGTTGGAGTATGAGAGGTACATCTCATCTCCTCAGAGCATAAGTGTGATTGTAAAATGTAATCAGCCGTATAGCATGTTTGCTTAAGGATTGAATACGGAGATTCATTGGCTGATGTTGCATTTCTTTGTGCATTCCTTAGTAGATAAATGTTAATTAAGTTTCTTTATATTCTTTGCAAAGTAGACAGATGAATTACTTATCTACCATGGGTAGATGCAATGACCTCCTTGAGAATGGAGATTATCTTATTATGTTCTATGATGAATAATTATGCCTGATAATGTAAAAGTAACCCCTGCTCAGTTTTAATTTGATAAACTGCAATAACAATGTTTTTGGCAGAGAGTTATATCTCTCGCTGGGGCAATTTTCAATTGTCTCACCCCCGTGGGAAACATTTTTAGGTATGCATGGAAGGCAGAGCAGAAACCCCAGAACAGGGAAAGAGCAGCAGCAACAACAGGGATAGTAATAAGATCTCAGGTGGAAATATTGTCTGTCTAGTCATATAGATAGTAGTCTTATGTGTCGTCTCTGTACTCTCAGGTCCTCGGAGTTTTAAATGTATCAATCTGAGTTTTGGCTTAGTGCCTCGAAGTTTTTATACTGCCTGTGTATATTTGTTAACAGGGCAGTCAATGTTGTAATCCTTGAAAAGGAATGGTACAGGTTGTGTACTTGTGGACCAGGATGAATTTGGAATACTTTGGTTCATAGTTAAAGAGTTTTCCTGTGAAAGGATCTCTTTGCAAAAAGTTTTAAATTTTCAGTGATTTTCAGTAATCCGCTGCAAATAATTCACTTCCGCATTAGTTAATCATGTTTTCATGAGACGGTCGTTACAATGGGGGTAAGAATCTACCTAAAAGAGAGGTAGCATACAAGTCCACTGTAGGGATAGCACAGAGTTAGGGGATAGGTCAGGATTGAGAAGTATGGTTTAAAATGTAATCTTGGTTGTTAAATGATAATTGGCTGATTACATTGTTATTATAGTTGCATGATTATTGTTTCCCCCACATACCAGCTTCTTGTTGACAGATGTTTTGTTTGTCGGCATTTTAGGTACAAATGAAAGGAACAAACAGTAAAGTGGCATATGCAGAATTAAATAAGAATCAACGTACACAGGAGGATTAGTTAGAGTAGTATCTTCATGGATAGAAGTTTAGAAATCCCAGTTTTTAAAAGGTAAGCAAAATTTTATTTTATCCCAATTTTCAGTTTAGTTGGTAAAGTTTATTAATTGTTATTGATTATTTTTCAAACCTTTGATCCGGGTTATTGGTTAACGGCTCTGACCTTTTGGTCTCCGTTAATTGGGGGTTATCGGGAGGCGGGGTCGTTACAGGACAAGTCTGGGTTTGGATCTTTATTTGAATATTAGTAAAATTGATCTTCTTTTACCTACATGCAATGGTAGGAAACTTCTCAAGGGATTGTTCCTAATGGACATTGGAAGGAATCCATTGGGAGTGAAGTTACTTGGAGAATATGTCGGTAGGGACAAAGAATTATAAGGGACTAGACATGAGGAGGATTGCTAATGAAGATGAGATTATATGTCTTTTTCCACATAGCATGATCCATAGAATGGGATCCTTTTACTCCAATGTTGCATGGGTATTTCTATGATTTTCTTTGGTCCCAAGACATATCAACCTATGCACATTCCGAAGGCAACAATAATGTTTCACAGAGATTTATGAGGCTGTATTGAATACATTGTGGTTTGTAGTGGTCCTTTCTTGGGGAACTTTATTATAAGATGGTTTCATAACCCATTCAACATGGTCGTGTGGGGCTTTATTTGGTAGTATAGGCTTTATTGTACACTTTTGTGGTGTCTAGGGCCCAATCTTGGGGGCTTCATGATCATTTTGTGTGACACATTGTGATTTGTTGTATAATAATGAACTTTGACTGTATTGTGGATTCTGTTTGTGTTACAACTTCTATTTTTTGACCTTCTTTGTTTATATAATAAGGACACCATTCCCCCTAAAACGTGACATGCTTTGGTCAGTGACCTTTCTAGAAAAATTGTTAAGGGCATCAAAGTAAAGTTTGACATGATAATGAGACAAAAGTAGTTTTTGGTATTTGCATGCTAATCATGGTAAATTTCTATTTTTATTGGTGGTCTTGGTTTGCACGTGCTACCAATGGAGTATTGTACTATCCTCTAGTATCACCTTATGCGTCCTTTGTTCCATTTTGATAAGGTATGTCTAAAATGCCACAAAGTGTGCTTGGATTCTTTTGGGGAGCATATGGTTCATTGTTGGGAGCTCCTATGTTTCATGTACATGCATGGTTTTGTGAGGATGTTCTCTATGAAGTACTTACATAAACATGGACTACTACTATGAAAAAAGCATATGCAAACGTTTTCACGGATCTACATGAGGGGAGATCAGTGCTTGGACCAACTGGTATTAATTATTGAATGGGGTGGAGGAAAGAATGCATGTGCTAATCTGATAGTATTTTCCTCATTAGTGGGCTTGGAGGGTGGGACTTCTACCATAGGTAAGGTTGTCCTCAGGGCTCCATTAGAAAAAGTGATCAAACATTAAAACACAAAGGTTGATAACCGACATGTTTCAATAACTTTTAATTTTGATATTGTTTCTTTGCATCTAAGGTTGTGGATCTCCATAGAAGGGTTTACAAAGTTATGAATAGTAATGTTATGAACATAGATCTATGAATGTAGTATTTTAAAGAAATGGATTTACCATTACAAAAGGGATGGAAATGCAACTTGTTCATATCTGCCTTCCATATCAAAGTAATCCCTATAAGTTAACTTCTAATAAATCCTAGATTTGAATTGAAAAAATGTGAATAGATTTTTGGTTGAGGTCTTTCACTTATGTATATAGTGACTTAAACATTTGTTCAAATTACTAGCTAGTAATGCAGCTTCTTAATTTGAATCAAACTCAAGATCTTTTCTAGTAGATATTAAAGTTACCTCTCTGAATGTGTTGTGTGAATTGGATGCTTTTAGTAAGCATAGTAGATCATTTCTTCGTTGTTATTATTCTTCCAAAGAAACATTTACATGAACATTGAATAAGAAGAGATCAATGATTTGCACAAGTTCAAATAATAAGTTAGATATGTAGTTCTATTTGACAATTAGTTATTCTGAAATTGAGCTATGCTTACTAAAGTGCATACTTTTGTTGTCTTTCTTATACTGAAACTATATTAATATATTCTTTAATCATTAAATGTTTTTGAGATTTTATTTGACTCTCTCCATCCATTCAAGAAAGAATCCATTACATGGTGCTCCAAGAAAAATATAGTGGGGCTTGTTTGTTATCCTTGACCACAAGAGAAAGAAATTGGACATGAAAATATTAATGTCATATTCTTGATTTGAGGCAAGATATGTGTATATATCGTGTAGAATAGGATCTAAAATTTCTGTCGTTGATGTCAACATAATGTTAAATTTCACTATAAATTATCTTTGGAAATATATCTGATACAAATTTTTGTTACCAAAAGTAGTTCTTTATTGGAACCTAACTCTAATCAATCCATTAAAAAATGTGTAAACAATATATCGAGTTTGGTTGAAATTGGTTGTGTTATTTTAATTCCAATATATTCATGAGAATAATTGACTAAGAATTCGGGAAAGTGCAACTACATCCAATGAGTTCTATGTGTTTTTGTTGCTTGCAATGTTGATATAATCCAATTTCCTAGCATAATCCATTGTCATTACATGAGACTAAGTTCACAAAAATTATATGCAAATGAATCTTAAAAAAAACTATTCATACAAATACATAAGCAACTAAATACCACCTTAAAATAATATTATCTATAGATATGTGACACTATGATTCGTATCTTCCTAACACAAATAGCTAGACATAATATGGACCTATCCATACTACATATGACCGATCTGATGCTTTTGGAGAAAAATTTGGTAAATGTATCTCTCAATCAAGGATAAATGATATTACAGAGAGTGTTATGTATCTTGTGAGTTGTACACAACCATCAATTCTATTTGTTACATGCATGTTATGTAAACATGGAACTGCCTTCTTTGGGTTGCATTATGGGAAATTGCCTTCACTATTAAGGATGTAGACAATGAAAGCTAGATAGCTAAGTACTATAGGAATAATGTATTATCCAGAAATCTATATTTCTTTAGTTGGTGCTAATACATAGAATTCCAAGAATCAATTTTCCTTATCTATGTCCATATATGTGGTGGGTTATGTGCTTTATATGAAACATGGATTGAGAATAATTGTCTAAGTGAACTCATGTACATATTGCCTTAAGTAAAGAAAGGTGCTTTATGCAATTTGTGTAGTTTATGATAGAATGAATACGTTTGGAAACATTAGGAGCACCATGCTAGAAAAAGATACAACCAAGTTTGCCACAATTTTCTAAGAGAACTTATGTTTTATGGGGTTGTGGGTTCTTCTTATATTGGTACCATGGACAATATATTCTATCTTATCACTAAGGGTTTGAGACAAGCCTTATATAAAAAGACATTGTTAGAGTTGAAACTGAATCCCAAGACATATTCATATAGTATAAAAATCCATAAGAACTGAGTGAACATACAAAAGATTAGGTTTGTCTTAGTAACAACAATGCACCAACATATTTACAGCACTTTTTTATGCATGCCAAATCAGCTATCGGTTTGGACTACTTTTATTTCCAAATTTTGATTTCAATTATGACATTTATGTCTTATTTCTATCAAAAATTAGGATTTCAATGCTTTTGGACTTATCTTACTATTTTCAATAAATATAGGTCAACACATGAATTTAATCAAAGAGTGAATTTGGGGTTGGGAGTTTTACATCCAAGGCATCCTCTTTGTTTTCCTAGACACTCCATAATTGTAACGACCCCACCTCCCGGTAACCCCAATTAAGGGAGACCAAAAGGTCAGAGTTGTTATCCCAATTTTCTGGATCAATGGTTTGACAAATAATCAATAATAATTACTAAATTCTACCAAAACTATACTGAAAAGATGGAATAAAATAACACTTTGCATACCTTTATAAAATCTTAGATTTCTAAACTTCTATCCACAACTGGAGTCTATTCTAACTAATCCCCCTTGTACTTTAATTCATATACTCACAATGTATCACTTTACTATTTGTCTTTTTCAAAGTTGTACATAAAATGCCGACAAACAAAATGGCAGTCAATATAAAAAATTATACTGGTATGTGGGGGAAATAATAATTCTGTAATTAACTATAACAACATATTGCAAGCAATTATGGTTTAGCAAGCAAACTTTACATTTTAAACATGACTACTCAATCCATACATACCCTAACCTCTGTGATGTCCCTATAGTGGACATGGATACTACATCTCATATGGTAGATCTCATCTGAACCCCATGATCCTACCTAACAGTAGATCAATACATAGGGTCGTAGAGTCGCATGGAACTACCAAAGGTAGCCCAACCACTGACTCATGGTAACCTGATGGTCCTACCTCATAGGTAGACCATGTACTAGGTCATCCTTTTCATCATCATCAAAGCTACAAAGGAGGACCATGAACTGAGCTAGTCATGTACACATAATTATGGTGGTAGTCATAGTCACTTTATAATTGCACGAAATAAAAGGCAATCAAGCAGTTATTCCAAGCAATCGATAAAACTTCAGGAATCACTGAGAAACTAAAGTGATTTAGCCATAAGCGTAACCACATACTTGTATTGCTGATTTTTGAGATTGAATCAACCAAGTAGGGAAATCCAATCAAGCAAGCAAGTACAAGAATCCTAAAATAAGCATACAAAAAGATCTATCCAAACCAACTTGCTTCTTAGGATTTCTATTCCTTTTTAGGGTTTCTACCCCTTTTTAGGGTTTCACTTGCAATTAGGGTTTTGCCTTTACTTTTAGTACCACAAACCCTAATTAGACAACACTACTTACAAACCCTAAGTTTCTCATCCTATCTCTCCTAACAAGCTTAGGATCATTATTGAACAACATATTTCCATAATTTCAAATTAAATATGATCTTCTCTTCTTTTACCCTAAATTAGGGTTTCTAGATGCATTATCATACACACTTGGTTTAAAACCCTAAAACATGCAATTATTCATCTAAATCAGGTTCAAGCCTATCATTATCATTCAAAAGGTTAATATTACTCTAATTAACCTATTAAGCTTCATAGATCCATCCATTGATCTCAATTAGGGTTTCTAACCAAATTTTAATACCTTTTCCATCAACATAACATACTTTTGTAAATAGAAACGATAATAGGTTCACAAATCATTTTTATCGTGTTCCTCTTATTTTTCTGATCAACTTTCATATATTAAGTTTATTCATCAGAGCTTTCTAGCATTAGGTATGATTTTTACAAAGAAAAATCATTTTCCTGATTTATTCGTTAATTCTAGAAAAACAATGGTCGCTCGATCCATGGTCCCCCGGACCACACAGGATCCAATGGCCTAGGATCCACGCGCCTAATTTACGGTCCTAAGTTACAAAGGACCAATTTTTCCTTACCTAGATTGAAGGCGCCGAAGGGCACTTTGGTAAAAATGCAGCCTCTCTTCTTCTTCCTCACACCGAGCCTGCAACTTCCTCGTGGTCAACTCCGTCATTGACCTTACGAATCCATCCACCTATGAGCACGCCGAAGGGCTGGGAAGCTTCGTCTCCTCCAACCGAACTTGCCCAGGTACTCAATTGCTTTCTCCCACCATGCTAGCACCACTAATGAGTCGCCGGACTCCAGCGAGGTAAACTGGGTGGATGAGGTGGAAGATCGGGGTGAATTGTTCAATTAAACTCGTCAAAGGTTTTGTCATCGCTCTCTGAAGATCCTAGGGTAGTGTGTTGATGCGTTGGTGCCCTCGCAAGCCCTCCCCTATATATAGGGTGAAACGTGAGAGTCTAGAGGGTTGGGGACTCTTCCCCTCGTCGATGAAAACACCCAAAAATAGGGTCGAGAATCTTCGGAACGAACTCCTGAAGATGATGCTCTCATCTACTCCTCAAGTTATCGCTTCAAACGCATGAAACTCAGATTTCTTTCTCCACTCCCTTTCCTTCTATGAGTCGGGGTGGACGATGCATAGCCACAGTCTGATCCATGGTCCCCTGGATCACGCAGGGAATGTGATGGTTGTCATCATCTCCTTGTTTCCAATTTCTCAAAATCAAGGAAATTTGTGTATTAAACAAAGGAATCTTAAAAAAATCATATCTCTCTCCTCGTTTAATATTTTTCACTCAAATTTTAGAGAAAACTCTGTCTTGGTATTATCTACTCGTGTATTAAATTGGAAACCCAAATTCCAAAGGAAAAAGGTTGTTTCCTTCATATGCAAGTTATTCATTAATAAAACCAAATTAATTGATATATCCTCTTTCTTTTGTCATTATCTTATCATCTTGGATTCCTTGGACCTCAAGGAACCCTAAAGGCAAGAAATCCCATCTTAGGAAATATTCCTTTCCCTTTTTCCCTTATTCTTTTCTCTTTTTCTTAGTTATTCCTTTTATTAAATAAATTCCTTTTTCTTTTATCTTTCTTTTTCTTGTAATTGGGCTCAATAGCCAATAAAGCCCACTACACAACCAAACAAGACTGTTGCAAATGAAATCCATCCAATTTAAACAAATAAATCAACCATTGATTACATTTATCATTAAAAAAGATGATTTACAAATCTCATTACATGGTTTAGGAAAATGAGGTTATAACATCCTCCCCTCCTTATAGGAATTTTTCCCTCACAATTCAACAATCAAACAAACAAGTCAGGATATCCTTTTTCCATGTCCGTCTTCAGCTCCCATGTGGCCTCATCCTCTCCATGGTGCTTCCAAAGAACCTTTACCATCTGTATATTCTTACATCTGAGTTCTTTCACCTTGGTATCTAGAATCCGTAAAGGTGACTCAGGATAGGTTAGCTTCCTTGAAGCTCAATAGGCTCAATACTCAGCACATGGCTCGGATCTTGCACATATCGCTTCAGATTGGACACGTGAAACACATCATGCATCATACGATATTGAGGGGGTAATGCCAAATGATATGCAACTTCACCAATCAGTTCTAATACCTCAAACGGACCCACGTATCAAGGACTCAACTCTCCTCTGTTCTTAGCTATAGCTCGGAGCGGTCGATTTTTAGAAATACATGCTCTCCCACAGTGAACTGCACGTCAGTCTGCTTCATATCAGCATACGACTTATGTCGATCCTAGGCTCTCTTCAACCTCTATTTGATCAAAGCGACTTTATCAGCATACACTTGGAGTTCATCTGACCTCAACTAGGTCCTCTAACTAAAATCATCCTAGTGAAGCGGTGACTGACACTGTCTCCCATAAAGAGCTTCATAAGGAGGCATCCTGATACTGGCTTGGTAGTTGTTGTTGTAGGCAAACTCGGCTAAAGGTAAGTACTATTCCCACGATCCACCCCAATCGAGCACACAAGCTCTTAACAGATCCTCTAATGTTTGGATCATTCTCTCTAACTGACCATCCATCTGGGGGTGATAAGCAGTACTAAACTTCAACCTTGTACCAAGTTCCTCTTGAACTTGCTTCCACAACTTAGAAATAAACTTTGGGTCTCTATCAGAGATGATGGAACCGGTTATGCCATGCAAACGTACTATCTCTCTAATATATAGCTCGGCTAGATCTGACACCTTGACAATGGTCTTTAGGGCAAGGAAGTGTGTTGACTTGGTAAGGCGATCTACCACAACCCATATCCCATCATGACCTTTCTTGGTCCGGGGTAGACCCACCACAAAATCCATGGTGATTTGTTCCCATTTCTACTCTGGAATCTCTATTGACTGTAAAATTCCACCAGGTCATTGGTGTTCAACCTTCACCATCTTGCACGTAAGACAACTGGCCACATATGCTGCAATGTCTCTCTTCATTCCTGGTCACTAGAAATACCTCTGCAGGTCCTTAAACATTTTAGTAGTTCTCACGTGCACCATGTACTTAGAACCATGAGCCTCTTGCAGGATACGTTCCCTTAGCGGTGAATGCTCGGGAACCCATATACGATTCACAAATCTGATCCCTCTGTCCACTCCCACTAAGCGATGGGTTTGTGGCTTCTTCATCAAACCCTTCATCTTGTTGAGTTCCCCACTGACCAACTGTACTTCTACGATCTCACCCAACAAATCTGACTGAATCTATATGTTGGCCAGTCCAACTCGATCCTCTAACGATTGTGGAGTCCACTCCACCAGCTCCTCTAAGCTCTTCCACTGACTGGATAAAACAGTTGCACACCTGAGTTGTTTCTGATTCAAAGCATCAGCTATGACATTCGCCTTACTAGGATGATAGGCGACGGTGAAGTCGTAATCCTTCATGTACTCCATCCATCGTCAGTTTCGTAGGGTCATGTCTCTCTGTGTCAGGAGGTACTTCAATCTATTATGGTCGGTGAGGATTTTGAAGGTAGCACCGTACATGTAATGCCGCCATATCTTCAATGTATGGATGATTGCAGCCAGCTCTAACTCATGTGTTGGGTAATTCTCCTCGTTGGGCTTGAGTTTTCAGGAAGCATATGCAACCACATGCCTGTCTTGTTCCAACACATAGCCAAGTCCCATCTTTGAAGCATCGGTGAATATCACAAAACCCTCATTGCTGGAAGGTAGGGTCAACATTGGGGCAGTGGTCATCTTCTCCTTTAGCTTGGAAACGAGCATCACATACGTCGGACAACACGAACTTCACATCCTTCTGAGTCAACATGGTCAGCGGCAAGGCGGTCTTTGAGAAATCCTTAATGAAGCATCGATAGAATCCGACCAACCCCAAGAAGTTGGGAATCCCGAAGGAGTTCTTTGGTGCAGGCCAGTCTCAAACTACCGACACTTTGGTTGGATCTATAGAGATCGTTCCTCCTGAGATGATGTGTCCGAGAAACATGACTTGGTCTATCCAAAACTCACATTTTGAGAACTTTCCGTAAAACTTATGCTTTCTCAGGATATCAAGGACTCTACCCAGATGGTCACGATGTTGGGCTAGGTCATCGGAGTACACAAAGATGTCGACTATGAACACTATTACAAAGGAATCAAGGAAAGGTTGGAACACACTGTTCATAAGGTACATAAATATGTTGGGTGCATTGGACAGCCCAAACGACATGACCACAAACTCATAATGGCCATATCAGGTTTGGAAAGCTGTTTTAGGTATATCCCCATTTCTCACTCTCACTTGATGGTATCCTGACCTCAAATCAATCTTGGAAAGACTCGAGCCGATTTGAGTTGATCAAATAGGTTATCTATCCTGGGTAAAGGGTACTTGTTCTTAATGGTCACCTAGTTGATCATCTGGTAATCAATACACATCCGGAGTGATCCATCCTTCTTCTTCACAAAGAGGATTGGTGCTCCCCATGGTGATGTACTAGGCCGGATAAAACCTTTATCTAACAACTCCTGCAACTGGGTTTTCAACTCGAGCAACTCGGAAGGGGCCATCCTATAGGGTGCCTTAGATATAGGGTTAGTTCTGAGAGCTAACTCAATGGAGAAATCCACCTCTCTCTCAGGGGGAATCCCTGGTAGATCATCTGGAAACACGTCCGCATACTCCCAAACCCCCTCTATCTCCTCTAAGGGTCACACCCTGGTCTCATGTTCAGTAACTATGGCTAGGTATGCTCGGCAACCTTTGGATATCATCTTCTCGTCCTTCAAGGCTGACACATAAAGGTTGGTAGTTGCATCTCTCCTTCCTCAAATGGTGAAGTGTGGATGGCCAGGCTTCCTAATAAGAATTTTCTTCGCCCTATAGTCAATTTGAGCTCTATAGGTGTACAACCAATCCATACCAATGATTACATCAAAATCATTCATATCGAGGAGGATGAAGTCAGTGGGAAGTTCATGGTTCAGATACTTAACTGGCAAGATAGGGTTTTTTAAAAGAGATGTATATATGCGACCACTCGGGGTTGTGACATCCAAAACATAACCTAAATCCTTGATGTCCAAACAAAGCATAGTTGCCAGATTTCTTGAAATAAAAGTATTAGTAGAACCAAAATCAAAAAGTGCTTTTCCATTTTGTCCCATGACTTCAAGCATGCCTACATAGTTCATACCATATTAGATAACTATTACATGATCTACTAAACTGAAAGGAAAACTCTATGGGTTATTACCCTCGATCAACCTATTAGCATTCGCCTGGGCTTCTTCATTGTCAATAGCAAAAACTCGAGCTTGTCTTCTTTCTCCAGCAGGTAGGGAAGCATCCACAGGTGGGGTTGCTACAGGTGGGGCTGCTACTAGTCCTGGTCCTCTTGGGTCTGGCAGAGGACAAGTATCTTGAAGATGTCCCTCTTGTTGACAACGGTAGAATGTCTTCTTCTTGTAGCGGCACTCACATGGATGCCACTTTCCGCAGGTGTGACATTTAGGTCGATTGTTCTCATAACGGGGTTTTCCTTTTCCTCCATGCTTGCCCTTGTTGTGATTATGCCCTTGTCCTTTCTTGTGGTCATTCTTCTACCCCTAAGTTCCTTCCATGAAAACTAGATATCCTTTGTAGGGGTTCTGAGCAGGCATCATAGTCCTCTCCATGTCCAAGGCGGTGTTGTAGGCTTTAGTGAAGGTTTTTGGATTACTTGCCATAACATGGGGCTTGATGGTAGGATGAAGACGCTCTATGAAATGGTCCACCCTTTTTTCCTCATCCATCATGTGTCCAAAGCGTTCCAGGCGACCAAAGTCTGCAACAGATGAGTTACCTTGGGTCATGTTGGTGAAATCTCTTTCCTTCTCCTTCTTAGCTGAGACGGGGATGAATCTGGTGGTGAAGAGAGTCTTGAAGTTGGTCCACTCCATCGGTTCTTCATTTAAATCTCGTCCCATGGTATGGTTTTCCCACCATATCTTGGCTTCTCCTTCCAAGAGGTGAGAAGCAAATAGAACCTTCTTCTTTGGTTGTACCTCAAGCATGCAGAACCCATTCTCGACTACCAGTAGCCAAGCCTCTACTTTGTCAACCACTTCTGTCTTATCTTCTCCCCAGAATCTCTCAATGTTCAGCTTGACGAAGTCCAGAATGGTGACTCCGAGTAGGGGACAAACGGGCAACGGTTCACCATTCTCATCTCTAGCTATGTCCCTGAGTGCCATAGCGTTGATGGCCTCAGTGAGCCTCTTATGTTGTTCCATCCATAAGGCGTCAGGGGTGTGAACCACCATTGTCAGTTTTGGACCTCCCGATTTGGTCCTCTTCCACTTTGGCCTCGTCCTCGAACATAGGTTACTCTTCCTATTCCATCTCGAGGTTGTCAAAGGGTATCAGTTCAGGATTGGGGACTTCACCAGTAGCTCCCTCAGGTCTCTTCCCCTTCTTCGAAAATTCACCACCATGGTTTCTCTTCCTCTTCTCAGAAGACCCCTTTCTCTTGCAAGAAGGCCCACCACCATTGGTGGCCCCAGGGATAGCAACGGTCTTCACTCGATCCATCTATATAAGCATACAAACATACCTTTAGTTTACGTTTAAACTAATTATAATTATATCGATGACATTTTATTTATGTATCTTTTATGAATTTGATGGAGGATTCCTTAAAACTTACACATACCTCAGGATGGTGGGGAAGAGAGAGAAAACCCTAAATCTAAGAATCCTTAATTGAATTAGGATTGAGAAGGGACAAAAAAGATGAGAGAGTCCTAAAGGTATCTTATTTCACGTCAGAACATTAGACATTGGTCAGGCAGTCACACTACATCTGGGAGTCCTCGTGACTGACTAGAGGGGCAGAGGAAAATATTGCCAGCCTGCGGACCGTGATCCTTTTCTAGAAACCTCTGTCTTTCAAAAAATCCTCTAATAACTCCCTCGGTTCTACAAAGTTTGTAAAATTTAATAATTATGAAGGATTAAATGAGGAACCAATGCTCTGATACAAATGTAACGACCTCGCCTCCAGGTAACCCCCAATAAAGGGAGACCAAAAGGTTAGAGTTGTTATCCCAATTTTCCGGATCAATGGTTCGACAAATAATCAATATTAATTACTAAATTCTACCAAAACTATACAAAAAAGTTGGAATAAAATAACACTTTGTATACCTTTATAAATCTTGAATTTCTAAACATCTATCAACAACTGGAGTCTATTCTAACTAATACGCCTTGTACTTTAATTCATATACTCACAATGTATCACTTTACTATTTGTCTTTTTCAAAGTTGTACCTAAAATGCAGACAAACAAAACAGCGGTCAGTATAATGAATTATATTGGTGTGTGGGGCAAACAGTAATCATGTAATTAACTATAACAACACACTACAAGCAATTATAGTTTAGTAAGCAAACTTTACATTTTAAACATGACTACTCAATACATACATACCCTAACTTCTATGTTGTCCCTACAGTGGACATGGATACTACCCCACATATGGTAGATCTCATATGACCCCCATGATCCTACCTAAAAGGTAGATCAATACATAGGGTCATAGAGTCACATGGCACTACCCAAAGGTAGCCCAATCACTGACTCATGATAACCTGATGGTCCTACCTCACAGGTAGACCATGTACTAGGTCATCATTTTCATCATAATCAAAGCTACATAGGAGGACCATGATCTGAGTTAGTCATGTACACATAATTATGGTGGTAGTCATAGTCACTTTATAATTGCATGAAATAAAAGGCAATCAAGCAGTTATTCCAAGCAATTGATAAAACTTCAGAAATCACTGGGAAAATACAGCGATTTAGCCATAAGTGTAACCACATATATGTACTGCTGATTTTTGAGATAAAATCAACCAAGTAAGGAAATCCAATCAAGCAAGCAAGTACAAGAATCCTGAAATAAAGATACGATTTCCTTTTATCAAGATTTATCCAAACCAACTTGCTTCTTAGGATTTCTATTCCTTTTTAGGGTTTCTACCCCTTTTCAGGGTTTCACTTGCAATTAGGGTTTTGCCTTTACTTTTAGTACCACAAACCCTAATTAGATAAAACTACTTATAAACCCTATGTTTCTCATCCTATATCTCCTAATAGGCTTAGGATCATCATTTAACAACATATTTCCATAATTTCAAATTAAATATGACCTTCTCTTCATTTACCCTAAATTAGGGTTTGTAGATGCATTATCGTACATTCCTGGTTTAAAACCCTAAAACTGCAATTATTCATCTAAATCAGGTTCAAACCTATCATTATCATTCAACAGGTTAATATTACTCAAATTAACCTATTAAGCTTCATAGATTCATCCATTAATCTCAATTAGGGTTTCTAACTAAATTTTAATACATTTTCCATCAACTTAACATACTTTTGTGAATAGAAATTAAATTAGGTTCTCAAACCATTTTTATCTTGTTCCTTGTATTTTTATGATCAACATTCATATATTAAGTTTATTCATCAGAGCTTCTTAGCGTTAGTTATGATTTTTGCAAAGAAAAATCATTTTCCTCATTTTTTCGTTAATTCTAGAAAAACAATGGCCGCTCGATCCATGGTCCCCCGGACCACGCAGGATCCAACGGCCTAGGATCCGCACACCTAACTTACAATCCTAAGTTACAAAGTACCAATTTGTCCTTACCTAGATTGAAGATGCGGAAGGGAACTTTGGTAAAAACACAACCTCTCTTCTTCTTCCTCGCGTCGAGCCTGCAACCTCCTCACAATCAACTTCATCGTTGACCTTGTGACTCTGTCCACCTGTGAGCGCTTCGAAGGGCTGGGAAGCTTCATCTCCTCCAACCGAACTTGCCTAGGTACTCAATTGCTTGCTCCCACCGTGCTAGCACCACCAAAGAGTCACCGGACTCCGGTGAGGTAAACTGGAGGGGGAAGATCGGGGTGAATTGTTTAATTGAACTCGTCAAACGCTTCATCATCGCTCTCCAAAGATCCTAGGGTAGTGAATTGATTCGTTGGTGCCCTTGAGAGACCTCCCCTATATACAGGGTTAACCATGAGAGTCCAACAGGTTGGGTACTCTTCCCCTCATCGATGAAAACACCCAAATATAGGGTTGAGAATCTTTAGAACGAACTCCTGAAGATGATGCTCTCGTCTACTCCTCAAGTTATCGCATCAAATGTAAGAAAATCAGATTTCTTTCCCCTCTCTTTCCTTCTATGAGTCGGGGTGGAAGATGCACAACCACCTTCAGATCCATTGTCCCCTGGACCATGCGGGGAATCTGATGGCTGTCATCGTCGCCATGTTTCTAATTTCTCAAAATCAAGGAAATTTGTGTAATTAACAAAGGAATCTTGAAAAAATCATATCTCTATCCTCGTTTAATTTTTTTCATTCAAATTTTATAGGAAACCGTGTCTTGGCATTAACTACTCGTGTATTAATTTTGAAACCCAAATTCCAAAGGAAAAATGGTGTTTCTTTCATATGCAAGTTATTCATTAATAAAACCAAATTAATTGATATTTCCTCTTTCTTTTGCCATTATCTTATCATCCTAGATTCCTTGGACCTCAAGGAACCCTAAAGGAACGAAATCCCATCTTGGGAAATATTCCTTTTCCTTTTTCCCTTATTCTTTTCTCTTTTTGTTTACTTATTCCTTTTATTAAATAAATTCCTTTTTCTTTTATCTTTCTTTTTCTTGTAATTGGGCGCAATAGCCAATAAAGCCCACTAAGAAACCTAACAAGGCTATTGCAAACGAAATCCATCCAATTTAAACAAATAAATCAACCATATATTTCATTTATCATTAAAAGGAGATTTACAAATCTCATTACATGGTTAAGGAAAAATGAGGTTATAACATTAATGATGGTTTATGGGTGGAGTCAAAATACACAAATAATTTTACCAATTTCACAAGGCAGGAATAGGAAGAGAAAATTAATAGTCTTTAGTTTATTGATTGGCTATTGTTAGGCTCATGATAGAAAATACTATGAAGAACTACTCGATCAATCTTCCCAAAAATGACCAAATGACATAATAAACCTCCATAAGGTTTGGGAACCCAATCGACTGTGTAACTTTCAATTGACCAATTCATAGGAGGTATCAACATGAAAGTATCATCGTCTTGATGATCTACTCATTCTGGAGTTAGTTAATTCAATGTAAATTTCTTATGGCCAAGGACATTATCGAGCATCATTTCATTAATTTCAAATTAATTGACCAATTGATGAATTCCTAAGTAGGCTACAAGAGGTTCTTCACTAAACTTAGTGGATTGGTTATTTGTCAGTCAATTTATTTACTATATATCCATCAATCAACCATGAGTTTTTAGTTGTCTACTACTTGCTAGTCAATCAATTAGTTTCTCAATCTCATCAGTTGATCCCTCAATCAATTTAGTAGCTAAAAGAAGGCCTCTACTGGTAGGTTGCCTCAGTTCCACCTGATTGACCCACATAAACTAAAGCTTAACAATCAATTGATTTGGAGCCCTATTAATCAACTTACATGATGTACAATGATACCACTTCCAACCAATTGACTGAGACACCAGTCGAATGATTGGGCATTTTACCTAAAAATTCTTTGTAATAATGGTTCCAATCTAAATTTAATGTTTAGAGGCCTTGGGATTACAAAGCCACTAGTAATGGACCCCTTCATGGAACCATAAGGGTACCAACTCATATACCATGCAATGTTCTCAAGATAAAAGGTGATGATGATACCAATGTTGGGGATAAAAAAAAAAGTAGAGGATTCCTTGAAACATGAATCTTCGATGACTATGGTGTGGGCACTGAGAGATCCATGCCTAAACACCATGTAATTCCTCTTGTCTTTCTTATTTAATTATCTTTGTAGAATTTTATACAAATTCTTTACTTAGTAGTTTTCATTGACTATTAGTAAGAGAAAGAAGTCCCTTAATTATCTTGGAGTATCCCCTTGAAAAATATTTATAATATTCATTTATCTTATTTGTATACACTTCCCTATTACTATAAGTTCGTAGTCCCACATATTATTACCCCAAGGTTTTTTGTTGGTCACCATATTATCTTGCTTTGTGATTAGATAACTTTTGATAGAACATAATATTAATTTGAATAGGGAACCATGAATGATTCTTTCACTCATGGCTGTCAAGATAGGATCATGGGTAGGATTGCATGATTAGATTATTAGTTTTTGTTAAATACTATGAGAGAATATTAATATTGACCCATTACATGTTTAATTAAAGATTGAAAGAAAAAGATGAACTGTTAGTTACATTTCCAATTATATGTGCAAGTTTGTGCTACAATTATGGAACAAATAGAATCATATCTCATGTTCAACAAGGAGAAACTCCTAGCCTTTTTATATTTTTTCTTAATAAATTAAAATTTGCTAAATTATATATCTTAATCAATAGTTAGTTTTACTTCATTGTCAACCCAACAAAAATATTTTATTATTTAATTAGTTTAACAAGGATTTTCTTATGTTATCTTACTCTTTCTTGGTCTGACCCTTAACTTCTGCTTTGATAATGCTCTCTTATGGTAGGTTAGGACCATATATACAAGTTTAGGAGATACTTTTTGATTAATTAAGAACATACTATCAATCTCATAAATAAAAAAATTGTCATTTTTGGGGAGAATGCATAATGAAAGGAATTGTGAGTTTAATTGATGAATAAGCACCCTTAGCTACAATCAACTTATTAGGTTATTCTTTTTTTCACTATTTCTTAGTTTATGTTGATTCTCTCAACTTAGTTATATTAGCATTGATTTGATTTTAGTAACCTAATTAAAATATGTATTTCAATTTTTGCATCCAACTTCTCGCTTAATTTCAGTAGTTTGTGCATGAGATGCATCCTATGTGAGTGTTCACTTCTCCCATATTCATGAGATCAAGTGCACATTATGACAACTTTATGAAGGGAGAAGAGAACCACCAGCACTACGGATACGCTCAACTCCGACATACTCATGAAAAATTTCACCATCCCCACCATTGACAATATCTAAAATGGCTTTTTTAAGACACCCATTGAAGCAAACATTTATGAGATCAAAACCTAGTTGATCTACATGATTAAAAAAAATAGCTTGTTCGGAAAATAATGAATATCTAAATAACCATATACAACTCTTCATTGACTTATGTGACACATAAAAGATGAAGGATGTGACCCCTCCAACCTTAATGGTCCAACCTTTTCATTTTTCTTTGAGGGGTTTATAGCAACATTCATACCTCAACATCCTAAAAAAAAGAATAACAATATTAGATGAATTTGTGAAGGAATTTCTTACAAAGATCTTCCAATGACGTCTCATCGCCTACCTCATAATTCAAACCACTAACTTCAAGAAAACAAATTAGTCCCACTACGAGGCACGAGAATGCTTCAAAGACTTAAAGAAAAATCACCCACATCACAACCTAAAAGTGGTTTCTCTTTCATTCCTTATACAATGGGTTTGAGTGAAACCAATGCACCTTCTATATGGTACAGCGAAAGGAGGCATCCTTTGAAGATTTCATGATGAAGTTGCAAATATAATAAAATAGATGGAGAGAAACTATAACAAATGGGGTGCAGGTGTAATTAAACTCCCCTCATCAAGAAGTAATCCAAAGATAAAACCCTACAATCTAATTCCATCAACAACTAGATGGATCTACTCATCAACTTGATTAAGAATGTAGCACTTATTCAAAGATGGTTCAAGGGGGAGGTCAAAGTATTTTCTCAATCCTCATTCTGATCATCCACCAACAACAAACTTTGTGGTGAGTCCTTACATTTACATGGTGGATCAGTTTCAAACTCCAAGGTACCACATGGAAAAAAGACATAGAGGAAATATACAATAAACACTATGAATATATATACAACCACAACCACACTAACAAAAAGTGATTTACTATGAAAATCTATTACGGGGATAAATTTCCACATGACCAATCCATCTCCATTGGTTGGTTATCGAAGGCACCATAGTTTTCATGCAACCAACCATACCAAAATAGTAGTGGTACCTTCTAGTTTGACCAATTCATGAACAAGTAGTACAATATCAAGAATATGCTTCCAATGCATGTCAAGTGGCTTGACAATGTCAACAATACAACCAAAAATCTTGAAGGACATCTAGAAAACATCTCTATAGGCATCCCTCATCCTTAAGGGAAATTCTTGGGGCATCTAGAATGTAGTCAAAAAGAGTAATGGAAATGCATCACTACTCATAGTGTATCAAAACTCCATAAAGTCATAAATGGGGTGTTACACCCAAAACTCACAATTACCACAAATCATGAGATTAAGGCATAAATTGTGGATTTAACATAATACAAAGATCACCCTTAACTTTTTCTTTTCTTAATCACTTAAAATTAATTTAAAGGAAAATCTTATGAATTGGAATAAATTGAAATATTACTAAATTGCGGAAGTAACTACTATTTACATTACTAGGTAGATAAAGCAGATTTACACATCATATTACATTATTCATGTAGAAAGTAAAACACAACAGATAACTGAAATCTAAACTACATATTACATTACATTCTCTCACTACCACACCACATGCCCAAGGACCAAGGGGAAAGGACTAAGAGACCTCTATCTAACTATGAACTACCTTCTAAGAACTTGGTTGATACGATCCTTCAGCTTCCTCGTGCTGACGCTGACCTACAAAATGTTTTAGTAGGTTGGTGAGCTACTGGCTCAGTGAATAGAATTTCACCCGACCATAAAAAAACTCATTTTATGTTTCTTAATTGGAATAAAATACAAGATAATACGATACTGAGCAAATCTAAACAATATAATTTAAATGACAGGAGATGTCAACATTTCATTAAGATAACAACTATTGCGAAGCTGTAGATACGATTAAATAACAGAGAATACTAAAATTTCATTTAAAGGACAACTACTGTGAAACTAACTCAAATATTTCTTAACTCTGTAACTTATAAGAAACTCTATGAACCTATATTAACATATTTTATCTTATGCCATGATCATATGTAGTGTACTCTACATATGAAGACTCGTAGTGAACTATGATCCCACCATACAAGACTTAGTTGACACCCTGGGATAGCTAAGTCTGACTACTTTCCGGGTCTGCAACAGGGAAATTGGCTTTCTAGCCTTGGCACTCCTATTGTGCTGTAAATTGGACTCTTCCTCTAACCTGAGCACATAGACATAGAGTTAAGCCACCTATTGGCTTTTATGTACTCTAGTGCCACCTGGACTTCTGGTTGATGTTGGACACGGTTTTTTGTACTCTAGTGCCACCATGACTTCTGGTTGATGTTGGACACTACAAACTATAATTTAAGGAGACTTCCACTAGGGCTTCATCCCCCCATGCCACCTGATAGCACGTTCCGACCCCGTATACTGGACGCTGCCAGGGTTAGGTCATTTCACCCCTAAGGCACAGACCTAACATGGGGATTCTACAGTGTCATGGCCCTTAAATCTATAATTTTATTATTTCCTAGAAAACTCTTACTATGTTGAACCTTTTTCTTACTTATACTCAACTCTAGTAATTCTATGGCATCTCTTTTATTTAATTTCAGTTCAAATCACAACATGAATATCATTCTGGACCTGACAGAGCAGCATACTAAAAACATGGTAATTTACTGAGTAATCCATATAGCATGCATGTAGACAGATTGAAATTTCTTAAATAAACTAAATTCATATCAACTTGGCTCATATATGCTGGAATTATACAATTGATCATCCTAACACACTAACAAGAGTTAATTACTCAATATATTAGAAATCGTCAGTAGCATTTGTAAATTATATGTAATTCCTAAAAAATCGAGCACATCAACCCAAATTCTAAGTTATGCCTCACATAACTCAATTAAAAGTCAATTAATTTTCATTGCATGAATTATTAATATTAATTGAGAATTTCAAATGATTTCTTTGAGAAATGTGTAGAATCGTATAATTATTAATACACTCACATTAAATATAACTAGGGGTGTGCAACTAGGTTTCTATTGAACCCTTTTCATGTCATTGTCATTTCTTTGAAATCGTACATATTCAATTACTAAAAACATTGTACAACCTGGGTTTATATTGAAACCGTACAACTATTGGTCGCATGCTACTGATTCCAACTTTTAAACTGAGCAAATTAGGTTTTAATCAATTATGCAGCTCCAGTAATCCAAACCACACATATCAATCAAACAATTAGTGTCATGCAAAAATAATTAAGAAATTCATGCAAATTAGAAATCTGGCAATGTTGTCACTGCACGACACTTGGGTAAGTGTTGTTACCTGCAAATAACACTGATTCAACCAAAAACACCCGATTGTTGGAGTTATACGTGCTTAGTGAGTGAAATTCTACTCATAGGAGGGGAGGTGACCGCAATTCAATTGGAAACGCATCCAGAGTCCTATTTTTGGGCATCAGCAGGTCGTCTTCAACCTTGGAATTGCTCTGGAACAAACTTGCTTCACGTAAGAAGCTCTACGCTCGCACAGGTTGAAGAGGGCTTGGCTAATCGTCGCTGCTCGTGGCTAGTAGACTACAGATTCGTGATCTGGACCCATGGCCGAGCTCATTGGCTACATTTGGTGGTGCGTTTCTGCGCCCTAGCAACCCTTGGTCACTGCTTCACGCAACAGCTGCTGCTACTTGGCCACAGCTATAGGGGGCACACCCTAGGGCACGATTTGGGGTGAGGAAGGAGAAGGAAAGGTGGAGGAAGGAGATGGGAAGTAGAGCGTCACTGAAACGACCCTTTCAAGGCCCTAATCGGCCGTCGTTGCTACTGTGATGGTCGGATGCCCCTGCAGGTCGACCTGTAGATGAGGGCACCACTTGGGTGAGGTTGAGGGGGAAGGAAGGAGGTAGAAGAAGGAAAGAAGATGACAACCTGCTGGATTGGAGTTAAGGACTCAAAAATCGCCCAAAGGCACCCCTCACCTCTCCCTCTATTGCGGTCGATCAGGATGGATGTTGCTCTATGTGCCCACTTCAAGTGGTGCCTGGACCAATCGGGGGAAGGGGATAAGGAAAGGGGGGTTATAACTTGTGGGTAATTTCCATTATTGGTCCAAGAAAATAAAAAATGATATAACTTTTGCCTCGAAGGTCCAATTCAAATGATTCTTTTTCCAAACTTTCAAGTGAAAGATCCACTACAACCTTAAGGCATGAAAACATATCAACTAAACCATTTTAGATAGGTTAATCGTCTTAGGTAATTAACTTAACAATTTACACAGCAATTAACATTAATTACATCAAATGAATCAATCTCAACTAATGATTCACATCTTAGCTTATCTTGATTAACCATGATGTTTAACAAGGTACTTCATGCTAATCGAGGTACTTACTGACTAACCGCATTATGGGTTGTAACAATCTCCCTCCCTTATAGGAATTTCGTCCCGAAATTCCTAAAAGAGAAAAGGAAACTTGTTACGCATCTCTGACTCAAGCTCCCACGTGGCTTCCTCTAGATTATGGTTCCTCCACAAAACCTTCACTATTGGTATCTCATGATTCTTGAGCTTCTTGATCCTCCGATCAACTATCTGAATAGGTCCTTCAACATAGGACACATATGATCTGAGTTGTGCAGGTTTTGGGTCCACTATCTTCTCTGTACTAGGGTAACACTTCTTCAGCATCGATACATGAAACACATCATGTAGATTAGACAACTCGGATAGCAAATCCAACCTGTAGGCTACAGGTCCAATCCTCTCAATGACAAGATATGAGCCCATGAACCTAGGAGTCAGTTTGCCTCTCTTGCCAAACCTCAACACTCCTTTCCATGGTGAAACTTTCAAATACACTTCATCACCAACCTCAAACTTAAGAGGTCTACATCTCTTCTCAGCATAACTCTTCTGCCTATCATGTATAGCTTTCAACTATTCTCTGATCACTGTAATCTTTTCTGTAGTCAAATCCACTATCTCTGGTCCAAGAATCTCTTTTTCACCCACCTCGTACAAACATACGGGTGATCTACACTTTCTTCCATATAGAGCTTCATACGGGGCCATACCAAGACTGGAATGGTGACTATTGTTGTATGCAAACTCTATAAGGCTCAAGTGTTCTTCCCAACTTCCACTGAAATGCAAGACACATGCTCCCAGCATGTCCTTAAGAGTCTGAATGGTCCTCTCTAACTGACCATCCATCTACGGGTGTAAACCTATACTAAACCTCAACTTTGTGCCCAAAGCATGATGCAACTGATTCCAAAACCTAGAGGTGAACTTAGGATCTCTATCTGATATAATTGAAATTGGGATACCATGCAGCATGACTATCTCATCCACATATATCTTAGCCAACTTTGGGACATCAAAGGTTGACTTAACAGGAAGAAAGTGAGCAGACTTAGTCAGTATATCCACAATCACCCATATCAAGTCACAACCTCTAGGTGTCCTGGGAAACCCTACCATAAAATCCATTATGATATGTTCCCATTTCCACTCTGGTATAGGAAGAGATTGTAAGGTACCTGTAGGTTTCTGATGCTCAGCCTTAACCTGCTGGTACACACTGCATCTAGCCACATACTCAACTACATCCTTCTTCATACCTAACCACCAGTACAACTCCTTGAGATTCCTGTACATCTTAGTGTTGCCTGGATGCATAGCGTAAATCGATGCATGCACTTCCTTAAGAATCCTTTCTTTTAAATCATTGTCTCCAGGTACACACAACCTATCATGCTGATACAACAAACCATCATCTGAAAACCTGAACTCTGGTCTCTTTCCCTCTGTCATATCCTTCATGATCTACTATAACTCACTATCACTCTGCTGAAGTTCCTTGATCTGATCATAAAAAGTAGGTTTGACTTGCATTTGTGCAATCAAACTACTTGTTACGACCCCATCTGAGCTTAATTGGTAAACTAGGGTTACCAAGATGATTACATGATTAACTGGACTGATCACTCTTGAAATCTAATGAATAATGATAATCCAATGAGAATGTTTTAACTATGATAAGAAGTTTAAGAGTTCGTTTGTCTTGAGAATTAGGGTTTGAGAAGCATAGACCCTAATCGGCCCAAAATAGGGTTTTAATGATACATGAATACAAAATTTGATAAGTATAGTGTTTTAGTAAATGATTTTTAGTATTTTATGTGTAACTCTAATTTACTTCAAATTTGTATATGATTTGGATATATAAAATGTGAACAACATTGGAACATATCAGAATTTTTGAAGAATGTTCTGACCTGTTTATCGGTCGAGTTTCAAACTTGACCGATCATATTTCCAGATTTATATAGCAGTGTGGTAATTGAATTTTATCTTTTTATTGGTATATCCAATTGATCTCAAATTTTAACTGTGCTTGAAAAGAACAATTTTAGACACACTGTTAAATTGGCATAATTTTTGGATGACTTTTGATCTCTACAGTGAGGATGTCGGTCGAGTTCTGTGCAGGACAAACTCGACCGAATCTGCTGCAGACTGCAATGATCTCAAATTTTAGACACACTGTTTGATTTTTAATTATGTATTGGTAACTAGAAATGATCTCAAATTTTTACTGGAGGTCTGAAACTTCATTAGGTATAACATATAAAATTTGTAGAATTTTTGGAGCTTCTGTTATCTATTCAGTAGGCAAATTACAGAAACTATTGTGAAACTGAATATTCAGCCAATATAATTAAAGTTGAGTGTTGGATCAATATGCAATTGACCCAAGCAGCTCAAATTGACTTATATGATCGACCACACACACACAGCTCTCATTTTTCATCATCCACCCCAGAGAAACAAAAATCTAGAGAGAGAGGGAGAGTTAGGGCTTGAGTGGAGAAAGAGGAGGAATTGCTGACCTAGGGTTTTGCTGTCCGAGGAATGGTGAAATCAAGTAAGTTTGGATACTTTGCATAGACTTTTATGGTGAATCTTCTCTCTCATGTCAAGATTCCGTCCATTCTCTGATTTGGTCCAAGATGATGTCGAAATTCCCTCTTTTCTCACCCTTTCTTCATAATCCCTCATTTTCAAGGTTTCCGAGTTGAAGGGAAGAAGAATTGGGAGATTTTCTAGGGATTTGATATGAGTTCGAGATCCCCTGAGTTGAGCTGCAGTTTTGAGGTGTTTTCACACCTTAGGGTGAGTGGGTTCTTCCTTCAAACAGTGTAATGCACAAAATTTGATTATAGCATCCAAATCACTAATTGCTTAGTATGTGATTTTAAACCCTGAATGTCCATTTGTTCTGTGTAGTTGCAATTTGATATGAAATGGGCTCCTTCTTTGTTTGAAAGACTCTCTGATGATAGAATCATATTACAAATGTATACAACCCATTCTAGAAAGAATGCCTTTCAGATTCATATTGCGTGATGTAATTAGGGTTTAACCTAACTGAGATCTCACTAGAGTTTTAATCCAATTGAAGAGATATCTAGACTTAAACCAAACCTAGGTCAAAATGTTCTCAATCAAGCTTAAGGCTATCTTATTTCAATATCTAAAACCTTTGGGATTCGTCACTAAGTCTATGACTTTGATTTCACTAGTTTAAGCTCGAATGACCTGTGCCACGGCTGTGGGGTGATACCATGACCGTGTTGGAGCAAACCCTAATTGAACACTTAAAGATCAAAGTTAAATAAAGTAGATTAGTAATCCTATAAGTGGTTAGGATGTACCTCATGGATTATCTTAATTGAATTTTATTCTTGATACATGATATCTCAGTGAATGGTATGGAAAACCTAAATTTAGTTAAATTTCCCTGGTTTCATATCTATATTGATTGTATATGATTTGTTGAAAACAATCTTTATTTAGTGAATGCTTATATCCTATGAAATCCTTATGAGAGCCATGTGACAAGTGAATGAGGTAAATGAAAAGGTGAATGGGGCGAATGAAACCCTAAGAGTAGGGTGTTGACATGTGATGAATGAATAAGGAAAATGAAACCCTAAGGATAGGGTGTTCAATGAATCATGTTATGGTGATATGAAAGGTCTCGATATGAGATGTGGTGATACTTAACTGTTGAATTGTATGTTTCTAGTGCATTTAACTTTATATGTTTGTTCTCTCTGAGTTGATATCTACATACTGCAGGGCTTCTTATTTTCAATACATATCTCGTAAATTGCAGGTGATGAGATATGACATGCCCTAGAAAGGGATGTTACTGAGACATGATATATGCTGAATACATGAGTTATGATGTTTCTTATGATATGATATGGAAGGCCGTGTGAGCCTTGTGAGAAATGTTAAATGAGTTATGATTTCTGTTTAAAATGTACCTATAATGTTAATGTTAGACTTAGGTGCCCTGAACACCGTAGAACCCATTTGGGAGGTCTGCGCCTTAGGGGTGAAACTCGTGTCCAACATCAACCGGTTGAGTAATTTTGGTGGCACGAGGGTTAATAGGGGTTATTCAACAATAATCTGTGTGTGCGTCACGGTGGTAACCCAGTGTAGACTCTCTGCCTGTGTGCTCAGGTTAGAGGAGGAGTCTAGAGCACTTGGAGTAGTGCAGTGAGGCCGGAGAGCCTGTAGGCCGGAGAGCCTGTGGGTCCTGTAGCAGAACAGGACTGGCAGTCAGACTTAGCATTTCCCGGGTGTGTCGCTAAGTCTTGTACGGTGTGGCCGTAGTGCACTGCGAGTCTCTATGCAGAGTACACTACATATATCAGGGCATAAGCTAAAATATGATCATATAGGTTCACAGAGTTCCTTATAAATGAAAGAGTTAAGGAAGACTAGAGCATAGTCTTCTAGTAGTTATTCTTTGGATACAATATTTACATTCCTTATTATTTCAATTATATTGTTTTAGAACTGCTCAGTGTAGTATTTATTGTTGTTAAATTTCATATCATTTACTCAAAGTTATATCTGTAATCACATTAGTGCCTTAGACTTTTTCTTTGAAGTACTCATTCACTGAGCGAGTAGGCTCACCCCTCTACTCAAACATTTTAGGGTTAACTGCGTGGACTTGAAGATGGTCAGAGCATCAATGTAGATCTTCCACAAGAGTCAAGCACAAGATTAGTTGAGTCAGTCGGTCCTTGTCACTCTAGGCCCTCAGTAAGAGATAAGAGAGAGAGTTGTAATTATGATGTGTAATATTATTCCTCTTTTGAAATTGTATGCTAATTAGTAGGTCTTATGTGCATAAGGTGTAAGAGACATCATGAATGTTTATACATGTATCTTTGCTATTAAAGTCTGGTTAGTAAAAGAAATATTCTGATTCCCTTGTTAAGATGGTTTATGTGGTTCAATGCGAGGAAACAAGAGTTTTAGCAAAAAAAAAAGTTAATGTGTTCTTTGTATTACATATAAATCCTATCTTATGCCCTAATCTCATGATTTGAGGAAATTGTGAGATCGGGGTGTGACAGCTTGGTATCAGAGCTTAGGGTGAGTTGTCAAGGACCATTAAGTTAGTAAGTTAGCATCATAAGTGCGGCAGATAGGAGATGTTTTGATGTTAGCTTTGGCGATTTGAGTATTTGGATATTCTGGCCTGATATCTGAGTACTTGGATCAACCAGTACAAGCTACTCTGTCTATTCTCTCACGTATACCCTGGCCAGGTATACAGTGGAAGAATGGGCTAGAGAGGAGACCTAGAGATGTTAGGGTTAGAAAACGAGAAAGGAAACAAGAATTAAGAGCATAAATGTAAAAGGAGATAGAACTTACATTTCATAATGTTGTTTTTGTTGGAAATGTATAGAAATGCTCTTATATGTTTGAATTGAAATATTCAATACTTTGAAATATGGGTCTTTAATATCTGTTGTACACTATGCAGTTGTAGCATTTATTGATTTCATTCTTTGTAACAAGTAGACTAGAATTGACCTTTGAATGAGCTTTTGTTAGTGGATAAGTTTTCTTCCACACTTCTGAGATGAATAGGAGTTGAGTAATCCTTTGTAGTTCTTGGCTTCAGGACTTCAGGTTTGGCCTGGTCCGGCTGGCAGGATGCATTACTGGGATCTAATGACTCCTATTAATAGTATAATAAGAATAGACTCTGGATAATTAGACCCACATTAGAGCGAGAATGTACATACGGTAAGATGTTGAAACAGATGGGCAAGATCAGAACAATTGGGAATAAAGGAACATGATATAAGGTTCATAATCAGTTTATTGATTAATATTATATGAGCTATACATATGAAATATAAAAAATATATGTGAAATGTATGTATGGTTCTAGATAGCAAGAATCGATCATGAAGAATGGATCATATAATTGAGTATAATGCAATTATGAACTCTAAAGCAAAGGCTAAGTAGAAGAATAGAGTTGAGCATTCAATAGGTCCATAGAAGGGAAGAGTCTTCAACAGGGTAAAAGTGAAGAGAATCATATGATCATATAATTCATAAGACTAGAACAACAAACTAGTTCCTAAGTGAAGAACGTAGGTGTAGTTTAACGAATGAATAAGTCATACAAGGGTATACAATATTCAGGAGGGAAAACTTGATTGAAAGAGAAATTGTGTTTGACCCATGCATGATCCCTTTGATTTAAAAATGAAGAATATTTAAGGTATTAAGGGAATGTTTGAATACAAGAATTCTAAGTCTCAAAATCATCTTCTCTCTCATATATTCCTTAACAATAGCAAGGTGGGAATGAAATGATAAGAAAATGAATCATATATGATGCATAACTACCTTGGTAGGGTCATCTAGTGAATGTAATAGTGACATACATTATGATGAAGTGCGATAAGAAATAAATTCTTGTGTGATAGCAAGAATGATGAATAATCTATTCTTACCTTGAATGTTTTAATGTTAGGGATGTTTATTGTATATGATCAAAATGAGAAGGAGAGGTAGCAAAACATAAGTAGTAAAGAATGAGGAGAGAGATAAAGGAAAACACTAGCTTTGTGTAATATGTGAACTCGTTTTTAGAGGTATGCTTTGTTGAAGGCATACTAAGGTATGTAAGTTGGTTCTATGTATGATTTTAGTGTATTTGTGCAAGCTATATGTTAATTAAAGGTGTATGATAGTTGTAGTAATTCATACCAGATATGCATCCTAGTATTGTGTATTTGTAATATGGTGATACAGTTTGGATGATGACGGAAGACATGGAGGGATATCCTGAATAAGGTAGTTATACCTATTCACTCATATTAATAGAAAGGGATGATAATCAGATTGTCTGGACAAGTAACCCTAATGAGGTGTAGCTTGTTATACCTAGATCTAATATAACTGAGTGATGGTAATTGAGTATGATTAATGCTTGAATGACTGATACAATTGTGGATTACTTTATTACTGTGGTTGAAACCCTAAAATGATATAATATGATGGTTACACTTTGAATTGTGTGTGGGCCCATAACCTACAGGTCCCAGGATCGAAACAGAATAGTATGGAATGAGGTGGTAATGCTTCACCTCATGCATCCATGACCCAATGGGGATGCCAAGAGTAGTATTGTGCAATTGATTGTTGAATCTAGCCTTTTTAATTCAAGATTGTTTTGCTATTTGAATAGCACTTTGTTAAAGTTTAAAACAGCATGGTGAACTCGCTTTTGCCACTTAAAGGTGATACAGAACAATAGAACTTTCTGAGCCGCATAAGTTGAGATAGTTGTATCAGAGTATCAGAGTTGCGCAGTGAAAGCGTGGTGGTTTATCTTTGCATTCTATGTTTGACTGTGGCATAAAGAATTTGCTTGATATCATTGAGAACTATTTGAAATATGTTGTGATTTAGTAAAGAATTAAAAGATCTAATGTTGAAAACTACATTCAGGTATGAAATACAAGAATATAATGACATGGAAGGCTTTAGAAGATTAGAATAACCTTGAATGTATCTTTCTTGTAGGTTTATGTTTCGAGGACGAAACATTCTAAGGGGGAGAGTTGTTACGACCCCATCTGAGCTTAATTGGTAAACTGGGGTTACCAAGATGATTACATGATTAATTGGACTGATCACTCTTGAAATCTAATGAATAATGATAATCCAATGAGAATGTTTTAACTATTATAAGAAGTTTAAGAGTTCGTTTGTCTTGAGAATTAGGGTTTGAGAAGCATAGACCCTAATCGGCCCAAAATAGGGTTTTAATGATACATGAATACAAAATTTGATAAGTATAGTGTTTCAGTAAATGATTTTTAGTATTTTATGTGTAACTATGATTTACTTCAAATTTGTATATGATTTGGATATATAAAATGTGAACAAAATTGGAAAATATCAGAATTTTTGAAGAATGTTCTGACCTCTTTATCAGTCGAGTTTCAAACTCGACCGATCATATTTCCAGATTTATATAGCAGTGTGGTAATTGAATTTTATCTTTTTATTGGTATATCCAATTGATCTCAAATTTTAACTTTGCTTGAAAAACACAATTTTAGACACTCTGTTAAATTGTCGTAATTTTTGGATGACTTTTGATCTCTACAGTGAGGGTGTCGGTCGAGTTCTTTGCAGGACAAACTCGACCGAATCTACTGCAGACTGCAATATAGCAGTATACTGTTTGATTTTTAATTATGTATTGGTAACTAGAAATGATCTCAAATTTTTATTGGAGGTCTGAAACTTCATTAGGTATAACATATAAAATTTCCAGAATTTTTGGAGCTTCTTCTAGCTATTCAGTAGGCGAATTACAGAAACTATTGTGAAACTGAATATTCAGCCAATATAATTAAAGTTGAGTGTTGGGTCAATTTGCAATTGACCCAAGCAGCTCAAGTTGACTTATATGATCGACCACACACACACACAGCTCTCATTCTTCGTCATCCACCCCAGAGAAACGAAAATCTAGAGAGAGAGGGAGAGTTAGGGCTTGAGTGGAGAAAGAGGAGGAATTGCTGACCTAGGGTTTTGCGGTCCGAGGAATGGTGAAATCAAGTAAGTTTGGATTCTTTGCATAGACTTTTATGGTGAATCTTCTCTCTCATGTCATGATTCCGTCCATGCTCTGATTTGATCCAAGATGATGTCGAAATTCCCTCTTTTCTCACCCTTTCTTCATAATCCCTCATTTTCAAGGTTTCCGAGTTGAAGGGAAGAAGAATTGGGAGATTTGCTAGGGATTTGATATGAGTTCGAGATCCCCTGAGTTGAGCTGCAGTTTTGAGGTGTTTTCACACCTTAGGGTGAGTGGATTCTTCCTTAAAACAGTGTAATGCACGAAATTTGATTATAGCATCCAAATCACTAATTGCTTAGTATGTGATTTTAAACCCTGAATGTCCATTTGTTCTGTGTAGTTGCAATTTGATATGAAATGGGCTCGTTCTCTGTTTGAAAGACTCTCTGATGATAGAATCATATTACAAATGTATACAACCCATTCTAGAAAGAATGCCTTTCGGATTCATATTGCATGATGTAATTAGGGTTTAACCTAACTGAGATCTCACTAGAGTTTTAATCCAATTGAAGAGATATCTAGACTTAAACCAAACCTAGGTCTAAATGTTCTCAATCAAGCTTAAGGCTATCATATTTCAATATTTAAAACCTTTGGGATTCATCACTAAGTCTATGACTTTGATTTCACTAGTTTAAGCTCGAATGACATGTGCCACGGCTGTGGGGTGATACCATGACCGTGTTGGAGGAAACCCTAATTGAACACTTAAAGATCAAAGTTAAATAAAGTGGATTAGTAATCCTATAAGTGGTTAGGATGTACCTCATGGTTTATCTTAATTGAATTTTATTCTTGATACATGATATCTCAGTGAATGGTATGGAAAACCTAAATTTAGTTAAATTTCCCTGGTTTCATATCTATTTTGATTGTATATGATTTGTTGAAAACAATCTTTATTTAGTGAATGCTTATATCCTATGAAATCCTTATGAGAGCCATGTGACAAGTGAATGAGGTAAATGAAAAGGTGAATGAGGCGAATGAAACCCTAAGAGTAGGGTGTTGACATGTGATGAATGAATAAGGCAAATGAAACCCTAAGGATAGGGTGTTCAATGAATCATGTCATGGTGATATGAAAGGTCTCGATATGAGATGTGGTGATACTTAACTGTTGAATTGTATGTTTCTAGTGCATTTAACTTTATATGCTTGTTCTCTCTGAGTTGATATCTACATACTGCAGGGCTTCTTATTTTCAATACATATCTCGTAAATTGCAGGTGATGAGATATGACATGCCCTAGAAAAGGATGTTACTGAGACATGATATATGCTGAATACATGAGTTATGATGTTTCTTATGATATGATATGGCAGGCCGTGTGAGCCTTGTGAGAAATGTTAAATGAGTTATGATTTCTGTTTAAAATGTACCTATAATGTTAATGTTAGACTTAGGTGCCCTGAACACCGTAGAACCCCTTTGGGAGGTCTGCGCCTTAGGGGTGAAACTCGTGTCCAACATCAACCGGTTGAGTAATTCTGGTGGCACGAGGGTTAATAGGGGTTATTCAACAATAATTCGTGCGTGTGTCACGGTGGTAACCTAGTGTAGACTCTCCGCCTGTGTGCTCAGGTTAGAGGAGGAGTCTAGAGCACTCGAAGTAGTGTAGTGAGGCCGGAGAGCCTGTAGGCTGGAGAGCCTGTGGGTCCTGTAGCAGAACAGGACTGGCAGTCAGACTTAGCATTTCCCGGGTGTGTCGCTAAGTCTTGTACGGTGTGGCTATAGTGCACTGCGAGTCTCTATGCAAAGTACACTGCATAGATCAGGGCATAAGCTAAAATATGATCATATAGGTTCACAGAGTTCCTTATAAATGAAAGAGTTAAGGAAGACTAGAGCATAGTCTTCTAGTAGTTATTCTTTGGATACAATATTTACATTCCTTGTTATTTCAATTATATTGTTTTAGAACTGCTCAGTGTAGTATTTATTGTTGTTAAATTTCATATCGTTTACTCAAAGTTATATCTGTAATCACATTAGTGCCTTAGACTGTTTCTTTGAAGTACTCATTCACTGAGCGAGTAGGCTCACCCCTATACTCAAACATTTTAGGGTTAACCACGTGGACTTGAAGATGGTCAGAGCATCAGTGTAGATCTTCCACAAGAGTTAAGCACAAGATTAGTTGAGTCAGTCGGTCCTTGTCACTCTAGGTCCTCAGTAAGAGATAAGAGAGAGAGTTGTAATTACGATGTGTAATATTATTCCTCTTTTGAAATTGTATGCTAATTAGTAGGTCTTATGTGCACAAGGTGTAAGAGACATCATGAATGTTTATACATGTATCTTTGCTATTAAAGTCTGGTTAGTAAAAGAAATATTATGATTCCCTTGTTAAGATGATTTATGTGGTTCAATGCGAGGAAACAAGAGTTTTAGCAGAAAAAAAAAGTTAAGGTGTTCTTTGTATTACATATAAATCCTATCTTATGCCCTAATCTCATGATTTGAGGAAATTGTGAGATCGGGGTGTGACACTACTCTTCTCTGTCACCCCTAAGGCTAAGTTCAACTTCCGCATCTCTACTAGCAGGTCTCTCTTAACGCATGCCATAGAGAATACATCTACTGTTAAACTTGACTTCCTACTGAGGGCATCTGCTACCACATTCGCCTTACCAACATGATAATCTATCGTCACATCATAATCCTTGATCAATTCTAACCATCTCCACGGTCTAAAGTTCAGATCCTTCTGAGTGAAAATATATTTCAAACTTTTATGATCTGTAAACACCTGACATGCCTCACCATAAAGATAGTGATGCCATGTCTTAAGAGCATGAATTACAAAATCTAACTCTAAATCATGTGTCAGGTAATTCTCCTCATTCTTCTTAAGTTGTATAGATGCATAAGCTACTACTTTGCCTTCCTACAATAATACAAAGCCTAAGCCTCTCTTGGAAGCATCACAAAACATTGTGTAACCTTTACCTGTCTCGGGCAGGATCAACACTGGTGTTGTTGTCAACCTCTTCTTCAAGATTTGAAAACTTTTCTCACAGTTGTCTGACCAGACAAACAGTGCATTCTTTCTCGTTAAGTGTGTCAGAGGTGACACTACACACTGAAGTTCTGGATGAACCTCCTGTAGTAACCTACCAATCCTAAGAAGCTTCTTATCTCAGTAGGAGTCTTAGTCTTCTCCCGTTGTAGAACATACTTGACTTTCTTAGGGTCAACACTTACTCCATCTCCTGAGATGACATGTCCAAGAAAAGACACCTCAGCTAACTAGAACTCACACTTACTGAACTTAGCATATAACTAATGTTGTCTCAACAACTGTGACACTATCCTCAGATGATGCTCATGTTGCTCATCATCTCTGTAATAAATCAGAATATCATCCATGAAAACCACTATGAACTGATCCAAGAATGGATTGAAAATCCAGTTCATCATATCCATGAAAGTTGTTGGGGGATTAGTCAGTCCAAACAACATGACCAGAAACTCATAATGCATGTATCTTGTTCTGAAAGACGACTTAGGAATATCTAAAGCCTTTATCCCCAATTGATGATATCCAAATCTCAAATCTATCTTAGAAAAGATTGTCACTCCATGAAATTGATCAAAAAAATCATATATCCTTGGCAACATGTACTTATTCTTGATGGTGATCTTATTCAACTATTTGTAGTCTATACATAACCTCATAGTACCATCCTTATTCTTCACAAACAAGACTGGAGCTCCCCATGTCGAAGAACTAGGTCAAATGAAACCCTTATCCAGTAACTCCTATAGTTGGATCTTCATTTCCTTCAAGTCTATAGGTTCCATTATGTAGGATGGCAGCGTAATAGGGTGACTAACTGGAAACACCTGGATCTCAAATTCTATCTCTCTTTCAGGAGGTAGACCTAGAAACTCATCTGGGAAAACATATGGGAACTCACACACCACTGGCACATCCCATAGGCTCACTATGTTCTTTTCTGCTCTAGTATCTACTACATGTGCCAAGAACGCCTCACAACCTTTCTACAACATCTTATCAGCTACAGTAGATGATATGATACATGTAGGAAAAACTTTTCTATCTCCATAAAAGACATAATAAAATCCACCTTGTTGAAAAATAGCCACCTTCTTCCAACATTCGAGTTGAACTCGATACGTCTCTAGGCAATCCATACCCAAGATAACTTGAAAAGAGTTAACATCTAGGGGTATAAGGTTAACCGCAATGGTGTAACCACCAAAAGTCAAAAAACATCCAGGACAAAACACTGTCAACACTGTCGGTTCACCTAAAAGAACCCTCAACAATAACTCAACTGGTAACTCCTGAGTTAACAGGTTGAGCTCACAAGCTAAAGAACTCTATATAAATGAGTGAGTAGCACCCAGATCTTTCAAAATTGTAACTAAAATGTTGTTAAAGAAAAGTATTTATCCTTTAATTACTCAAGAAGAAACAATACCTTCTTGTGGTGTCAAAGAGAAGAACCGTCATGAAGCTCTTCCTCTCCCACAATGTCCTCATTGTCCTTCCCTAGCACTGGGTGTTGCACCACCTCAGGAACCTGAAGCTATAGAGGAACTCGATCCTCCAGTTGGAGCCTGTCTTGGGATATTCTGGTACTATGACTAGGAACCCTGTGGTGCCACTTGCTGAAGTTGAGGACATTGCCTTCTGAGGTGTCCAACCTATCCACAGTTGTAACAACCCTAAACATCTACACCCCAACACTGACTAGAGTGCGGTTTCCTACAGATATCACACCTCGGTACCTCTCTCCTTGGCGGACCTGTCACTGAAGCTGATGATCCAGATGACCTTCCTCTTGGCATATTGCTCCATCTCCCTAGAATAGATCTTCCCCTACTCTAAGAAGATATCACATCTTCAGATCCTTATTTACTGAAACAACCAAAACCACTTCCAAGCTTCGAAAAGAACCCACCACCACTTCCTCAGTGACCACTACTAGGTTGTCCTCTTCCGAAGTCTCTGGATCTCTTTCTATTCTCATAGTTCTTATCAACGTTCATAGACTCCTCTACACGTCTCACTGCTTCCACAAATTCCCCAAAGTTTTCTCTATCTCTTCGACCAATGGCTGAAATGGTGTGTCTAATCTCCGATCTTAATCTTTCTTGAAATATTCTGCACTTTTCTACATCATTTGGAACAAGTTGTGGATAGAAATTTGCATCCTTGTGAAATGTGCCTCGTATTCACCAATTGTAATACTTCCTTGTCTGATATTCTGCAACTATCTTATCATCTCACTCAGAAAGGTAGGTGGCACTACTACAGAAGTGGCCTTTGGCGTCGGTCGTTTAACCCCATTTGGCGTCGGTTTTCGACCGACGCCTATGCGGGCGCCGCTAAAGGTCGAACACTTCGGCGTCGGTTGTTTAATCGACGCCTATTTAAACTATCGGCGTCGGTCCTTTAGTCGATAACCGACGCCAAAGGGGTTCGCGCCACATAAAACGGCGTCAGCTAGGGCACTTTCTGCGTCGGTTATTTACTAACGGACCGACGCCTATACTACTTATAGCGTCGGTCTTTTAGTAGATAACCGACGCATAAAGTGTCCTAAATGACGCCATTTTTTTTGGCGCGAACACTTTTGGCGTCGGTTATATACCAAGAGACCGACGCCTCTAATTTAAATAGGCGTCGGTTTGATACGTATATCCGACGCCATTTCGAGGACTGCTTTGGCCACATAAGGCGTCGGTTATCTATAAATAACCGACGCTGTAGATCTTTGCTGACGGTTTTTATAAATAACCGACGCCTATTTGTTTTTTTTTTCATATCAGTTTGTAGGCCTGCTGTGGCTGGTCAGTAGGATGAGAACCTGCAGTTCAGTAACTGAACTGCAGGTTTACGACATCCATTGATATCAGCCTACAAACAGGCCGCAAACCTGCAAAAGTCATAAGCAAAATTTCACACAAGTACATACATTCAGACATAAATTCAATTCTCACATTCACACATATAGAAACATTCAAATACATGTATTAACATTCAGAAATATTCATTTACAAAGTATCATTCATTATCGCTATCAACATCCCAATTATATCTTACAGTTGCCACTGCTTGTATGGCTTTTGACCATTCTTCTCTTATTTCATTTAATGCTTCCATCGTATATGGAGCATGTATATTTTTTAAGCGTTTACCTGTAGTGTTGTCAGTTTTAAACACCTGCAAAGAGAATGATGTATATATATAAGTAATAATATAAAAATAAGATAAGATTGATATATTGCATACTAACTAATGAGAGTATATATAATACCTCATGTATGGTATCGATGTCCAATGCGACATATTTGATAATCATCTGCATAAATCGCATCACATAGTATGCGCATGCCCAGCCATTGTCTTGTGTAGCACACTATAAATTGAAACATACAAAATAATACAACTAAGCACAATTCACATCAATAATATATATATTCGAGTCGGGAACTTACTTGTACGTTCTGCCAATTTATTGGCTGGTTCTTTTTCCTTGGGACTGTTCCTCCAGCCTTTTTGAATGCATCTAAACCCCTACATGTTAATATAACACAATAAATTGCATAAGTAAATAGTAATGTAATAAAAGATGTTAACGGATATAAAAATGAAATATTTCTCACCAGAATAATGGCATTCTCATTACGTGTCCAATTTTAGTGTTCAATGTACTCCCCGCAGGATCTAGATAATAAACAGTGAATGTCTCGGGGACAATAACTAGTAACTCCCAATGTCTACCGCTAGAAGTAAGAAGTTAACAATTAATAACTCAAAATGCAAAATAAAAATGGAATTTTCTTAAGTCCAAATTATAAATAAAGTAAACTTACTTGACATTGAATGGAGCTATTATTATCGTCTTCTTTTGCTGACCAAAAATTGTAAAAGCATCTATACAGTATTGTTGAACATTATCAGGGTCTTTACCTACCAAACTAATCAATGATGGAATCAAAAATCCCACATGATCAAATGCAAATTGTTTGCAATGATCTTCGACTAGGTAGCTGCAAAACATATAGGCGTATGCATTAATATATAAGAAACCAGATCACCGGATCTTACACAAGGTATATGGATGTATAAACAAGATCTCACCTTATCCATGTCTCTATCATTGATGTTTTCAGCCAATCATACATAAACAGCTCAATAATATCTTGTATAAATAAAGAGCTATCGTATGATTGACCTGCATAATCTGCATCTAAAAAAATAATTATAGGGCAATGTACATTATGTGCCCATAGCCAACATGCCATTCCCCTACAAGCAGGACCTAACGGGTATGTTAGGTCAGTTGGAACCCAATCGAGTAATGCGGGAAGTGGAAGTGGAGGCCTAGGTGCTCTTGGTGTCTTCTTTTTAACCTGTACATATAATTTCAGATCAGTTGACATCATATATACACATTAACAGTCTAAATCAATGTAAATTTATCTTACAATTTCAGTCGTGTAGACGACATCTGCTTTGGGCCACAATATCACCCCGCCTTCTGCCTCACCAAGTGTATCAATATCTGGGTGGGCATATGGCAACGCAACTTCCCTCCAATCGGGTAACACACGTAATGGGCCCACACGAACATAGCCCTGTGGCATTGGAGTCCTGTGAAACCTTTCCCCAGGAAGGGACGGGTAAGCTTGCGCCTCTGCAACAACGTAGTCTTGCATTCTTAAGCGGCATGGCTTCAATGCCTACAAATTTACGTAAAGAATATTATACATATATACATATCATCTTGAAAACATAACAACTTGAAAAGACTAACTACAATGCCATAAACAATACTTACAGTAGACGTGCTAGGCGATGGGTCTCCAGGATTACCCGCAGTCTGTGCATCAGGAGAAGAGTGGGTCGCCATAGGCGTATTGGAAGCCTGCGATGCCTGCCACCGCAGCAATTCTTCCTTGACCTTCTCAGCAACTACATCGTTGATCTTCTTAGCAACTAAATCATCAACTCTCTTATTCTCCTATACATGGATAAAAGAAACATTAGCTTCTTATTAATGAATTTCCTTTTGCAGTAACATTCTAAAAAAAGAATAGGTTACCTCTTCTTGAGAAAGTCCCGCTCTGGGTTTGCCACGGGCAATATTTGTTGCATTAGAGTGTGACAATCATGAGATTTAAGACCTATCAACTTCAGATCTTTCATTGATACCAATCTACGGATGTTGGATGAGTAACCATGTAGCACCTTAACATTTACCAAGCATTCACAAAAAGTTTTCTTCTCCTTTCTAGACAACGTGTAACAAGCGGGAGGTAAGTATGTTCTTTTATTACCCATTTCACGTAATTCTGTTAATTCTGACCTTATTCCCATTTCACGTAGGTCCAGTCTGGATTTTATCCCATCTTTAGTCTTACCTGGTATATTTAATAGAGTACCAATGATGCTATCACAGACATTTTTCTCAACGTGCATTACATCGATACAATGCCTGATTGTCAAAGAACTCCAATAAGGAAGATCCCAAAATATTGACTTCTTCTTGAATGAAGAATTGTCACTCCGTGTGGCCATACTACATTGTGATTTCTTACCAAATTCATTGACAATGTCTTTTACTCTTTAATAAACAACATCCCCTGGTATAGGTTTAGGTGCACTCCACTCATCATTCCATCCATTGAATGCTTTGCGCTTCCTACGATACGGATGGAATTTTGAAAGAAACCTTCGATGACCAAGATATACAGTCTTGCCGCCATGTTTTAGTCTTATTGAATCAGTGTTTTCTTCACATATAGGACACGCTTTAGCTCCTTTGACACTATATCCAGACAAATTCCCATATGCTGGAAAGTCATTAATAGTGCAAAACAACATAGCGTGCAAACGAAATGTCTCTCTTGCTGAAGCATCATAGATCATCACACCTTCAGCCCAAAGTTTCTTTAAGTCATCAATCAAAGGTTCAAGATAAACATCGATATCATTTCCGGGTTGTTTAGGGCCCGATATCAACAATGACAACATAACGTACTTATTTTTCATACACATCCAGGGAGGAAGATTGTATATAACAAGCATGACTGGCCAAGTGCTATGTTGGCTGCTCAATGTCCCGTACGGATTCATCCCATCTGTACAAAGCCCAAGTCTTAGATTCCTATCTTCTTCACCAAATTCAGGGTACAATAGATCAATCTTCTTCCACTGTGGGGAATCAGACGCATGTCGTAGGATCCCATCATTATTTTTCTTAACATCTGCATGCCACCTCAAATTCTTCGCATCTTTCGGATTTGCAAACAAGCGTTGAAACCGTGATATTATAGGTAGATACCACAACACCTTGGCAGGAGAACCAATTTTGGACTCCCCCGAAGTCGTCAATTTATACCGTGACGCACCACATTTTGGACAATCTTTCAAATCTACATAGTCCTTTTGAAATAATACACAATCATTCGGGCATGCGTGTATCTTCTTGGCCTCCATTCCCATTGGGCACAACATTTTCTTTACCTGGTATGTTGAGATTGGAAGCTCGTTTCCTTCAGGAAGAATTTCTTTCAACAAAGTCAACAATGAAGTGAAGCTTTTGTCGCTCCATCTATTGTTAGCTTTCAACTTATACAATCTCAACACAGCGCTAAGCTTCGTAAACTTAGCACATCCTGTGTATAACGGTATCTCAGCATCATGCACAATGTTTGTAAAGATAGGAGGTGGATCGGTGTGCTCTACCCTACAACTATCCAGCATTGCATCAACGATGTCTGCTGGAACTGGTTCGTTCACATTTACGTCATCGGAGGCAATTTCTTCTTCCACCCAAGCAATGCTATCGACATCTACTGGTTTCGATTTTGAAATCTCTCCATGCCAGTGCCATTCTGTATAGCCTTGTACAATCCCGTTGCACATGACATGACTTTTGATTTCCTCACCAGTGTTGACTTTCAAGTTGTTACCGCAATGCCTACATGGACAGTAGAACCTATCTGTAGGTTTTTTCCTATGTTCCTCGGCAAATCTAATAAACTGATCAAGACCAGATATAAACTCTGGGGTGCAACGATTACGAATGGACATCCATGATCTATCCATTCTATGATCAGAGAAAACAAGTATATATTAGGAAACAAGTATATATTAGGAAAAGATTAGGCAGCATTTCCCCGCTGTTCTCTAAGTACATATGTACTTAGAGAACAAATGGGGAAATGCCAACAAACACATTTGATGTCATTCTTATATATAATAAATGTGTACCACCTATCCCATCCTTGAACACCTAATCTCACTAGTAAGTGTATAATGTGTATTTGGTTTTCAAGAAAATTTCGGCAGCATTTCCCTGTTGTTCTCTAAGTACATATGTACTTAGAGAACAAACGGGGAAATGCTACTGAAATTTTCTCGAAAACCAAATACACATTATACACTTACATCCTAAGTGAGATTAGGTGTTCAAGAACAGACCCAAACCGGGGACTATCCAAGATTTACTCCTAATGAGTAAATCTTGGACGGGTTTCTAGGCCAAAAAACACAATAATGGATATCTACAATGAAGCCGGACTCCATACAAACAGTATATAATTTAGTGATTGTTCATTCTAATTTATACCAATGTACAAGTAATATAAAGAACAATGATTGTTCACATTCTAGGCCAACAAACACATGTGATGTCATTCTTATATATAATAAATGTGTACCACCTATCCCATCCTTGAACACCTAATCTCACTAGTAAGTGTATAATGTGTATTGGGTTTTCAAGAAAATTTCGGCAACATTTCCCCGCTGTTCTCTAAGTACATATGTACTTAGAGAAAAAACGGGGAAATGCTACCAAAATTTTCTCGAAAACCCAATACACATTATACACTTACATCCTAAGTGAGATTAGGTGTTCAAGAACAGTCCCAAACCGGGGACTATCCAAGATTTACTCCTAATGAGTCAATCTTGGACGGGTTTCTAGGCCAACAACATGGTTAATCCTAATATGTTGGGATCACATAATTATACTGGTAGGATTTTAATAGACATGATAAGTACCTAATCTATAGAGCATTATTAAATAATAAATCAAGAATTTAATAGTTTCAAACATGCAATAATTCACAATGCAATGTTATAAACTATAGGCAACATGGATAGATGAGACTAGAGTTCATATTAGAATAAAAATTAGCAACTTAGGACAAAGTGTGTTACCTTTCAATCTGTGTAACCTAGGGTTCAGAATATCATGATTTACTTAATCTGATCATCATAAGGACTTTATAATTTGCATGAAATAAATAAACATCCAGCATCTATCACTTATTCAATTTTCAAGAAACCTTGACAAACATAGGAAGTAAATACATGTAATCATAAGTACAACCACGTACCTTGATGGTGATCCATGCAAATCATACATTAATTCACTGAGTATATTATCCAAGCAAATAAGAAAACCAAGCAATTAACTTTTGTTGCATGTATATAATCCTAAAGTGCCACAAATCATATAATAACATTAAACGCTACTCAAGTCCTAATCTAGAGTTTAGGTTTCCTTATTATCCTGTTATCATTATGGTTATTCTTGAACCCCCAATTCCTAAGTTCATTGATTTAATGACATAAAAAGATCTAGTTCATATTATGTTTAGCCATGATTATAAAACTATCATGTTATGATATTAGGACCACTTAAAGCAGATTAGGCACATTAAGAAAGCAGAGTAGGGAGCCAATTTCGCGCAAGCAGATTAGGCAAGAAGATTAGGTCGGCACATAAAGAACTAATTTCGTGCCTGGGTAGGTCGACAGGTACCTGGGCAAGCAGAGTAGAGAGAGGTCGAGCTGGTTGAGTACGTGGGCGGCGGCCGGCCGGCGAGCTCCAGAACCAGCGGCAGCAACTCCGACGAGCAGGGAGCATCAGCGGCGGCAGGCAGGCAGGCGGCCAGGTGGAGGCAGGCAGGCAGCGGCCAGGCGGCGGCAGGCAGGCAGTGGCCAGGAAGAGGAGAAGGAGAAGGGGGTGCGGCGGCGGAGGAGAAGGACAAGGGGGCGCCGGAGAAGGGGGCGCCGGAGTAGCAGTGGCGGCACGGCGGCGCTGTCGTGGAGAAGAAGGAGAAGAGAGTCGGGCGACAGCAGAGAAGAAATCGCTCGCAATGAAACAGAAGAAAGGGGAAGAGTCGGGCGATCGAGGGTTATGACCGACGCCTAAACATCTTTAGCGTCGGTTGTTTGAAACAACCGACGTCCAATTGGACGATATTTTCATGAAATTATTTGGCGGGAACCACTTTCAGCGTCGGTTATAAAAGGATCACCGACGCTGAAAAGGACACTTTTCACGCAAATTTCCATCGCACATAGGCGTCGGTTTTTTATCTACATAACCGACGCCGAAAGTGACACTATTTTTTTCGCTCGAAAATTGGATTTCGCGGGCGACTTTAGGCGTCAGTTTGTTATAAACAACCGACGCTGAATACAAAGCGGTACCCGTGTCTGGCTGGTCTTCGGATATAGACGTCGGTTTGTCTAAATAACCGACGCCTTATATTATAAGCGTCGGTTTTCCTTAATAACCGACGCCCAGAAAAGCGACACTGAATGCTATTTCTGTAGTAGTGTGGGTAGTACTTAAGATGGAATTCATCAACAAAATCATTCCATGTCAATATCATGTCCCTCCTTTTATCTTCCACTCCACGCCACCAGAGCTCTGCATTACCTTTAAGCAAACAAACTATGTGATTGATTTGTCTTTTCTCAGACAGCTCCATCAGATGGAACACTTTCTCTAACAGTCTCATCCATTCATCTGCTACTACAGGCTCTATAGTTCCAATGAACTTGATACCTCCAAGCTTCTTAACTAGCTCATAGGATCTCATCAGATCCTTGCTACTCGAGGTAGAAGCTCGCCTCTCCATCTTATACTTTTCCCTGGTCTCAAGAAACATTTTGTACATCCTTGATGCCTCATCCACATCATCTCCACCACCTGGACCCATCACCTAAGGGTCAGGTCCAATGTGACTCTCAACTTGGTCCTCATGACCACGTACTCTTCCTGCCATCTTCTATAGTATAACAAAACACTTCCTGTTAGAAGGAAAACACCTAAGTCCTAATCCTATTGGTCTCTTATCATCCCAGGACCTTGACTTAGAGTAACTACGTACTCAAACCTTTGCTTTGATACCAAAATTTGTTACAACTCGATCTCACAATTACCACTAATCATGAGATTAGGGCAAAATTGAGGATTTAACGTAATACAAAGATCACCCTTAACTTTTTATTTCCTTAATCACTTAAAATTAATTTAAAGGAAAATCTTATGACTTGGAATAAACTAAAATCTTACTAAATTGCATAAGTAACTACTATTTACATTAATAGGTAGATAAAGAAGATTTAAATATCATATTACATTATTCATGTAGAAAGTAAAACACAGCAAATAATTGAAATCTAAACTACATATTACACTACATTCTCTCACTACCACACCACATGCCCAAGGACCAAGGGGAAAGGACTAAGAAACCTCTATCAAACTATGAACTACCTTCTAGGAACTTGGGTGATACGATCCTTCAGCTTCCTTGTACTGACGCTGACCTGAAAAATGTTTCAGTAGGTTGGTGAGCTACTAGCTCAGTGAATAGAATTTCACCCAACCATCACAGATAACTCATTTTATGTTTATTAATTGGAATAAAATACAAGATAATACTAAACTAAGAAGATATAAACAACTTAATTTAAACGATAGGAGATTTCAACATTTCATTAAGATAACAACTGATGCAAAGTTGTAGATATGATTAAATAATAGATAATACTAAAATTTCATTTAAATGACAACTGCTGTGAAACTAACTCAAATCTTTCTTAACTCTTTAACTTATAAGAAACTCTGTGAACCTATATGAACATATTTTATCTTATGCCATGATCATATGCAGTGTACTCTACATATGAAGACTCGTAGAGAACTACGATCCCACCGTACAAGACTTAGTAGACACCCCGAGATAGCTAAGTCTGACTACTCTCCTGGTCTGCAATAGGGAAACTGGCTCTCTGGCCTCGACACTCCAATTGTGTTGTAAACTAGACTCCTCCTCTAACCTGAGCACACATGCACAGAGTCAGAACACCTATTGGATTTTATGTACTCTAGTGCCACCAGGACTTCTGGTTGATGTTGGACACACTTTTATGTACTCTAGTGCTGTAACGACCGTCTTGCGAAAACAGGATTAACTAATGCGGAAGCAAATTATTTGCAGCGGATTACTAAAAATCACTGAAAATTTAAAACTTTTTGCAAAGAGATCCATTCACAGGAAAACTCTTTAACCATGAACCAAAGTATTCCAAATTCATCATGGTTCACAAGTACACAACCTGTACCATTCCTTTTCAAGGATTACAACATTGACTGCCCTGTTAACAAATATACACAGGCAGTATAAAAACTTCGAGGCACTAAGCCAAAACTCAGATTGATACATTTAAAACTTCGAGGACCTGAGAGTACAAATACGACACATAAGACTACTATCTATATGACTAGACATACAATATTTCCACCTGAGATCATATTGTTGTCCTTGTTGTTGCTGCTGCTCTTTCCCTATTCTAGGGTTTCTGCTCTGCCTTCCATGCATACCTAAAAATGTTTCCCACGGGGGTGAGACAATTGAAAATTTCCCCAGCGAGAGATATAACTCTCTGCCAAAAACATTGTTATTGTAGTTTATCAAATTAAAACTGAGTAGGGGTTACTTTTACATTATCAGGCAGAATTATTCATCATAGAACAGAATAAGATAATCTCCATTCTCAAGGAGGTCATTGCATCTACCCATGGTAGATAAGTAATTCATCTGTCTACTTTGCAGAAAATATAAAGAAACATAATTAACATTTATCTACTAAGGAATGCACAAAGAAATGCAACATCAGCCAATGAATCTCCGTATTCAATCCTTAAGCAAACATGCTATACGACTGATTACATTTTACAATCACACTTATGCTCCGAGGAGATGAGATATACCGCTCATACTCCAACCGACCATTACGAAATCGCCTCGGTACCATACATAGGTCATCAAAAGAGTCGAATTCTTATGACCTCATCTGTCTCGGTCAGTACGAGACCACATGCAGGACATCTCGTGTCTCTGCTAACTAGCTAGCCAGGTATTCTGGCACCTTCGCTACAGAGTTACAGCGTCAACTGCACTCTCATAGCCAATCGAGAGATTTCTTGTTTATCTCCTCGATCTGACATTAAGTATCATTGGGAGATTCATGATATATCCATCCCGACATATTCATGAAGGATTGAGAGGTTTCTTGTTTACCTTCCAACAATCTCTTCAAGAGGACGTAAGGATATTTTCGCCCATTTACCCCCACATATTCAAAATATGTGCTCCGGGTTTTGCCGCGGGCACCCGTTTCACCATCACCTATTCCTGACGATGATGAATCTATGGTCAGAGCACTACATGAATAGATTTCACTTGATTTATTAAGTACATTATCATATTCTTTTAGCATCAGCCAAGTTCTCAAACATAACTTATTACAACAATGTTATAAAGAGACATGTACTACTTTTATCAGATATTTATCAGTCTTTCAAAGACCCTGGGAACTCAGTCCCTCATTTCAATACTGGGAATTATCATCCCTTCACTTTCTCATCACCATAATCATATGGTTCTGGGTATTCAAACCCTTAACTCATCATTGAGCATTATTATACCTTTTTCAGGTAACTATCACCTTCAGGTCATCTGACCAAGGCATTCATGATACTTGTTACACAAGCATCACATCTGGCTCACAAGGCCAAGGAATATCTTGTCACCTCTCACTAGGTAACAACTTACTCATGTGACTCATAAAAGTCCATGCATATTCCTTCTTTTACTAAGCAACAACAACATTAAGGCACATAATGCCAATAAACATTTATTATATAAATGTCACATCTCACACTAGCTATATACATCATCTCATAATATCTGTATGGTTATTATGCATGATAACAGTCATACAAGATATTCATCACATCATGTGATGTGATAGTAACACCATTATTCCTCTACCAGGAATTAGGGTTTACTATCAAATAGGGCTTTTCATTCCCTTTACCCAAATTAGGGTTAGGGTTCCCCATTTCTCATTAATAAAGAGTTCATGATCTCATTATCTGTCCAACCCTTAATACATTATTCCATACCTCTGGGGCATTCAAGGATATCATATTTGATTATGCTAGAACACTACTTTCATCATATAGCATTAATGATCATCAATTCAAGGTATGAGTTCATTTCTCATCCTTATCATGGTATGATTATATCATACACATCATTTGGGATTAACCCCATTCTCAAGGTAGATTAATTAACACTCATCAAGGTGTAACAACTCATTACATTTCATTGTAATAGTTGCATAACACACTTCATATGTTTCTTACCCAATTATATTGGATTTGATGTACATCAAGGCATATAAACCCTAAAATGCTGAATGTGATAACTATCATATCTTGATGTATCACTTTCTCATCATTTCAAACTCTGTTGAATTATCCATCTTATCTTGTATTAAGGTATTTCCCTCTTAATACATTCCATCACTAATCTCTTACCTTTAGCATATAATGCAAAGGCCACACATTAGAATTGTACAACTATCTCACATGATATGAACTTATCTTAGTTTAAGGCATGACTTTATTATAAAGTTGCTTATAAACAATCACAGTGATACACCCTCAACTAGGCTTTCTCATCACATATCTTATGTATCCTTCATCCAATTATATTGGACTTATAATCATATCAAGGTATACAATCATATGAGGTCACTTTCAAATCACCTCTAAATCAAGCATAGAGCACCACGGTCGTGCAACCAAGAACAGTCGTGCAAAGGGAAGCCACCACGGCCGTGCTACCTTGCACGGTCGTACAAAGTGAAGCTACCACGGTCGTGCTACAGAAGTTCCCCTTATGAATCATATTCAAGTATGAATTCTATTCTTTCATTAGGGATTAGGGTTTCACATACCATCTCCCTTCTTTAGAACAGGGATTACATATAGCATCACCCTTCATTAGGGTTTCATATCACGTTTCCCATATTCAAGGTTTGCTAATCATTCCCAATTAGGGTTTCTCATGAAATCACCATCAATCAGGGTTTCACATGGATACACCCTCAACTAGGGTTTCACATGGATACACCCTCAGTTAGGGTTTCACATGGATACACCCTCAACTAGGGTTTCACATGGATACACCCTCAACTAGGGTTTCATAAGGATACACCCTCAACTAGGGTTTGAGTTCAATAACCCTATCAATTAGGGTTTATGTTCATGTTTAGGGTTTCACGATATCTTTACTTAAGGATCATAACTCTTAACCACCACATGAATCATATTCATGTATGAATTCATGCTATCAACTTCTCAACTTGAATAGGTCATATCACCCTTCAGTTGAGTACATACAACTATGATTAACATAGTGTATCAAGTCATTGACCCTATAAGCAATTAGGAATTCATCCCTTAATTGGCACTAATCCCTTAGGTACTATTCAGGTTTCAACCTTTGTACCTTCTTTTATTATCATTACTAATCAACATTGGATCAATGGATCATTCATCATCTTGATTCTCAAGAGATTCAATCACATTGGACCTCCATTACATAGGGTATCCAATTGAATTAGGGTTTTCAATGTTGATTCCTTCAATCATTGAATTCATGGAACCAGTCATCAATTGGACCTACCCTCATACTTCAATTGAGTTTAATAGGTCAACCTTCAACTTATTTGACTCTCAATTGACCCTCAATTGATCATCAATTAGGGTTTGATTCAATTGAATTAGGGTTTGGAATCGATGATTCAACAACACTAATCAATGTAAGACTAGTTGCTTTGAAACCATTGAACCATCATCCAAATTGGGTATGACCTGACCCCAAACGGTCTTGAGGTCGTTTGGATGACCTCCAAACGGTCTTGAGACCGTTTTACCATCATATCACTCAAATCTAAGCAATCCAATTAGGGTTTGGTTCATTGGATTGATCGCCAAATCAGCATTGCATTGTATATCAACTTGGTACCTTTAGACCTTTAAACACCTAACCATACTCAACCCTAGACCTCCAAACGGTCTTGGGTGACCACCAAACGGTCTTGATACCGTTTGGATGAGCTCCAAATGGTCTTGAGACCGTTTTCCCATCCAACCTTTGGACTCTAGTGAAAATTCATCATGGATTGGTCTATCGAGTTGATCAACAAATCAACACTACATTGTAATATGATTAGTACCTTTGGACTTTCAATTGGTCAACTATACTTGACCCCAGACCTCCAAACGGTCTTGGGGTGATCCCCAAACGGTCTTGAGACCGTTTGGGTGATCCCCAAACGGTCTTGAAACCGTTTGGGCTAATCAACCCAAAATCTCAACTTAACTCAATGGAATTTCAGCACTGTTTGCAATTAGGGTTTACCTAATTGATTAGCCTTCAAATCATGATTCTTTTGGAGTTAACCCCTAAAATTTGGAGGGTTATTAACCAACAGCATTAGGAACAGGAATCTCAAACGGTTAACTCTTGGTCAACCATATCAAACGGTCTTGAAACCGTTTTCCCAAACAGGTCCAGTTAATCAGGTTGAAAATCAGCATTTAGTTCAATTTGATTTGCCTAATTGATTGGCTTTCAACTCACGATTCCTTTGGAGTTAACCCCTAAAATTTGGAGGGTCATTATTATAAATAATTAGGAACAAGATTCCCAAACGGTAAACGCTTGGTCAACCATCTCAAATGGTCTTGAAACCGTTTTATCCCAAACGGTTTTAAACCGTTTGCCCTTAAACAGTTTGCTGAAACCGCATAGCCAATCAAATTAAAACGATTTGGAATAGCTATAAAAACCATTTGGCTTGGTAATTTTCTTTGTATAAGCATCTAGGATGATGTCATCATCCCCTTCCTTCGAACAACCAAGAACAGCAACCTTTCTTGATGGAAATTGCAGCAAAGAAACAAGAGTGTATCAAATTGAAGAAATCAATCAACAAAGCATAGAGAATTGATGCAATAGCAATGTTTAAGGGTTTGAGTTATAAAACCCGCCTCCAATTGAGCTCCAAAGCTCCAAGCTCACGCCATTAATGGTGGATGAAGCTCTTTCAACTCCCCCTAGGCTCGTCCTCAAGCTTTTGATTGTAAAAGTTGACTAGGGTTGAAGAGGATATCGAAATAAGAAGGAATCCATAATTTATTTTCGATTTCCACCATGAAATTATGAAGAACGAAGGTCAAGGGATTACCAACAGGTTGGGGACGTGCTCCCTGATCCTCCCTAGCTCCTTGGTCGGTTTTGCAAACAAGGGGAAGAAAGAAATCCGAAAAGGCCTTGGTTTGGGCTTGGAAATGGCACTTTTATAAGGAAATTGATGAGAGAGAAAATGCCTTATAAAAATCCAATTAATCCCAATAAAGTGGCCGCCTATTCCCCCTCAACTACCTTGGGTACGAGGCACCTTCCTTGCCTTTAATTCTCCTTCATTATCCTCAATTTAAAGAAAAGCAAATTAAGCACCTTAATGCTTATAATATAATATCCCACATGTGAGTGTATATTACTTTTCTTTATAAAAAGGTGAGTGGAATTTCACCTACTTAAGATATTTTCATTCCTTATCTTGTTAAAGAAACGTCCATCCTTATTCAAAATCAACCCAAAACATTTTGGTTGAAATCCCTTCAATTAATTTTATTCATTTTTGCCCTAAATCGAATTAGGGTTTCAATTAGGCATTATTCTTGATTATTTTAATGTCAAGATTCTCTCTCCTACAACTTAATTCAAATGAGGAGTCCCTCTCATTTTCTTTGATCTAAATGATGCTAAGAAACATTAGGGACCTTGTTGAAGTGGTAATTTGCATATTGAACCCTATATTTTGGGTAAATTGCACTTTACTCCAAAACTAGGTTTTAATGCACAACATTGTCCAACAAGCTCTATCTTGGTGTCCAGGATTGGGAAAACCATACCACTACATTATATTCATTATTATGATGTCACAAAATCAAAGGAACATCTTATCATGTGAAATTTTCAAGTTAACCCCTCAACTTGGGTAATTTGCACTTTAGTCCAAAATAAGCAAACATTGCTTCAACATTGTTCAAACAGGACCAAAATTGAAACATAGGTTCCTCTTGAGACCTAATCACTTTTCAAAAGATAAGATTTAAGCATATAATCATATTTCTTAATCAAAACACCTAGGGTTAAAGCATAACCCAGGTCAGGGATGTTACAAATTATAAACCCCTAACAAGGATTTCGTCCCTGAAATCCCAAATAAAAAAAGGAACATATATTATTCATTTCATCATATCATCATGTCTGTTCATAACACCTCATTGTTATGGAGACATCATAGAACTTTGATCAGCACAAAGTTCCTTCACACAATATTCTCATAGAGTCAATTGAGATCTTATCTTAAAGACATATTTAGTTGTTATGTTTATGCAAAGCATAAACCCCTAACATATGATGTTCATATCATTTTATATAATCAGACTGATTTCATAGTTGACCACTCCAGGTAGCCAATCTAAATCATCTGATAATTCTCAGATACCAGAATCTCTTACCTTGGTATCAGTCACATGTGTTGAATACACATCATATTCTCATCTTTCTTTTATCATATTTACAACTTTATAGAACAGGGATCACCTCCCTTGTTCTCTTTCTCATCATATGAGGGTCATACTTTTACTTCCTCATATACACATACTGATATGAATTCCTATCATATCCTTCTTTCTTGTTCTTAAGATATGATACATTTATCCATGCACTACTACAGAAACAGCCTTTGGCTTCGGTTGTTTAACCCCCTTTGGCATCGGTTTCTGAGCGACGCCTATGTGGCCGCCGCTAAAGGTCGAACACTTCGGCGTCAGTTTTTTAATCGACGCCTATTTAACATATAGTCGTCGGTCTTTTAGTAGATAACCGACGCCAAGAGGGTTCGCGCCACAGAAAACGGCGTCATCTAGGACACATTCGGCGTCGTTTATCTACTAAAAGACCGACGCAGAAAGTGTCCTAGATGACCCCATTTTCTGTGGCGCGAACCCTTTTGGCGTCGGTTTGACACGAACAGCCGACGCCATTTCTAGTACGGTTGTGGCCACATTAGGCGTCAGTGTTTTGCAAAAACCCGACGTTGTATGTCTTTGCTGACGGTTTTCTGTAAATAACTGACACCTATTTCTATTTTTTTTTATATCAGTTTGCAGGCCTACTGTGGCTGGTCAGCAGGATGAGAACCTGCAGTTCAGTTTTCTGAACTGCAAGTTTACGACATCCATTGATATCAGCCTACAAACAGGCCACAAACCTACAAAATTCACAAAAAATAATTCACACAAGTAGATACATTCAGACATCAATTCAATTCTCACATTCACACATATAGAAACATTCAAATACATGTATTAACATTCATAAATATTCATTTACAAAGTATCATTCATTATCGCTATCAACATCCCAATTATATCTTACAGTTGCCACTGCTTGTATGGCTTTTACCCATTCTTCTCTTAGTTCATTTAATGCTTCCATCGTATATGGAACATGTATATTTTTTAAGCGTTTACCTGTAGTGTTGTCAGTTTTAAGCACCTGCAAAGAGAATGATGTATATATATAAGTAATAATATAAAAATAAGATTGATATATTTCATACTAACTAATGAGACTATATATAATACCTGATGTATGGTATCGATGTCCAATGCGGCATATCGGATAATCATCTGCATAAATCGCATCACATAGTATGCGCATGCCCAACCATTGTCTTGTGTAGCGCACTATAAATTGAAACATACAAAATAATACAACTAAGCACAATTCACATCAATAATATATACATTGCAGTCAGGAACTTACTTGTATGTTCTGCCAATTTATTGGCTGGTTCTTTTTCCTTGGGACCGTTCCTCCAGCCTTTTTGAATGCATCTAAACCCCTACATGTTAATATAACACAGTAAATTGCATAAGTAAATAGTAATGTAATAAGAGATGTTAACATATACAAAAATGAAATATTTCTCACCAGAATAATGGCATTCTCATTACGTGTCCAATTTTAGTGTTTAATGTACTTCCCGCGGGATCTAGATAATAAATAGTGAACGTCCTGGGGACAATAACTAGTAACTCCCAATGTTTACCGCTAGAGGTAAAAAGTTAACAATTAATAACTCAAAATGCACAATAAAAATGGAATTTTCTTAAGTCCAAATTATCAATAAAGTAAACTTACATGACATTGAATGGAGTTATTATTATCGTCTTCTTTTGCTGACCAAAAATTGTAAAAGCATCTATACAGTATTGTTGAACAGTATCAGGGTCTTTACCTACCATACTAATCAATGATGGAATCAAAAATCCCACATGATCAAATGAAAATTGTTTGCAATGATCTTCGACTAAGTAGTTGCAAAATATGTATTAAGTATGCATTAATATATAAGAAACCAGATCACCGGATCTTACACAAGGTATATGGATGTATAAACAAGATCTCACCTTATCCATGTCTCTATCATTGATGTATTCAGCCAATCATACATAAACAACTCAATAATATCTTGTATAAATAAAGAGCTATCGTATGATTGACCTGCATAATCTGCATCTAAAGAAACAATTATCGGGAAATGTATATTATGTGCCCGTAGACAACATGCCATTCCCCTACAAGCAGGACCTAACGGGTATGTTAGGTCAGTTGGAACCCAAGTTGGTAATGCAGGAAGTGGAGGTGGAGGCCTAGGTGCTCCTGTTGTCTTCTTTTTAACCTGTATATATAATTTCAGATCAGTTGACATCATATATACACATTAACAGTCTAAATCAATGCAAATTTATCTTACAATTTCAGTAGTGTAGACGACATCTGCTTTGGGCCACAATATGACCCCGCCTTTTGCATCAACAAGTGTATCAATATCCGGGTGGGGATATGGCAATGTAGCTTCTCTCCAATCGGGTAACACACGTATCGGGCTCACACGAACGTAGCCCTGTGGCATTGGAGTCCCGTGAAACATTGCCCCAGGAAGGGACGGGTAAGCCTGCGCCTCTGCAACAACGTAGTCTTGCATTCTTAAGCGGCATGGCTTCAATGCCTACAAATTTACGTAAAGAATATTATACATATATACATATCATCTTGAAAACATAACAACTTGAAAAGACTAACTACAATGTCATAAACAATACTTACAGCAGACGTGTTAGGCGGTGGGTCTACAGGATTACTTGTAGTTTGTACATCAGGAGAAGAGTGGGTCGCCATAGGCTGATTGGAAGCTTGAGATGCCTGCCACCGCAACAATTCTTCCTTGACCTTCTCAACAACTACATCGTTGACCTTCTTAGCAACTATATCCTCGACTCTCTTATTCTCCTATACATGGATAAAAGAAACATTAACTTCTTATTATTGAATTTCCTTTTGCAGCAACATTCTAAAAAAAGTATAGGTTACCTCTTCTTGTGAAAGTCCCGCTCTGGGTTTGCGCTGGGATGGCCCAAAGAATGTTTTGATGCCCACACCAGCGCCTGCACCCCTAACACGTCCAGGATGCTCTGGGTTACCCAGAGCAACTGTCAATTCATCCTGTGTGCCCTGAGGGATGAACGTGCCTTGTTTCCTCTGCTCGTGCAGCTCCCGCTAATCACCATCAATAGAAATTGGTAAGTTAACAAATAATCAATATTCAAACGATTGCTCTAAGAGTTGTATTTTACCATTTTCGTAGCCGCCTCAGCAGTTACGGGATTCTTTATTTCACCCTTCTTGTTTTGCCTCCCAGCTATCCAGATATCATGGCGAGGCATGGGTGTGGCAGACTCCTCAGTAGCAGCAGACTCCTGAGTAGCCGCAAACTCCTCCTATAGTCTTTGGCGAACGCTTGCATAGCCTTTTGGACCCATAGTGTGGTCATGCACATTCAGTGCACGCCTTTCTTTTTGTGTGTCACTGAGGGCCTAGTTAGTATGCACATTAATGATTTGGTTAGTATCACTAAATGTTAATCTTGAATAGGTGAATACAATGTATATTAATTAAATTGGGAGTGACGCCTAATACCTTGAATTCTTCAGATTTTCTTGAAGCAACAAAATTGTCCCAATCTTCTTTGTCCAAGAAGTTCCATTGTTCAAGGGCTGACTTCTTCTTCTTATCACCCTCTTTTATGTATTCTCTGTTCAGATTTGTCCTATAATTCCTAAGCATCTTTCCAGCGCGTTGCATCACACTTTTACGATGCAACTTCTCATCCAATGCAAACAGATTCTGTAATATAGAAATGTTATTGACTAGTATCCAAAATAGAATTGCAAATAATAGAATTTGTAATCTACAAAATAGAATTGCAAATAATAATAACTCACGCATAAATCCTTCCATATCAAGTTTTTTTTCCTCTGAGGAACTTTATGCCAATTATCATACTTAACACCACAATGGCTCCGAGTGGTACACCCAAGATAGTTTACAAAATTATTGCGGTTCACTCCAATTGCATTTCCTCCATTATCAAACTCCACAACCAATTTGGATCTACTACCACTTAGCGCTATTAACTTCTTCAACAGAGTGATGCCCCTTTTCTTGTTAAGTGTTTGGTGTTGTGCATCAAGTTGCTCCAGTGCTTCAGTGGGTACATGTGCATCATCAACCTAAATTTTGACAAAAATAAACACATTGAATTAGCCCAGTATAGAAATATAGGATATATGACATAACTAGAAGATAATGAATTTTATAGAAATACAGGATATGTTTTTAGAACTTACATTGGTAACCTCTCCATGCTCGTCATGGACAACATGCTCATCATGGACTTCATGATCATCATGGACATCATGCTCATCATGGTCAGCCATCTGAAAATGTCATTAAAAAGGCAAACATTTAGCATTTGTATTAACTAGAAAAAGGCAAACATTTAGCATTTGTATTAACTAGAAAAAGGAAAACATTTAGCATTTGTATAAGCATACATGTCTCTAAAATTGTGATCTTTTATCAATTAACAATCCTTCATTGTGATCTCCGCGCACATATAAGTCATCATTAGCTTCAATATTTTGTGGAGTTGGCAACCCAACTGAGAATGGACTGGAGTCATCATACTTATCATAGTACTCTTCTTCATCTATAGGATCTTCAATGAATTGTCTTTTACCATGAAGAACAACCGACCATTTATCATTCGCAGGATCATCGATATAGAATATTTGTTTTGCCTGTGATGCCAATATGAATGGTTCACCCTTCTCGCCAATCTTTTCAAAGTTCACCAAAGTGAAACCCAATTCATCCACTATAACTCCTTTGGTGTTATCAACCCAATTACATTTAAAGAGCAGAATTTTGAAATCTATGTAGTCAAACTCCCAAATGTCCTCAATGACACCGTAATATGACATTTTAGCTTCACGTGGACTCTTATCCTTTGCACTTGCAAAGTACATAGTCGACGCTTGAAGAGTGACCCCACTATTTTGGACGACACTATTATCATCTTGGCGCTTTGTGTAATATGTGAATCCATTAATGTCAAACCCTTCATTTGGTGTTTGAGATAGTTGATGTAAGACTTTATCTTCAAACCACTTAGTAAAAGTCTTATTATGCTCTCTAGCAAGCCACATTGAACTTGCTCGAGGATGTTGTCTCTTTATGAAATTGGTATGTTCCTCGATATAAACACTCACTTCGTCCATATTGTGTAAAATATACAAGTGAGCTTGTTCCAACTGCTCACGGCTGATTACTTTCACCCGTGATCCCAAACTTTTTTTGCCCTCCTCAATATTCTTTTCATTATCAGGAGTGTCATTACCACTGAGAAAGTCATTGCAAAAATCCATAACCTCTCTCGCCACATAACCTTCAATAATATTCCCTTCAGGCCGATAACGGTTTCGAACATCACCTTTAAAAACGCTCATGTATCGTTCAAAGGGATACATCCAATGCAAGAAAACTGGTCCCAACATTTTCACTTCCCTAGTCAAGTGGACAACAAGATGTACCATGATATCAAAGAACGAAGGAGGGAAATACATCTCAAGCTGACATAGGGTAACAACCACTTCTCTTTGCAAATTATCGAGAGTATCAGGGTCAATAACTTTGCTGCATAGACTGTTGAAAAAGAAACAAAGTCTGGTAATTGCAAACCTTACATGCTTTGGCAATATAGATCGAATTGCCACAGGCAATATTTGTTGCATTAGAGTGTGACAATCATGAGATTTAAGACATATCAACTTCAGATCTTTCATTGATACCAATCTACGGATGTTGGATGAGTAACCATGTGGAACCTTAACATTTACCAAGCATTCACAAAAAGTTTTCTTCTCCTTTCTAGACAACGTGTAACAAGCGGGAGGTAAGTATGTTCTTTTACTACCCATTTCACGTAATTCTGTTAATTCTGACCTTATTCCCATTTCACGTAGGTCCAGTCTGGATTTTATCCCATCTTTAGTCTTACCTGGTATATTTAACAGAGTACCAATGATGATATCACATACATTTTTCTCAACGTGCATTACATCGATACAATGCCTGACTGTGAAAGAACTCCAATAAGGAAGATCCCAAAATATTGACTTCTTCTTGAATGAAGAATTGTCACTCCGTGTGGCCATACTACATTGTGATTTCTTACCAAATTCATTGACAATGTCTTTTACTCTTTCATAAACAACATCCCCTGGTATAGGTTTAGGTGCACTCCGTTCATCATTCCATCCATTGAATGCTTTGCGCTTCCTACGATACGGATGGAATTTTGAAAGAAACCTTCGATGACCAAGATATACAGTCTTTCCGCCATGTTTTAGTCTTAATGAATCAGTGTTTGCTTCACATATAGGACACACTTTAGCTCCTTTGACACTATATCCAGACAAATTCCCATATGCTGGAAAGTCATTAATAGTGCAAAACAACATAGCATGCAAACGAAATGTCTCTCTTGCTGAAGCATCATAGGTCATCACACCTTCATCCCAAAGTTTCTTTAAGTGATCAATCAAAGGTTCAAGATAAACATCGATATCATTTCCGGGTTGTTTAGGGCCCGATATCAACAATGACAACATAACGTACTTATTTTTCATACACATCTAGGGAGGAAGATTGTATATAACAAGCATGACTGGCCAAGTGCTATGTTGGCTGCTCAATGTCCCGTATGGATTCATCCCATCTGTACAAAGCCCAAGTCTTAGATTCTTATCTTCTTCACCAAATTTGGGGTACAATAGATCAATCTTCTTCCACTGTGGGGAATCAGACGCATGTCGCAGGATCCCATCATTATTTTTCCTAACATCTGCATGCCACCTCAAATTCTTCGCATCTTTCGGATTTGCAAACAAGCGTTGAAACCGTGATATTATAGGTAGATACCACAACACCTTGGCAGGAGAACCAGTTTTGGACTCCCCCGAAGTCGTCAATTTATACCGTGACGCACCACATTTTGGACAATCTTTCAAATCTACATAGTCCTTTTGAAATAATACACAATCATTCGGGCATGCGTGTATCTTCTTGGCCTCCATTCCCATTGGGCACAACATTTTCTTTACCTGGTATGTTGAGATTGGCAGCTCGTTTCCTTCAGGAAGCATTTCTTTCAACAAAGTCAACAATGAAGTGAAGCTTTTGTCGCTCCATCTATTGTTAGCTTTCAACTTATACAATCTCAACACAGCGCTAAGCTTCGTAAACTTAGCACAGCCTATGTATAACGGTATCTCAGCATCATGCACAATGTTTCTAAAGATAGGAGGTGGATCGGTGTGCTCTACCCTACAACTATCCAGCATCGCATCAACGATGTCTGCTGGAACTGGTTCGTTCACATTTACGTCATCGGAGGCAATTTCTTCTTCCACCCAAGCACTGCTATCGACATCTACTGGTTTCGATTTTGAAATCTCTCCATGCCAGTGCCATTATGTATAGCCTTGTACAATCCCGTTGCACATGACATGACTTTTGATTTCCTCACTAGTGTTGACTTTCAAGTTGTTACCGCAATGCCTACATGGACAGTAGAACCTATCTGTAGGTTTTTTCCTATGTTCCTCGGAAAATCTAATAAACTGATCAAGACCAGATATAAACTCTGGGGTGCAACGATTATGAATGGACATCCATGATCTATCCATTCTATGATCAGAGAAAACAAGTATATATTAGGAAACAAGTATATATTAGGAAAAGATTAGGGTATACACTTACATCCTACCTAAGTGTATAGTGTGATGTCATTCTTATATATAATAAATGTGTACCACCTATCCCATCCTTGAACACCTAATCTCACTAGTAAGTGTATAATGTGTATTGGGTTTTCAAGATAATTTCGGCAGCATTTCCCCGCTGTTCTCTAAGTACATATATACTTAGAGAACAAACGGGGAAATGCTATCGAAATTTTCTCGAAAACCCAATACACATTATACACTTACATCCTAAGTGAGATTAGGTGTTCAAGAACAGTCCCAAACCGGGGACTATCTAAGATTTACTCCTAATGAGTCAATCTTGGATGAGTTTCTAGGCCAACAAACACATTTGATGTCATTCTTATATATAATAAATATGTACCACCTATCCCATCCTTGAACACCTAATCTCACTAGTAAGTGTATAATGTGTATTGGGCTTTCAAGAAAATTTCGGCAGCATTTCCCCGTTGTTCTCTAAGTACATATATAATTAGAGAACAAACGGGGAAATTCTACCGAAATTTTCTCGAAAACCCAATACACATTATACACTTACATCCTAAGTGAGATTAGGTGTTCAAGACCAGTCCCAAACCGGGGACTATCCAAGATTTACTCCTAATGAGTAAATCTTGGACGAGTTTCTAGGCCAACAAATACATGTGTTGTCATTCTTATATATAATAAATGTCTATAAACTACAGGCAACATGGTTAATCCTAATCAACAGAGCATTATTAAATAATAAATCAAGAAATCAATAGTTTCAAACAAAAGGTCTAGGAATCTTTACTAGACATTATATGTTATAACCATTGGTTTAATAACCCCATTTCCGCATGTACATGTTTATCAACTTTAAAACCCTATAATTCATGAAATCATTCTAATTCAATTTAATATGTTGGGATCACATAATTATATAATGACATCAGAATATATAGAAGAAACATAATTAACATGATTAACAACATGCTCATCAAACTAGGGTTTTCTTGAATATCATCTAATATTTGTGTACTAGACATTATATGTATCCCTAATCATCATATTTAACATACTACATTATTATGAACATCCAGATCAGATTAAGATCATACTATGTTATAACCAATATTAGTTTAATAACCCTATTTCCGCATGTACATGTTTATCAACTTTAAAACCCTATACAATATGTGTATAATACAACAAACAATCTTTTGAGATTTCAGCCCTATGTTGGTCATTATCTTCTTACACTCATGGCAATTTTTCGGAAGGGTGTTGTTAGGAGGAAGAATTTTATGAGCAAAGTCCAAAACATCACAAACACCTTTCTTAGACAATTTGTTGTCACATTTCATAACCACAATAAATAAGGAAAATGCTAAACAAGAAAAATGGACAAATAAGAGGGAATTCCGGTCTGGAGAGGAGTTGTGGTCTGCAGACGGCGGCACAGAGTGGGCGACGGCGGTGGAGAGGAGATGTGGTCGAGCCGGCGGTGCGGCGGAGAAGCAGCTAGCAACCCTAAACCCTGGCGGCGACGCGACGGTGGTGGAGAAACAGCTTCTGTCGACCTGGCGGCGGCGGATTGGAGGCACTGGTGGCGGCGTGGAGGCACCGGAGGAGAAGGCGGCGTGGAGGCACCAGAGGATAAGGCGGCACCAGAGAAGGAGACGCGGAGGCACTGTCGTGGAGGGGTGCGGCAGAGTGGAGGGTCGGGCGAAAGCAGAGGGGTGGTTGCGGCGGGAGCAGTTTAGGCGATGAAACAGAAGAAAGGGGAAGAGTCGGGTGATCGCAGGATATAAAGTTCCCCAATAGCGTCGGTTGTTTGTCCCAACCGATGCCTAAACCACTTTAGTGTCGGTTGTGACAAACAACCGACGCTAAAGTGGACGATATTTTCACAAAATTGTTTGGTGGGAACCACTTTCAGCGTCGGTTATCAACAGATAACCGACACTGAAAGTGACACTTTTCGCGCAAAGTTTCATCCCACATAGGCGTCGGTGGCTATTTAAATAACCGACGATGTATGTGACACTTTTTCTTTTCGCTCGAAAATTAGATTTTGCGGGAGCTTTTAGGCGTCGGTTTGTTATAGTCAACCGATGTTGAATACAAAGCGGTACCCGTGTCTGGCTGGTCTTCAAATATAGACGCCGATTTGCTTAAACAACCGACGCCTTATATGATAGGCGTCGGTTTTCCTTAATAACCGACGCCCAGAAAAGCGACACTGAATGCTATTTCTGTAGTAGTGATGTCATATTTCCAATTTCATGATACTCATTAGATTGTATCAGAATGATTGCTTGATCAGGGCAATCAAAAAGATATCAATCTAAGAGTTTCCATACTCACTTTATCATCAATAGTTGTACACCTTATCAGGGTTTACAAGTACTGAGATCAAGTAGTATGCACTTACATGCTATCATATTCCTTTCTTTTCATATTACCATAACATAAGATTTAACATCCCTGGATTTTATCAAGGAATCTCTTCTATACCTCTTCCTCTTTCATAGAGGTAAGATCAATATAGAGCATTTAAAAGAATACTGAACAGAATTCAAATTCTAGTTCTCGTCATTTCTTCCCTATATAGCAACTGATAGGAAAAACAAAATCAACAATCCTTCTTTTTTATAACAAAAAGGGTTTAGTGTACTCAACATGTACACATTAATAGCATACCTTTTCCTCATATCATGGTCTTATTAGTCTTATTACTGATGCAAAAACTAAGCCATGGAATCTTACAAGTGAAAGGTTAAGACCTTTGCACTTACTTAGTGGCTACTTCCCTGGTACACTAGGCATTTATTGCACTATTAGTACCAAAAACTTGGCTTTTTAAAACCATTAGGCAAATGTCTCTAGAATTATAGAGACCATTCCCTACTTCTCATCTTATTGCCCCTTCTTGGGCACTACCATCACAGATTTATTATCTGTTTGAACTCATGGCAGAGTCCAATTTCTTGCCATAAGTTAATCTTTTCCACATTTTCCCTTGTTCCCACATGACTAATTCATTCAGGAACTCTTTTAAAGCTCAAGCTTTCTGTATTAAGGACTGATAACCTAGATTGTAATGCTAGTATCCAGTCCACTTATATGCATTATTGTTGCCCCAATCTGCCCAACAAGAGCATGATCATAGGATTCTCTATCCTGATTAGGTCTTAATGGGGATTCTCAGGCACTCATTCTATTCTTGCCTGATCCCTTGCACCTCTTCTTGGTGCAACAACATTGCCCTTAGCAATGTGTTCTTTGTGCTTTCCAGTCCTTTTAAAACTTTACCCTTTCTCTGCACAAGCAGAAATCATTATAGGGTATACTGGAGGACACTAACATAGACTCAACAACTTAGTCCTATGCCTCTGTAGACTCAGCGAACCTAGAGCTCTGATACCACTAATTGTAACGACCGTCTCGCAAAAACAGGATTAACTAATGCGGAAGCGAATTATTTGCAGCGGATTACTGAAAATCACTGAAAATTTAAAACTTTTTGCAAAGAGATCCATTCACAGGAAAACTCTTTAACCATGAACCAAAGTATTCCAAATTCATCCTGGTTCACAAGTACACAACCTGTACCATTCCTTTTCAAGGATTACAACATTGACTGCCCTGTTAACAAATATACACAGGCAGTATAAAAACTTCGAGGCACTAAGCCAAAACTCAGATTGATACATTTAAAACTCCAAGGACCTGAGAGTACAGAGATGACACATAAGACTACTATCTATATGACTAGACAGACAATATTTCCACCTGAGATCTTATTGCTGTCCATGTTGTTGCTGCTGCTCTTTCCCTGTTCTAGGGTTTCTGCTCTGCCTTCCATGCATACCTAAAAATGTTTCCCACGGGGGTGAGACAATTGAAAATTTCCCCAGCGAGAGATATAACTCTCTGCCAAAAACATTGTTATTGTAGTTTATCAAATTAAAACTGAGTAGGGGTTACTTTTACATTATCAGGCAGAATTATTCATCATAGAACAGAATAAGATAATCTCCATTCTCAAGGAGGTCATTGCATCTACCCATGGTAGATAATTAATTCATCTGTCTACTTTGTAGAGAATATAAAGAAACATAATTAACATTTATCTACTAAGGAATGCACAAAGAAATGCAACATCAGCCAATGAATCTCCGTATTCAATCCTTAAGCAAACATGCTATATGGCTTATTACATTTTACAATCACACTTATGCTCTGAGGAGATGAGATATACCGCTCATACTCCAACCGACCATTACAAAATCGCCTCGGTACCATACATAGGTCATCAAAAGAGCCGGATTCTTATGACCTCATCTGTCTCGGTCAGTACGAGACCACATGCAGGACATCTCGTGTCTCTGCTAACTAGCTAGCCAGGGTATTCTGGCACCTTCGCTACAGAGTTACAGCATCAACTGCACTCTCATCGCCAATCGATAGATTTCTTGTTTATCTCCTCGATCCGACATTAAGTATCATTGGGAGATTAATGATATATCCATCCCGACATATTCATGAAGGATTGAGAGGTTTCTTGTTTACCTTCCAACAATCTCTTCAAGAGGACGTAAGGATATTTTCGCCCATTTACCCCCACATATTCAAAATATGTGCTCCGGGTTTTGCCGCGGGCACCCGTTTCACCATCACCTATTCCTGACGATGATGGATCTATGGTCAGAGCACTACATGAATAGATTTCAATTGATTTATTAAGTACATTATCATATTCTTTTAGCATCAGCCAAGTTCTCAAACATAACTTATTACAACAATGCTATAAAGAGACATGTACTACTTTTATCAGACATTTATCAGTCTTTCAAAGACCCTGGGAACTCAGTCCCTCATTTCAATATTGGGAATTATCATCCCTTCACTTTCTCATCACCATAATCATATGGTTCTAGGTATTCAATCCCTTGACTCATCATTGTGCATTATTATACCTTTTTCAGGTAACTATCACCTTCAGGTCATCTGACCAAGCCATTCATGATACTTGTTACACAAGAATCACATCTGGCTCACAAGGCCAAGGAATATCTTGTCACCTCTCACTAGGTAACAACTTACTCATGTGACTCATAAAAGTCCATGCATATTTCTTCTTTTACTAAGCAACAACAACATTAAGGCACATAATGCCAATCAACATTTATTATATAAATGTCACAGCTCACACTAGCTATATACATCATCTCATAATATCTGTATGGTTATTAGGCATGATAACAGTCATACAAGATATTCATCACATCATGTGATGTGATAGTAACACCATTATTCCTCTACCAAGAATTAGGGTTTACTATCAAATAGGGCTTTTCATTCCCTTTACCCAAATTAGGGTTAGGGTTCCCCATTTCTCATTAATAAAGAGTTCATGATCTCATTATCTGTCCAACCCTTAATACATTATTCCATACCTCTGGGGAATTCAAGGATATCATATTTGATTATTCTAGAACACTACTTTCATCATATAGCATTAATGATCATCAATTCAAGGTATGAGTTCATTTCTCATCCTTATCATGGTATGATTATATCATACACATCATTTGGGCTTAACCCCATTCTCAAGGTACATTAATTAACACTCATCAAGGTGTAACAACTCATTACATTTCAGTGTAACAGTTGCATAACACACTTCATATGTTTCTTACCCAATTATATTGGATTTGAAGTACATCAAGGTATATAAACCCTGAAATGCTGAATGTGATAACTATCATATCTTGATGTATCACTTTCTCATCATTTCAAACTCTGTTGAGTTATCCATCTTATCTTGTATTAAGGTATTTCCCTCTTAATACATTCCATCACTAATCTCTTACCTTTAGCATATAATGCAAAGGCCACACATTAGAATTGTACAACTATCTCACATGATATGGACTTATCTTAGTTTAAGGCGTGACTTTATTATAAAGTTGCTTATAAACAATCACCACTACTACAGAAGTGGCCTTTGGCGTCGGTCGTTTAACCCCATTTGGCATCGGTTTTCGACCGACACCTATGTGGGCGCCGCTAAAGGTCGAACACTTCGGCGTCGGTTGTTTAACCGACGCCTATTTAAACTATCGGCGTCGGTCGTTTAGTCAATAACTGACGCCAAAGGGGTTCGCGCCACATAAAACGGCGTCAGCTAGGGCACTTTCTGTGTCGGTTATTTAATAACGGACCGACGCCTATACTACTTATAGTGTCGGTCTTTTAGTAGATAACCGACGCATAAAGTGTCCTAAATGACGCCATTTTTTGTGGCGCAAACACTTTTGGCGTCGGTTATATACCAAAAGACCGACACCTCTAATTTAAATAGGCGTCGGTTTGATACGTATATCCGACGCCATTTCGAGGACTGCTTTGGCCACATAAGGCGTCGGTTATCTATAAATAACCGACGCTGTAGATCTTTGCTGACGGTTTTTATAAATAACCGACGCCTATTTTTTTTTCATATCAGTTTGCAGGCCTGCTGTGGCTGGTCAGCAGGATGAGAACCTGCAGTTCAGTAACTGAACTGCAGGTTTACGACATCCATTGATATCAGCCTACAAACAGGCCGCAAACCTGCAAAAGTCATAAGCAAAATTTCACACAAGTACATACATTCAGACATCAATTCAATTCTCACATTCACACATATAGAAACATTCAAATACATGTATTAACATTCAGAAATATTCATTTACAAAGTATCATTCATTATCGCTATCAACATCCCAATTATATCTTACAGTTGCCACTGCTTGTATGGCTTTTGCCCATTTTTCTCTTACTTCATTTAATGCTTCCATCGTATATGGAGCATGTATATTTTTTAAGCGTTTACCTGTAGTGTTGTCAGTTTTAAACACCTACAAAGAGAATGATGTATATATATAAGTAATAATATAAAAATAAGATAAGATTGATATATTGCATACTAACTAATGAGAGTATATATAATACCTCATGTATGGTATCGATGTCCAATGCGACATGTTTGATAATCATCTGCATAAATCGCATCACATAGTATGCGCATGCCCAGCCATTGTCTTGTGTAGCACACTATAAATTAAAACATACAAAATAATACAACTAAGCACAATTCACATCAATAATATATATATTCGAGTCGGGAACTTACTTGTACGTTCTGCCAATTTATTGGCTGGTTCTTTTTCCTTGGGACCGTTCCTCCAGCCTTTTTGAATGCATCTAAACCCCTACATGTTAATATAACACAATAAATTGCATAAGTAAATAGTAATGTAATAAAAGATGTTAATGGATATAAAAATGAAATATTTCTCACCAGAATAATGGCATTCTCATTACGTGTCCAATTTTAGGGTTCAATGTACTCCCCGCAGGATCTAGATAATAAATAGTGAATGTCCCGGGGACAATAACTAGTAACTCCCAATGTCTACCGCTAGAGGTAAGAAGTTAACAATTAATAACTCAAAATGCAAAATAAAAATGGAATTTTCTTAAGTCCAAATTATAAATAAAGTAAACTTACTTGACATTGAATGGAGCTATTATTATCGTCTTCTTTTGCTGACCAAAAATTGTAAAAGCATCTATACAGTATTGTTGAACATTATCAGGGTCTTTAGCTACCAAACTAATCAATGATGGAATCAAAAATCCCAAATTATCAAATGCAAATTGTTTGCAATGATCTTCGACTAAGTAGCTGCAAAACATACAGGCGTATGCATTAATATATAAGAAACCAGATCACCGGATCCAACACAAGGTATATGGATGTATAAACAAGATCTCACCTTATCCATGTCTCTATCATTGATGTATTCAGCCAATCATACATAAACAGCTTAATAATATCTTGTATAAATAAAGAGCTATCGTATGATTGACCTGCATAATCTGCATCTAAAGAAATAATTATAGGGCAATGTACATTATGTGCCCGTAGCCAACATGCCATTCCCCTACAAGCAGGACCTAACGGGTATGTTAGGTCAGTTGGAACCCAATCGGGTAATGCGGGAAGTGGAAGTGGAGGCCTAGGTGCTCCTGGTGTCTTCTTTTTTACCTGTACATATAATTTCAGATTAGTTGACATCATATATACACATTAACAGTCTAAATCAATGTAAATTTATCTTACAATTTCAGTCGTGTAGACGACATCTGCTTTGGGCCACAATATCACCCCGCCTTCTGCATCAGCAAGTCTATCAATATCCGGGTGGGGATATGGAAATGTATCTTCTCTCCAATCAGGTAACACACGTATCGGGCTCACACGAACGTAGCCCTGTGGCATTGGAGTCACGTGAAACATTGCCCCAGGAAGGGACGGGTAAGCCTGTGCCTCTGTAACAACGTAGTCTTGCATTCTTAAGCGGCATGGCTTCAATGCCTACAAATTTACGTAAAGAATATTATACATATATACATATCATCTTGAAAACATAACAACTTGAAAAGACTAACTACAATGTCATAAACAATACTTACAGCAGACGTGCTAGGCGATGGGTCTCCAGGATTACTCGCAGTCTGTGCATCAGGAGAAGAGTGGGTCGCCATAGGCGTATTGGAAGCCTGAGATGCCTGCCACCGCAGCAATTCTTCCTTGACCTTCTCAGCAACTACATCGTTGACCTTCTTAGCAACTAAATCCTCAACTCTTTTATTCTCCTATACATGGATAAAAGAAACATTAGCTTCTTATTAATGAATTTCCTTTTGCAGTAACATTCTAAAAAAAGAATAGGTTACCTCTTCTTGAGAAAGTCCCGCTCTGGGTTTGCGCTAGGATGGCCCAAAGAATGCTTTGATGCCAACACCAGCGACGACACCTCTAACACGTCCAGGATGCTCTGGGTTACCCAGAGCAACTGTCAATTCATCCCTTGTGCCCTGAGGGATGAACGTGCCTTGTTTCCTCTGCTCGTGAAGCTCCCGCTAATCACCATAAACAGAAATTGGTAAGTTAACACCACAAATAATCAATATTCAAACGATTTCTCTAAGAGTGTTATTTTACCATTTTTGCAGCCGCCTCAGCAGTTACAGGCTTCTTTATTTCACTCTTCTTGTTTTGCCTGCCAGCTATCCAGATATCATGGCGAGGCATGGGTGTGGCAGACTCTTGAGTAGGAGCAGACTCCTGAGTAGCCGCAGACTCCGACTGTAGTCTTTGGCGAATGCTTGCATAGCCTTTTGGACCCATAGTGTGGTCATGCACATTCAGTGCACGTCTTGCTTTTTGTGCGTCACTGAGGGCCTAGTTAGTATGCACATTAATGATTTGGTTAGTAGCACTAAATGCTAATCTTGAATAGGTGAATACAATGTATATTAATTAAATTAGGAGTGACGCCTAATACCTTGAATTCTTCAGATTTTCTTGAAGCAACAAAATTGTCCCAATCTTCTTTGTCCAAGAAGTTCCATTGTTCAAGGGCTGACTTCTTCTTCTTATCACCCTCTTTTATGTATTCTCTGTTCAGATTTGTCCTATAATTCCTAAGCATCTTTCCAGCGCGTTGCATCACATTTTTACGATGCAACTTCTCATCCAATGCAAACAGATTCTGTAAAATAGAAATGTTATTAACTAGTATCCAAAATAGAATTGCAAATAATAGAATTTGTAATCTACAAAATAGAATTGCAAATAATAATAACTCACGCATAAATCCTTCCATATCAAGTCTTTTTTCCCTTGAGGAACTTTATGCCAATTGTCATACTTAACACCACAATGGCTCCGAGTGGTACACCCAAGATAGTTCACAAAATTATTGCGGTTCACTCCAATTGGATTTCCTCCATTATCAAACTCCACCAAAAATTTGGATCCACTACCACTTAGCGCTAATAACTTCTTCAACAGAGTGATGCCCCTTTTCTTGTTAAGTGTCTGGTGTTGCGCATCAAGTTGCTCCAGTGCTTCAGTGGGTACAGGTGCATCAACCTAAAATTTGACAAAAATAAAACACACTAAATTAGCCCAATATAGAAATATAGGATATATGACATAACTAGAAGATAATGAATTTTATAGAAATACAGGATATGTTTTTAGAACTTACATTAGTATCCTCGCCATGCTCATCATGGACAGCATGCTCATCATGGACTTCATGCTCATCATGGACATCATGCTCATCATGGTCAGCCATCTGAAAATGTCATTAAAAAGGCAAACATTTAGCATTTCTATTAACTAGAAAAAGGCAAACATTTAGCATTTGTATTAACTAGAAAAAGGCAAACATTTAGCATTTGTATTAACTAGAAAAATGCAAACATTTAGCATTTGTATAAACATACATGTCTCTAAAATTGTGATCTTTTATCAATTAACAATCCTTCATTGTGATCTCCGCGCACATATAAGTCATCATTAGCTTCAATATTTTGTGGAGTTGGCAACCCAACTGAGAATGGACTGGAGTCATCATACTTATCATAGTACTCTTCTTCATCTATAGGATCTTCAATGAACTGTCTTTTACCATGAAGAACAACCGACCATTTATCATTTGCAGGATCATCGATATAGAATATTTGTTTCGCCTGTGATGCCTACCCTTCAAAGATAGGAGGTGGATCGGTGTGCTCTACCCTACAACTATCCAGCATCGCATCAACGATGTCTGCTGGAACTGGTTCGTTCACATTTACGTCATCAGAGGCAATTTCTTCTTCCACCCAAGCACTGCTATCGACATCTACTGGTTTCGATTTTGAAATCTCTCCATGCCAGTGCCATTCTGTATAGCCTTGTACAATCCCGTTGCACATGACATGACTTTTGATTTCCTCACCAGTGTTGACTTTCAAGTTGTTACCGCAATGCCTACATGGACAGTAGAACCTATCTGTAGGTTTTTTCCTATGTTCCTCGGCAAATCTAATAAACTGATCAAGACCAGATATAAACTCTGGGGTGCAACGATTACGAATGGACATCCATGATCTATCCATTCTATGATCAGAGAAAACAAGTATATATTAGGAAACAAGTATATATTAGGAAAAGATTAGGCAACATTTCCCCGTTGTTCTCTAAGTACATATATACTTAGAGAACAAACGGGGAAATGCCAACAAACACATGTGATGTCATTCTTATATATAATAAATGTGTACCACCTATCCCATCCTTGAACACCTAATCTCACTAGTAAGTGTATAATGTGTATTGGGTTTTCGAGAAAATTTTGGCAGCATTTCCCCGCTGTTCTCTAAGTACATATGTACTTAGAGAACAAACGGGGAAATGCTGCCAAAATTTTCTCGAAAACCCAATACACATTATACACTTACATCCTAAGTGAGATCAGGTGTTCAAGAACAGTCCCAAATCGGGGACTATCCAAGATTTACTCCTAATGAGTCAATCTTGGACGGGTTTCTAGGCCAACAAACACAATAATAGATATCTACAATGAAGTCGGACTCCATACAAACAATATATAATTTAGTGATTGTTCATTCTAATTTATACCAATGTACAAGTAATATAAAAAATGATGATTGTTCACATTCTAGGCCAACAAACACATGTGATGTCATTCTTATATATAATAAATGTGTACCACCTATCCCATCCTTGAACACCTAATCTCACTAGTAAGTGTATAATGTGTATTGGGTTTTCGAGAAAATTTCGGCAGCATTTCCCCACTGTTCTCTAAGTACATATGTACTTAGAGAACAAACGGGGAAATGCTACCAAAATTTTCTCGAAAACCCAATACACATTATACACTTACATCCTAAGTGATATTAGGTGTTCAAGAACAGTCCCAAACCGGGGACTATCCAAGATTTACTCCTAATGAGTCAATCTTGGACGGGTTTCTAGGCCAACAAACACAATAATAGATATCTACAATGAAGCCGGACTCCATACAAACAGTATATAACTTAGTGATTGTTCATTCTAATTTATACCAATGTACAAGTAATATAAAAAACAATGATTGTTCACATTCTAGGCCAACAAACACATGTGATGTCATTCTTATATATAATAAATGTGTACCACCTATCCCATCCTTGAACACCTAATCTCACTAGTAAGTGTATAATGTGTATTGGGTTTTCGAGAAAATTTCGGCAGCATTTCCCCGCTGTTCTCTAAGTACATATGTACTTAGAGAACAAACGGGGAAATGCTACCAAAATTTTCTCGAAAACCCAATACACATTATACACTTACATCCTAAGTGAGATTAAGTGTTCAAGAACAGTCCCAAACCGGGGACTATCCAAGATTTACTCCTAATGAGTCAATCTTGGACGGGTTTCTAGGCCAACAAACACAATAATAGATATGTACATGTTAGGGTTTCATCACAATTGATGTTAGGGTTTAAACAATGTTAGGGTTTAATCAAATCAAATTAGGATGCAAGAATGGACAAGTTTAAATCAAATTAGGATTTAAATTAGGGTTCCAATAGGATTCAATTTAATTAATTTTTATGTGAAAGATGTAATATTATAATACATACAATGGCAATGAAATGAAACCCTAATTGTATTGGAACTCATAAAAGGATGTCTCAAAGGTTGAATCTAATATATGCATCCTAAAAAAGGTATCACGTCACAAATGTGCATTTCAATAATCATATTTTATTTCCTTCCAATTAGTGTGGGTGCCAAGTTTGGAATTGTTTTCTAATCATGGGTCCCTTAATTTTATTTAGGATAGAAGATAAAATCAAGGATTTCAAATAGTATAAGGCGCACCCCCAAAAGTAAAAAAATGGATATATATTATGCATCATACCTTGGTTGCTGATTTTGTTTTGATGCACGACAAATAGTTACCATTGGGTCTTGGTCCACGGGAGGATAATCTATCTTCTACCTATTTAGAATGCTTCCTTGTGTGCACATCCACATAGTATATGTGTCTAAATTGACATTCTCCTATTTAGAATGTTTCATTCATAAACACATATGTGTTCTTGAGTTTTGGGATTCTAATTATAGCCAATTTAAATCATGTTAGTTAGTAGCATTTTTTTTGGATCAATTATGCTTGAGATGCAGATATTTCTGTAAAGGATGGTCATTGACTCCTGAAAATGGGAATGCCACACGAACATGGATAGAATAGGTAGATGTTTTTGAGCATGGGCTTGACATCAGCCAAGTTATGGTGTGGAACGAGGAGACGAGACTATTACTGAATGGAAAGAATGGCAGAGGAAGGGCTTGATGCTAGTACCTTGTGAGCAACGGAGTTAGGGCGTGATCAAGGAGACGCAGAGCAGAGCTGCAACAAGGAGGAAGGAGCAAGCGGCGGCGGCGGCGAGCAGGAGTGGTGGCGAGTAGGCGGCGAGCAGGCGGCGAGCAGGCGGCGGCGACGCAGAGCAGCAGGATCTTCGGCGAGCAGGAGCGGCGGCTAGCAGGTGTCCAACGGCGGCAGGAGCGGCGGCGAGCAGGAGTGGTGGCGGAGAAAGGGGCGTCGGAGAAGGGGGCGCCAGAGAAGGGGAGCTGGAGAAGAAATCACCGGAGAGAAATCGGCGGCAGTAGAGAAGAAATTGCTCACAATGAAACAGAAGAAAGGGGAAGAGTCGGGCGATCGAGGGTAATGAAGTTACCAAATAGCATCGGTTGTTTAAAACAACCGACGCCTAAACTCTTTAGCGTCGGTTGTTTGAAAAAACCGACGTCCAATTGGACGATATTTTCATGAAATTGTTTGGCGGGAACCACCTTCAGCGTCGGTTATCCTTGAATAACCGACGCTGAAGGTGACACTTTTCGCGCAAACTTTCATCGCACATAGGCGTCGGTTTCTACCTTAATAACCGACGCTGAAAATGACACTATTTTTTTTAATCGAAATTTGGATTTCGCGGGCGACTTTAAGCGTCGGTTTGTTATAAACAACCGACGCTGAAGACAAAGCGGTAGCCGTGTCTGGCTGGTCTTTGAATATAGACGTCGGTTTTCGTAAACAACCGACGCCTAACATAGAAGGCGTCGGTTTTCCTTAATAACCGACGCCCAGAAAAGTGTCACTGAATGCTATTTCTGTAGTAGTGCACAGTGATACACCCTCAACTAGGGTTTCTCATCACATATCTTATGTATCCTTCATCCAATTATATTGGACTTATAATCATATCAAGCTATACGATTATATGAGGTCACTTTCAAATCACCTCTAAATCAAGCATAGAGCACCACGGCCGTGCAACCAAGAACGTCCGTGCAAAGGGAAGCCACCATGGCCGTGCTACCTTGCACGGTCGTGCAAAGTGAAGCTACCACGGTCGTGCTACAGAAGTTCCCCTTATGAATCATATTCAAGTATGAATTCTATTCTTTCATTAGGGATTAGGGTTTCACATACCATCTCCCTTATTTAGAATAGGGATTACATATAGCATCCCCCTTCATTAGGGTTTCATATCACGTTTCCCATATTCAAGGTTTGCTAATCATTCCCAATTAGGGTTTCTCATGAAATCACCATCAATCAGGGTTTCACATGGATACACCCTCAACTAGGGTTTCACATGGATACACCCTCAACTAGGGTTTCACATGGATACACCCTCAGTTAGGGTTTCACATGGATACACCCTCAACTAGGGTTTCACATGGATACACCCTCAACTAGGGTTTCATAAGGATACACCCTCAACTAGGGTTTGAGTTCAATAACCCTGTCAATTAGGGTTTATGTTCATGTTTAGGGTTTCATGATCTCTTTACTTAAGGATCATAACTCTTAACCACCACATGAATCATATTCATGTATGAATTCATGCTATCAACTTCTCAACTTGAATAGGTCATATCACCCTTCAGTTGAGTACATACAACTATGATTAACATAGTGTATCAAGTCATTGACCCTATAAGCAATTAGGAATTCATCCCTTAATTGGCACTAATCCCTTAGGTACTATTCGGGTTTCAACCTTTGTACCTTCTTTGATTATCATTACTAATCAACATTGGATCAATGGATCATTCATCATCTTGATTCTCAAGAGATTCAATCACATTGGACCTCCATTACATAGGGTATCCAATTGAATTAGGGTTTTCAATGTTGATTCCTTCAATAATTGAATTCATGGAACCAGTCATCAATTGGACCTACCCTCATACTTCAATTGAGTTTAATAGGTAAACCTTCAACTTATTTGACTCTCAATTGACCCTCAATTGATCATCAATTAGGGTTTGATTCAATTGAATTAGGGTTTGGAATCGATGATTCAACAACACTAATCAATGTAAGACTAGTTGCTTTGAAACCATTGAACCATCATCCAAATTGGGTATGACCTGACCCCAAACGGTCTTGAGGTCGTTTGGATGACCTCCAAACGGTCTTGAGACCGTTTGCCCATCATATCACTCAAATCTAAGCAATCCAAGTAGGGTTTGGTTCATTGGATTGATCGCCAAATCAGCATTGCATTGTATATCAACTTGGTACCTTTAGACCTTTAAACACCTAACCATACTCAACCCTAGACCTCCAAACGGTCTTGGGTGACCACGAAACGGTCTTGAGACCGTTTGCCCGTCCAACCTTTGGACTCTAGTGAAAATTCATCATGGATTGGTCTATCGAGTTGATCAACAAATCAGCACTACATTGCAATATGATTAGTACCTTTGGACCTTCAATTGGTCAACTATACTTGACCCCAGACCTCAAAACGGTCTTGGGGTGATCCCCAAACGATCTTGAGACCGTTTGGGTGATCCCCAAACGGTCTTGAAACCGTTTGGGCTAATCAACCCAAAATCTCAACTTAACGCATTGGAATTTCAGCATTGTTTTCAATTAGGGTTTACCTAATTGATTAGCCTTCAACTCATGATTCTTTTGGAGTTAACCCCTCAAATTTGGAGGGTTATTAACCAACAGCATTAGGAACAGGAATCTCAAACTGTCAACGCTTGGTCAACCATCTCAAACGGTCTTGAAACCGTTTGCCCAAACAGGTCCAGTTAATCAGGTCGGAAATCAGCATTTAATTCAATTTGATTTGCCTAATTGATGGGCCTTCAACTCACGATTCCTTTGGATTTAACACCTCAAATTTGGAGGGTCATTAGTATACATAATTATGAACAAGATTCCCAAACGGTCAACGCTTGGTCAACCATCTCAAACGGTCTTGAAACAGTTTGCTCCCAAACGGTTTCAAACCGTTTGCCCTTAAACGGTTTGCTGAAACCGCATAGCCAATCAAATTAAAACGATTTGGAATAGCTATCAAAACCATTTCGCTTGGTAATTTTCTTTGGATAAGCATCTAGGATGATGTCATCATACCCTTCCTTCTAACAACTAAGAACAGCAACCGTTCTTGATGGAAATTGCAGCAAAGAAACAAGAGTGTATCAAATTGAAGAAATCAATCAACAAAGCATAGAGAATTGATGCAATAGCAATGTTTAAGGGTTTGAGTTATAAAAACCGCCTCCAATTGAGCTCCAAAGCTCCAATCTCACGCCATTAATGGTGGATGAAGCTCTTGCAACTCCCCCTAGGCTCGTCCTCAAGCTTTTGATTGTAAAAGTTGGCTAGGGTTGAAGAGGAGATCGAAATAAGAAGGAATCCATAATTTATTTTCGATTTCCACCATGAAATTATGAAGAACGAAGTTCAAGGGCTTACCAACAGGTTTGGGACGTGCTCCCTTCTCCTCCCTAGCTCCTTGGTCAGTTTTGCAAGTAAGGGGAAGAAAGAAATCCGAAAAGGCCTTGGTTTGGGCTTGGAAATGGCACTTTTATAAGGAAATTGATGAGAGAGAAAATGCCTTATAAAAATCCAATTAATCCCAATAAAGTGGCCGCCTCTTCCCCGTCAACTACCTTGGGTACGAGGCACCTTCCTTTCCTTTAATTCTCCTTCATTATCCTCAATTTAAAGAAAAGCAAATTAAGCACCTTAATGCTTATAATATAATATCCCACATGTGAGTGGATATTACTTTTCTTTATAAAAAGGTGAGTGGAATTTCACCTACTTAAGATATTTTCGTTCCTTATCTTGTTAAAGGAACGTCCATCCTTATTAAAAATCAACCCAAAACATTTTGGTTGAAAGCCCTTCAATTATTTTTATTCATTTTTTCCCTAAATCGAATTAGGGTTTCAATTAGGCATTATGCTTGATTATTTTAATGTCAAGATTCTCTCTCCTACAACTTAATTCAAATGAGGAGTACCTCTCATTTTATTTGCTATAAATGATGCTAAGAAACATTAGGGACCTTGTTGAAGTGGTAATTTGCATATTGAACCCTATATTTTGGGTAAATTGCACTTTACTCCAAAACTAGGTTTTAATGCACAACATTGTCCAACAAGCTCTATCTTGGTGTCCAGGCTTGGGAAAACCATACCACTACATTATATTAATTCTTATGATGTAACAACATCAAAGGAACATCTTATCATGTGAAATTTGCAAGTTAACCCCTCAACTTGGGTAATTTGCACTTTAGTCCAAAATAAGCAAACATTGCTTCAACATTGTTCAAACAGGACCAAAATTGAAACATAGGTTCCTCTTGAGACCTAATCACTTTTCAAAAGATAAGATTTAAGCATATAGTCATCTTTCTTAATCAAAACACCTAGGGTTAAAGCATAACCCAGGTCAGGGATGTTACAAGTGCCACCAAGACTTCTGGTTGATGTTGGATACTACAAATTATAATTTAAGGAGACTTTCACTAAGGCTTCATCCCTCCGTGCCACCTGATAGTACGTTTCTACCCCCGTATACTGGACACTGCCAGGGTTAGTTCATTTCACCCCTAAGGCGCATACCTCACATAGGGTTTCTACGGTGTCAGGGCCCTTACATCTATAATTATATTATTTCCTAAAAAACTCTTACTATGTTGAACCTTTTTCTTATACTCGACTCTGGTATTTCTATGGCATATCGTCTATTTAATTTCAGTTCAAATCACAACATGAATATCATTCTAGACCTGACAGAGCAGTATACTCAAAAACATTGTTTACAGAGTAATCCATATACCATACATGCAAACAGATTGAAATTTCTTAAATAAACTAAACTCATATCAACTTGGCTCATATATGTTGGAATTATACAATTGATCATCGTAACACACTAACAAGAGTTAATTTACTCGATATATTAGAAATTGTCAGTAGCACTTGTAAATTATCTGTAATTCCTCGAAAATCGAGCACATCAACCCAAATTGTAATTTATGCATCACATAACTCAATTAAACGTCAATTACTTGTCATGGCACGAATTATTAATATTAATTGAGAATTTCAAATTATTTCTTTGAGAAATGTGTCGATTCATATAATTATTAATACACTCACATTAAATATAATTGGGGGTGTGCAACTAGGTTTCTATTGAACCCTTTTCATGTCATTGTCATTTCTTTGAAATCGTACATATATTAAATTACTAAAAAAATGTAAAACCTAGGTTTATACCGAAACTATACAACTACTGGTCGTATGCTACTGATTCCAACTTTTAAACTGAGAAAATTAGGTTTTAGTCAATCATGCACTTCTAGTAATCCAAGTCACACATATCAATCAAACAATTAGTGTCGTGCAAACATAATTAAGAAATTTTTGCAATTTAGAAATCTGGTGACACTGTCACTGCACGACACTTGGGTAAGCGTTGTTACCCGCGAATAACACTAATTCAACCAAAAACACTCGATTGTTGGAGTTATACATGCTTAGTGTGTAAAATTCTACTCACAGTGGGTGAGGTGATTGCAATTCAACTGGAAACACATCCAGAGTCCTATTTCCGGGCATCAGCAGGTCATCTTCAACCTTGGAATTGTTCTAGAACAAACTTGCTTCATGCAAGCAGCTCTACGCTCGCACATGTTGAAGATGTCTTGGATAATTGTCGCTGCTCGTGGCTAGTTGACTACAGATTCATGATCTGGACCCATGGCTGAACTCATTGGCGGCGTTTGGTGGTGCTTTGTTGTGCCCTAGCAGCCCTTAGCCATTGCTTCTTGGTCGCAGCGACAGGGGGTGCTGCCCTAGGGCACGATTTGGGGTGAGGAAGGAGAAGGAAAGGTGGAGGAAGGAGATGGGAAGCAGGGCACTGCTGAAACGGTCCTTTCAAGGCCCTAATCGGCCGTCGTTGTTGCTGTGATGGTCGGCTGCCCCTACAGGTCGAGCTACAGATGAGGGTGCCGCTAGGATGAGGTTGAGGAGGAAGGAAGGAGGTAGAAGAAGGAAAGAAGGAAACAGCCTGCTGGATCAGAGTTAAGGACTTGAAAATCGCCCAAAGATGCCCCTCACCTCTCCCTCTTTTGCGGTCGATCAGGCTGGCTATTGCTCTATGCGCCCGCTTCAAGTGGTTCCTGGACCAATCGGGGGAAGGGGATAAGGAAGGGGGGGTTATAACTTATGGGCAACTTGCATTATTGGTCCAAGAAAATAAAAAATGCCATAACTTTTTCCTCGGAGGTCCAATTCAAATGATTCTTTTTGCAAACTTTCAAGTGTAAGATCCACTCCAACCTCAAGGCATGAAAACATATCAACTAAACCATCTTAGCTAGGTTAATCATCTTAGGTAATTAACTTAACAATTAACACTGCAATTAACATTAATTACATCAAATGAATCAATCTCAACTAATGATTCACATCTTAGCTTATCTTGATTAACCATGATGTTTAACAAGGTACTTCACGCTAATTGAGGTATTTACTGACTAACCGCATTATGGGTTATAACACGGGAAGTCTATTTCACAAAGTCTAGTCAGACTCCTAACATTAATAACACTTCTTCCTCTATTTCTCCTAACGAAATCACACCTACAAAAAATTTAAAATAGATAGTACCCTTCCCAAGGCGGATTTTGAAGGCCTATCTTGATAAGAAATTTTCTAAATTCATAAATATCCTAAAGAAAACCTATCTAAACATCCCATTAATTGATGACATTACCTAGATGTCAACCTAATACCCATTCATTAAGGGGGTGAAGACCCACAAATACACAAAAATGTCTTTCAAATGGTCAAACATGTCCACTCCGCTAGTGAGTTAATTCAAGCAAAGATAACCAAGAAATTGAAGGATCTAGAAATATTTGACCTACCATACTTCACTGACGACTCCACCCACACCAAAGGATCGAATACTTGTGTGTGCATCTATGTCATCCCTCACTCCCTATATGAGATTCTTGACCTTACTAGTCTAAAAATGATCGGCATTAGCATCTAGTTCATTTATCTCTCCATGGTGATACATGAGGTTAGGTATTATGGAGGATGTCCCCCATCAGAGTGAGGAATTCCTTTATTCTGTGAAATTTTGACATGATGGATATAAAGGATGACCCTAGTTATCCCCTCATATTCGAGTGTCAACTCCTTTTAGAACAAGTACCCTCAACAATGTGCAAGAAAACATCTTCAACTAGTGTGTCAAAGATGAAACATGGGCTTCAAAGTATTCCAAGCAATGAAGGGGGTTGTCATGCATGAGGAAGTATATTTTTATACTTCATCACGATCCTCTTCAAAGAGAAATATATACATATCATGCATGAAGACTCATATAGCTCACCTTCATCATATTAGCTCTAGATATTGTCAATCATGAATCTACAAATGAAATCCTACTTTACTTGAACAGAACTTCCATAATGTCACAGTTGACATTGTTTGAAGAGATGAAGATGATGTCCACCACCACAAGGATGTCTAAAGAGGAGTACCCTCAACTAGAAGTTAAATTATATCATATAGGGATGAAATATATATATCTTGATGAAGTTGATAAAAACCCTATAATCACAAGAATATTGACTATCAGATCTCCTCTATTCTTCCTGTCATGACATGACAACTATTGCCTATTCCATCAAAGAACTAATTAGAACCAACTATACTTTTTGCATGCACCACATGAACATGATAGAGAAGAGAAATAGATTGACACTAGTATGAAGGATGTTGAAGAATGTGATCAATCTACTCAATGCATGGACTGTGTACTTCATCATCGGCAGTTAGTGGCTCATCCCAACACAGGTGGTACAAAACACAGGAAGTACACAATTGTAAAGAACACAAAGTGCAAATTCATTCATACTTGTATTGTCACTAGGTGGAGGATGTGAGTTGAATAATGAAAGCTAAACTCAATCATGAGGAAATATCATTTCCCCCTCCCTATCCTCATCTAGGTCCTAGACTGCTAGGATGACAAATTATTCTTCTTCCACCTCAATGGCTTCTTTGTATTCCTCTTGATTCCTATATGCCCTAATGATCCAGAGAAGACAACATTCACATGTTCATACGACATGTTCACATATTGTTACATGCCCTCCGTGCTATGAATGCTCCCACCATCATTAAAAGGTTCATAACATCATGTTCTCTGACTTCATATAGCATGTAATGGAAGGTATACATGGATGAATTATCCATTTATATAAATGTGTTCAAGGAGTCCATACAACAACTCTCTCTTGTCCTCATTAGCTAGAAAGAGACAAATCTGGTATTAAATTGGTATAAGTACAACATCATGGTCTGATAATGAACTGTGCTAGGCCAACTTGTCTCACATCACTATATTAATGCCAGAAAAGCTAAAACCAATTTGATGTCTTATTTCATACCATTTTCTTCAGTTTGAGAATATTGCATCTTCCTAGCATAGAGTTTGTTCTACAAGAACTTCATAAAGACTTCTAAATGGTTGGAAAATCATCACCAACTTCTATTTATAGATGTAACCTTTACCTTCATTGAACGTGCCTTAATTAATTAACCACACTAGAGAAGGCTCTCACCTCTGCACCCATCATCCAAGCACTATTATGCAACATGAGTGACTATGCAATGAAAGCATTGCTTAGGTACAAAAAGGAGAAAAATAAACACATAATCTACTATGCAATCAAACTATAGATGAAGTCTAGGTCAATTTTTCCACATTAGAGAAAGAGCTACTTTCATCATATATGCAACTGATAAGTTTAGGTCCTATCTCATATGATCTAAGGTTATCATATACATTTGCACATAGCCCTTTGATACTTGATAAAGAAAAAGGAGATGAAACCTCATCTCATCTAGTGGACACTCCTTGTCCAAGAGTTATAATGTGAAATATTCGACAAGAATGGAAGAAAGGAAGTTGTAGTACACCACCTATTGTGTTTACAAATCCAAACACCAATGAATCTATTATGAGTGATGAATCCTACCATGATGATAAGGATTTGAAAATATCCACCCACAAACTCCTCTAGATACATGGACTATGTTAACTACCTTGCTTGTAGGGTGGTACGTTAGAAGATTATAAACATTGGCAAAAGGATGTTCTTAAGTGACCTACACCATTATTATTGGGATGATCCTTGTTTTCAGTGACACACTATGTCTTTGATGCATTTCCATACAACAAATCATAAGTTTTTACAAGTAGTGACACTCTTCTCCTTATGGTGGGTACAAGAGTGTAGGAAAGACATTCTCAATAGTACTCCAATGCAAACTCTTCGTCTCTTCCATCTTTTGAGATACTTTTTGATGTATGCAACAATTTCCAATGCATGGGAAACACACTTTTTGATTGACCAAAAAGATCAACATTGAGATTTTTAGCATCTGTGAAATAGACTACATTGGACCTTACCATCACATAGGTGGCATATATCCTTGTCATATTGGATTGCATCTCCAAGTAGGTTAAAGTAGTTCCCATACAAAAATGTGACTCCTATCTAGTTATGAAGATCTTGAAGAACATCATATTCCCTTGATTTGGAGTGACAAGTACCTTTATCATTGATGCTGACTCCAACATCCTCAAGAACCACTTTAAGGGACTTCTTAAGAATTGTGGATTTCATTACAAAGTTTCCACACCAAATCTCTCACAAATAAGTGAAACGTTGAGGTCTCCAATTTTTAAATAAATAAAACCATTAATAATATCTTTAAAGACACACACAAGGATTGTTTGTTGAACATACTTGACACCCATTGGGCCGACCACATTGCACCAAAGAACCCAATTCATATCACTTGATTTTTGAAATGTCATGACATGTACCTATCGAGTTGGAACATAAAGCATAGTGGGTTAGTAAATCCTCAACCTTGACTACAGATTGAAGGCTAGAAGTGTCTTCTATGACTCCTAGAGATCCAAGAGCTCCATTAATATGAAAGAATGATTGTATTTACAAAAAAATAAGATAATGTTATTAAAAGTTCCCACATACATTGAAAAGTTGTCAAGGAGGGAAACCTCCTTCTTCTTCTCAATTCCTTGATTTGAATCTTTCCCATGAAACACTTTTATTGGTGGTTGAAACCATTCCATATGAAGTAGGTATATTTGCATGGATCAGTAAATGTGTGTAGAAAAATCATATGAACCTTAAGGTTAATGGACATAGGGCACATGTTCGTTCAAAGTGAGACACTTGCACTCATCATTGTCATATAACCACACTAAAAAGGTGAGTAAAGGTTGAGCTAAGAACAAAAAATGGCCACTTCTTGTAAGGAGACACTAGTATTATTGTTTTTCTTTTACGCTAGTTTTCATAAATTTATTTGAAACTAATTAGGGTTTTACTTTTGGTTGTATGCGGACCATTAGGGTTCTCAAGTTGATCCAACTAGAACCAAACAATCATTTTGTCTCTTCCAAATGATTGTTTTAGTGGCACATGATACACACATATTCATTGCAAAGTTTCCTCATTACCATAAATCCAATAGACGAGTATAGTTGATTGTCTCACCAGCCAACCTAAAGCCTTCACCCACAACAACTGATCAATTAACACCTAGTTGACCATCCACACAGACTTCACCCAAATGCTCCCACCCACAACTTGGTCAATAAATCCACCACACACTCACTCCTTCCTTGCCCATTGAATCCCCACATGTCAATCAATTCATGGTAACAAAATCAACAACTAGAATCATTTTCCAATTAATAAATTCCCAATGGTCTAATTGATTGATATACATTATACTTACCATTATACAAACTCTCCATTTGATTATCTCTTTGTTAACCAAACCTACTCGTGCTTACTGCTTACCCTTGTTAAACCCTCTATAAAAAATTGATTACCCAAAGTTTTATGAGTTTACATCCAAAAAAATAACCCTTCCTAGCATTGCGATCCCACCCAATGACTAGACAACTCTGAATTTATTAGTTAACCCCAATCTAGAACCTATTAACCTACCCTTTAGTCAAAATATTCGAAGCCAATTGATGAATTGAACATTTATTTTTACCCAAAAAGACCATTATCATTTTCCTATCCCACACACCAGTCAACACCCTGACTAGGAGAAAATCATTTGATGCATAGAAGAGCCCCATGTCACTACCTAAGTGGGCCATGTAGCAACTTTTATAAGGTGTTGTTGCCACCAAGAACTCCATCAACACCTTCTAAGCTATTACTGCAATAGAATCTCATATGTGAGACATCGAAAACCACCCAAATATCTAGAAACACCATCCCTCTACCACCACAACAAGGAGATCTCCCCATCAACAACACCCATGTTGTGCATCACCACCACTTCTTCCTCTCCTAGAAAGATACATTTCATGTTGTAACGTCAACACCATCATTTTCCACCTACCGCTTGCAGTTCCACAATCAGACACCTCCATATGTGACAATGCCAGACATCGTGATAACCTAAAAAGGAAATATCCTCTTCTAATGTCATGGTTAAGGGGAAGAAGGACCCTAATTGTCATTAGCGAACCATGGGAATGACAACTACATACATAGGAGAGAAGGGAAACGAGAAATGACATAGACCCTCCCCCATTTAATTGACAACATGAATAATGAGTCACTCATACATCAACAGGAGTACACTATCCATGCTACTAGAAAGATGGGCACATCTTCTACCACCCTTCCTAAACACACCATGGCCGGTATGAAATACAAATTGTCTTGCACACCCTTTGAGAGGTAGGATATCAATTAACCTTAACCACACACTCTATGATGGGTAAGAGAAGTTATCTTTTTAAACTCCATGAATCACAAAATCAAGATGGGACAAACTTCATCCCTCGTAATGAATATTTGGGTAAGAGAAGATACTCACCAAGAATGAGCTCAACCCTACTATATTCAACTATGATGATGAGGTCTATGAAGTGTGGAACACGCTCACATAGACCTTCACTGATGACACCCACTTCCAAGGCCCTTATCAGTTCTATCTCACTTGTGATTAGTCCTAGAAGCTCCCTATCAGTCTGAAAGCAAGAAGGATTGACAATGTTCACCTCTTGTACGTCGATAGGATCTTGAGGACTTGTCTCTTTAAACAAGGAAAAACCCTAGGCATATGCACAATGACATATCCATACTCAATATGGGATCTCAATGAGGGTGTTCCCTAGAATCACGCCCATCTTATGATCGATCAAATCCACCATTTGTTGGTTCATGGCACAATATTATCCCAATCCTAGTTGGTTACATAGAAACATCTATCACCCTCCACTAGGGCTTTATAGTGGATCACCTGAAGGAGGTGGAAGGGTAATGCCTCATTGACCTTATTATTTGATCACCTTTTACATGACCAAGCTAAAATAAAACAATGTAATTTCCCTCAACTTTAAAATTTTATTTGGATAGATTGAGCTACCTAAGTACTCTACATATTCCACATCTTTTTACAAGATTGACTTTGACATTCTCAATAAGAAACACAAAAAGTTGGTGGAAGAGCAAAGAAATGAGGGGATTGAATAATAGATTTACATCCCCATTAATGATGATCAAACTTGGGGTGAGGATACTAAGATAGGAGAGAAGGAGATTCTACATATCCATCATAGACTTTTTCTATTGTCAAGCCTCAGGTTAAGAAACCTATTTCACCCTTGCTGGTGCAACCTTTCAACAACTTTGGCACAATGTTGGTAGACCTTGATGATATCCCATGTGGCCAAGATTAGATCTTGTGTCAATATGAGGTTTTATGATAGAGTTAGCACGAGATATACTATGGAGAAGATGTAAGTTTACCAAAATAACCACCTCTTCCATTACACACATTAGAATTATAAGTGGAACTTGTAGGATAACTACATGGTGCATCCTTTGAATCATTGACCATATATTTCTTGGTATATTCATAGTAAGATTCGAGATACATGGGCTAGTGGTATCACCCACCCTTCCACACTGATACCAATCTATACCCATACTTTCAATAGCATTACCATGACGTACTACCTAAGGGAGAACCATTCTAACCACTACCACAAGATGGGCACTAATGATACCCTTCATCCCTTCTTAGGTCTTACTCAAGATGAGTAACGATTTAAGTTTGGGGTAGAGGGGTAGGTTATATCTAGATTTTATCACATTTTGCATATATTTTAGTTTTGAAAACTTTTTTAGCATTTTATGAGAGGTATTCGCCTTTATTTTTTTTCTTTGTTTTTGGTTTTCTAAATGCACACCCCTTATTGGCTAGCCTGATTGCATTTTCATAACAAAAATCAAGTATCATCAAGATTATGGTTATTTGCATGATAGGAATAAACTAATGGATTTGATTTACGAATTTCAAATATGTCTTTAAAAGAAGGATCAATGTCTACAAACTAAAATAATGAAGGAATCAACATTAGGTTTCCACTTCTATTTTATACATATAATCGAATAGTTCTAGAAATCAATAAATTGCATATGGTACAATATCCATTATTGAGTTATTGAATGAATGTATTAACTTGAGATTAATCATGCTTGATAACCAATATTATTCAATCACACATCTATATCCATTTACTTCAAAAATAAAAAAGTATAGAAAAATGATAAAGTTTATTTATTTCCAAGATTCCTCATTAGGAAGAAAAAACTAAGAGAATTAGTATGTAGGAGGTGAATTCAATACTTCAATCCAACTTGGTTGGTCTATAGAGGTTAATATCTTGCTAACATTCTCTTACTTTGAGATATTGAGAGAAAACAATACTTCATTTCCCATTTTTTATTTCAATAAAGTCTAGCTAGGTGCAAATTTTCTACTGGTTAAACAATAACAAATTGAAATCTCATTTTTTATAGATTTCATATAACTCTATAGAAATATTGCTATGATGTATTTTAACCCGTGGAAATGATTAAACCTACTTTTGTGATGTCTTTGTGTCATCCGCTAGAATTTTTGAATATGGTGTGGACAGGCTTTTTAAGTCCTATATTTATTTGATTCTTCAGAGGGCTCAATAATAAATTTTGTTGATAATTTTGATAATGCATGAGTTAGTTTGTTTGTTTGAGAAACATTAAGTAAGTAATATCATTTTGAATTGATTTGAGGACAACAAAAAAGTTGTCTTGGGTAATTTTGACATGTTCTAAATAGGCAACATTTCACTATTGGAAATCAAAATTTTGATATTCAATTGTGTCATTTCTAATTTATTCCAATCAAAAAATAGGTGTACAATGTTTTTACTTATCCCATGCCATCCATAATGTTCTAGGTCAAAATAGGATTCTAATCAAGGAATGGATCTTGGTCCAAGAATTGTACACCCATGACATCCTCCTCGGGGTTCCAAAAATTTTACCATAATGTTTCAGGGATGTGGTTTTCCACCGTTATCATACTGAAGTTCACATAATATGACATTGAAGAGAACATTTTCATTGTCTGATTGATTAAATGATTAGCAAATAAATGTGTTGGTTCTATTTAGCTCAAGATAGAAAGGACATTGAAGACTTATTTGGTCGAATCTACTAATAGTTTATCCACTAATGTCATTAGCCTCCATAAGGATCAGTTCTCCTATTCTATCGATTGAATTTGAGTCGATCTGTTGATAAGGGGCATCAATAAGGAAATCATATGCACCAATTCATTGAATGATCCTTGAGTCCATTGGTTTACTCTTGAAGAGTTTCTTATAACCAAGGAAACCATTGAGCATCAATTTATTGAAAGTGTATCAACTAATTAGTTGATAAAATATTCAAAAGGATACAAGAGGAGTTTCCACTGACGTATGCAGATTGGATGCTTGTCAAATAATGAATCAAATATCAATCTAGTATTTCACAATGAGTCTTTAGTAAACTTACTACTTGCCAATTGATCATCAGTAAATCCATTCCATTGATCGGTCCCGTAGAAAATCAAGTAGCTATAAGGTATCCCCAATCCATCTAGTATTAAAGTTATTGTATCAATCTATCAAACATCTAAAGGCGTAAAGAGAGCTTTGAAAAGCTGTCAATAATTGAGATTACCTCAAATTTTATCACCTCATTTCTTTAGAGCACTAAAAAAAGTTTGTGTAGATGCATTTTTTAGTAGCGACAACCTATTACATATGATAGTTCCTATTTCCAAACCATTTTCATTTCTAAACACTTGAAAAGAATATAGTTACACAAATGTTCATGTCCACCCAAAAAAGAGTTTGGTTATGTCAGAAAATAAATAAAATGTTTCCCTCCATCTACACCCAACAATGCAATCTCTATTAATATATTCAAGAAACCTAATACTGAATAAAAGGTCAAAATTAAGAACATTCATGCACTAAAAGTATCCCCATATTCATAGTCTCTTATAGGGGAGGATGCTAAGAATATTGAATAAAATATTTATGTTTTCTATTGGGTAGGAAGCTAACAGTATCCCTATCTTCATTGTCTAAAACTCTCATGTGGAAATTGTTCATTCATATTCTTATCTAGGGAGAATATTCATGAATGAGCCAAAGCCCAAAGGTATCTATATACTTTTGGAATTTATATAATGGTCATTCTTCTACAAGAACAATCTATATAACACATGCAAGTTAATAAAATGAAGAAATTTAGCTAAAATAATCCACAACTTGTAATATAACAAACTTGGATAAGAAACTAATGTTGCCCAATGCTCTCATGGACTCATTTCAGTCAGTGTTGTTTACAAAGGCTCATTCAATATCTAAAGGGACACATTATCTTCACTTTCAAAGTGTTTTGATATGTAAATGTAGATGAACAACATTTGTCCTTTTTGGGCTAAAAAAACAACCATGTGGGTTTTTAGATGTTGGTTATTCAATCAAACAATGTGTCTATTGTTTTATAAATCTAGAGTTCAATTCATGGTCTTAGACCCACTAGATGATTCTAAATGATATCAGCCTACCGATGAAACTCTAAAGGCTATTTCTTATAAAATGTATCTTTTGGGAAGTTAATATGATTTCTCACAAAATATTGCTCACTCTCACCTTGGCTTGTGACATCCTTTGTACTTGTTGGATATGTTCCCATGGATTTTTTATTTGCATGCATGACTAGTCCTTTGATTGATGTATGAAGCATTAACCCTAAAAAATAACTATTATAGTTTATCATATGAAAATTTGGTACTTTAGCAATATGTTAAAGAATAATGGAATAGGCTAGCAAGAAGCTAGGTGTTACAGGATATGAGCAGGGTGGCATATTGATTTTAGGGTGGAATGGGATCGATGTAGATTAATGTTCTAGAAAATAAACAAAATGTGTACTTAATGTAGAAAAATGCATAGTGTATCATTCTAAAATAAGAAACCACGTCATTCATTAGGTATGAATAGAAGACAACACCATAGAGACAAATATCAAGTTGCTTGTTTTTATGAAAGGTTGACAAATATTGAACTAGTTTCTCTCTACCAAGGAGACTTGTTTGTTAGGCCCAAATATTCTCATGTTTCCATGTATGTGACTTGTCATTGTAAAAACAAGTTCATGTCTCTTGCTCCATATATTTCATGATTGAAACACCCTCAAAGGTATATAGCACTTTTCGAATAGTAGGTGGGATACCAGAATGAGTGATTATCTTGCCTTGCATTAAATACTCAAGGGGTTTTCTCAACTCAACAATGTGTTTTGTTGCATTTGCACATAGCTTCATCTAATAAGATCCATTACCATTTATACCAATTGTAATTGTATAGTTAATAATATAAGATGATTGGAACTCCAGAACAAGGAGTCTAGTTCATTCTTGAAGACATGCTAAATAAATGGTGCATGAAAAAGAGAACTACAAAATAGTTTTCGGCAGTCAATATTTCACCTAGCGAAGGCACTACACGATTGGCCCCCACTATTTTGTAAAATACAATTGTGATTTGGATAAATTGTTGTTTTTTCATCAAATTATCATTCTTTATCAAAGTGACACCAAAAAGTTCTGACCAGTTTATTTCAAGCACTTTTTTTAGTTGGTTTGTGCATTTATGCTTGAGATTTTGGGTACATGCATTAAATTGTAAACAACACATTACTATAAGACCAATATGCTTTTCTGGAATAATTTTAAAGTGGAGTTATGAGGATTATTTTGCCTCTAAATGTTTATAGGTATTTGCATGAGTATTTTGTGCCTCGGTCAATGAAAATATTATCTCATTTCCTTAAAAAGGGTATATAGTCCTCTAGTGATGCTTAAGATTGTCTAAGACTCATATGAATCTTTGCCTGTGTCATTTTTGTACATATGATTCATCATTTGATCATTAATTAAACATTTTTTTGTTATTTTGTTCCTATAGAGAAATTAAATGTTACTCTACTTGTTATAGTATTCCAAATATCTAAAAAGATCTATCTCTAGAAGATTTACTGTTATCATTTGGGCATTTCATGCCATTTTCTTTTAGGTATGACTCATAGATTGTCAAAACATTGTTAAGCAATTGTATAAATGTAAAAAACATATTTATACCTCTTGTCTACTTGTCCAATATTTGGGAAAGAAAAATTTTATATAAAAAACATTCTCTCAAGTAATATTCATAAATGCCTTTCTTCACATACAATCATTGGTGATCTATTATAACTTATACTCCAATGAAACTTACATACTGGTTGGCAATATGTGTTATTAATGATGTATGCTCTCATGGAAGTCTCTAAAAATCATCAAGAATTGCATTTAGGACTAGCCTACACAAAAGAATAGTATCTATAAGTGGATCAATAGAAAATAAGCAAAATAACAAACTTTAGTATACATTAAAAGCATGGAATATATGCAAATAGGTTGACCTATTATATCCTCAACTATTTGTAGCTAGCTAATCATTGGTACGAGTAAAAAGAGAATGTGGATCCATTTAATGGACACTTATGGAGCATTGGGCACTGAAAATCGATCTCCTCTCTAATATTAATCCATTTCAAAATTTTGAATTTTATTAACCCACATATGTGTAATATTCTAAGGCTAATCGCTATTCCTCAATGTGATTAATATGATTATAGAAGGTGAAATAGTTTGGGACAAAATGTTAGATAAGATCCTGACAAACTAGTCCTTGCAATAAGTGAGCATGGCTAACCTCGACTAGGACCAATGATAAGGAAACTCAAAAATTGAGGTTGGAGTTCAAATGTTGAAGAAAAATTGAAAATACTTTGAATATCTAGAAGAAGGACATTGTCCAAAAATCTAATTAACTAATGTACAGTGGTATTTAGGTTGGATCCATTGAAATTGCACCAATTGAAGCTTCGAACGTAGGTATCTGAGTTCAATGATGTCATACTCAAGTTAATTGCATTTATCCTTAAGAACTATCAAATGAAAACAATATATGGAACGTTTCAAAGAGATAACAAATGTATCTAGACTCTCTTTAGGAATTCATTCAAGGAGAAATGAGAACCCAAAAAAAGCAAGCTCAAAACATATGATATATATAGACTTCAATAGATCATGACCTCTATGTATCCAAAATTTTCAAATTCCTCAAGATCTTGAGGATTTGATTGTGTCTAGCTTAATCAATTTTGAACAAAGATGGGATGAAGAGCTTCTATCTATTATGTACCTACTATAGTCATACATGGATCAAAAGCCACCTCACACCTCAACTTACTCATGTGAATGGTCAGTGGGTCTGAAAGTTATCATATGAAGGAAACTGTACCACAAGTTCAACATAGAAATTGATGCTAGAGAACAAGAACATACAAACAAGAGGTCAATGGAAGATGGTATGGAGTAGGAAAATCCCTAGAAAAAAATATAACTTTCCAATTGTTGGCATGTCATGATGATAATCTAACAAACAATAGGAGATTTAAAAGGAAGATGATTCATGATACAACCTCCCAGGATGTGTAGAACAACAAAATATAAGCTTCTATGCCTTGAGGGAATTCAACAAGGCCCAGTTTATTTGAAAACATTTTAATTTAATTGAGAGACAATCTAGAACTTACAAATAATGGTACAAGAACCTAATTCAGAGTAATAGTCAGCACATTTGGCGAAGCTCAAAAGAGTAGGTTTGTAAGTGGGATGATTTTAGTCTAGAAAATCAAGTGCACTTCATAAAGATGATACAAAAAATCTATAATTCTTGAAAGAGAGAGAACAAAGAGGAAGATAACTATCTATGAATGGAGACAGTAGGCCAACCTCTAGAAAATATTAATGTAAGGTACAAAAATATGCTACAATGAAAGGAACCAGACCAACCAAAATAGTTGAAGTTAGGGATTGTAACAAAAAGTGGATATGAGGACTAGAATGCAAGGTCAAGATGCAAACCATTCTCAAGGATGAGCTAAGAAATATCGGATTGGAGTTGGGGCATGTTGTATACCACAAAAACAAATAGGTCCTTCTAGAGGTGGATTCCAGCAAAGCAGTGGAGGGGATTTTTGTAACACATGAAAAATGTTCTAGGAACTCCACATGGAAAAACATTATTGTTGAAATGGTTCTACAAACGTGAATGATCAGTTCAGGAATGTGCATCACTAGGAAAATGAAGGTGTGCTAGTTTATTTGGATAGTGTGATTGTTGTGCTACTACTAGAATAGGTTGCAGTAAATTAAAATATGGGTGAATGCTACCAAGTGGAGATCAAGAAATGACATAATAAACATCAAATGTTGGTACAAAATATTGGATAATACAAATTATAATTATGTCATAACAATGTGATCATCAACATTTTTGATCAATTATGTCACCACAAATTGTATGGCATAGTAATAGTAGACGAAACTGATAAAACTACATGAGTTATAAGTAAAGATAAATCAAGATAAGAATGAGTTTGAGAACAAGTTCACTCAAAATACAAATAAATCCTTTCAAGGGAAATAAGAGAATCAACATATGCTTATAGTATTGTGGTATATGCCATAAAGGATGCACACGTGTCAAGTGCATAAACTTGAGTCTACCATAATGTGAGAGAATATTCAGGTCAGATGCTACCATCTTCTGATCAGACGATACTTGTAAAATATACAACATAAAAATACCATCTCTAATATCTAAATTGCATATGGGAGTAATTGCCATGTGCACTCATTAACCTCATATGGAAGTGAATGTAAAATCATTTTAGAAACCATTAATCAAGAAGAAAATCATTATTGTGTTAGAATATGGGAATAAGATTCATACCCTATAATACAGGTTCAAGAGAAGTACATTTTTCTGTAGCGGGTACTATCAACTACCAACTACCAAACTGACTAAAACATGAGTATTAACTATTAAAATAGAAATGCAATCTGTAAAAAATGAAGTCTACTCAACATCCTCAAAAGTCATATGTAACCCTTCTTCAGTTCCCTACATGTGTGTATCTCAAAATGAGAGGTAGATGGCACATTTTGATTTATGGAATGATTAGATGTGTGTACTTGAAGCAAACTTCACAGTCAATTTTGGAATAGGTTGCATATTTGAACTATAAAAATACTAGAGTTTGGTCTCTTATTGAAGTAAAAAGTCATATTATAGATGTGGTTCAATTATGTGGATATAAAGTGTGTTGTGTGTACAAAAATATAAATGAAATTGAATACATAATGTATCTTTACGATCCATCGTCTAATGCGAGTATGAGTACTCCAGCCTATGGGAGAGTCTAGTTATCGTTATGATCTCTTTTCTTCCAGCTAATGTTGGTAGATACCTCTAGTGATTTCCACAACATATGTTGGAACATATATGAACTTCCACCTCAATGTGAATGCAAATGGGGTAATATATATATATATATATATATATATATATATATATATATATATATATATATATATATATATATATATATATCACCAATGATTATAGAAAAGACAATCTAGTTCCACTATTATGAAAGATCTTGGGGAACCCAAGTATGAAAACTAGTACACAGTACACAAGAGGGCGTTTCTTTAATAAAATTCATAAGCCCCTAATATTTTCAAACTAGAAATTTTATTCAAGTTAGATTCATTAAAAAAGAAATATAACAAGGTTGATTGAGTTATCAGAAGCTAAAATGTATGCATATATAAAATTAGATATGTTACATTCAGTGGAAACAAATTTAATTGCCTTTTTTTCTTTTAAAACAAGTGGAGAATCAGCAAATAACAACATTAGTTATTACATCAATCTAACTAAGAAGGTAATTGAATGAAAACTACAAAAAAAATTGGACATATTGTTTCCTTTACTTTTTTTCTCAACTAAATACTTTTTCTATACTATATCCTTTTGAAATGTTAAATTGTGGATTGCATTAGTGGGTAACTAGAAAAAAATACAAAAACGAATCTAATTCTTATAGAAGTAATAATAGAATGGCAGTCATTTTGATGAGCACATTCTTTTTACATATTTGGGTAGGGTGAATGGTCAGGGGACAAAAACTTTACCTCATATCCTTCCTTGATGATCATGAGCTATTACATAACAAAGAAAAGAATGTAATATGTGTGTCTCTTGCTTTGTCCTCTACATGCATTGGAGATGGTCATCATTTAAACAATCCATATCATCCAGTTGCATGAGTTTGATAGGGTGGACTTCACCTAGTCTCTAAAAGTATACAGATCTTCCTTCCTAATCTACCCCATGATTTCCTTAAGCATAGTAATTTAGAATTTATGAAGCTCTTCAAAGTCAAAATCATGGGCAGATGTATTCAAATTTCAATATTTGTTAATTCATAACTCAACATTACCACGTAAACATGTTGAAATTTATATACATCTATAACACCAAAACAAGATGCGTTTATTATCGAAATTATTATAAAACCTGGATGAGATCATACTCGATGGATGTTGCAGTGACTTTGTATTCCTCTTAAATTGTTCAAGGCCACTAGCAAGTTATACAAAGCAAAGTTGTCAACATGTAAGAATTTTACTAATTATTTTGCTAACTTATTCAGTATAGAACAATTGAAGTAAGATATTCTTTAATTAAGTGTAGAGATGAAAAGTTCAAGGTTATCATTGCATTTATCTTTTAAGTTATTGATGTATAAAAATAACATGCACAATAAAAAATAATACAATAAAAATTTACATTTATACCTCTAAAATAGAGTCAACGTCAAATGTTTTCCTCCATTGCAGTGCATCACATATTTGTTTAGTTTTCTCATTGTCAAAATTCCTAGACTTAAACATGTAGATTCATGGAAGCATAAATAATTTAGATATTGAAGCATGTTGTTGTTGACAACAACTTTTATTGTAAACATATATGATAGTATATGTTTTCTCAAAGTGAAAAGTCTCATTTTATCATACAGAATCCCATGTAAATGTTTCTTTATACAATTGAGGAGAAAACCTATCAGATGACACGATTGAAACATAACATAAACATCATATAATAATCGCCGTGTTTGAATGGAAGTAACTCTTTGGGCTCTAATATTTGACAGAATGCATCAACAACTTTGGCTTCTATAGCATCGTGTTTATCCTAAATAGTGACATGACTTAGCTACTTCTTCTACTACACTTTTTCAAAAAATGCTTGAATTTTGAGGAAGCATTTATTGCTTTATTCTTTCATGATCACATTTTTCCTTTCCTGCCATCTTCCATGCTCTAAGTTTTAATTAATATTTCTTTTCCATACTAAAGAAGCAATAGTTTTAAGTAATATTTCTCATTCATATTAAAGGCCTTCCTTGCCTTTGATAATCATGCCAATGCTCTCCCTATTGAATTTTTTTCCTGGAAGGTTGGCCCATCCATAAATGTATAAGGATTAATATATCTCAAGTAAAAATAGAGATACCAAAAATATCTAAGTAATATTATACACATAGTTTTGAAACAATATGCAGTAGTTACTTTAGTGAAAACTACTACAAAAGGTGTCCTAAGAGAGTCTGGGAATTATCCAATGACTAGTATAGACTATTGTTCTTATGATCCTATATAGAAAGGTAGATTTACAATGAAATCTACACACAATGAAATCATGATTAGGGAACTGGCACTCTATGAAAACCGAATATTTATGTAAAATAAAGATACTAATTAAATTAAAACATTATCATAGAACAATATACATAATGGTCTAGAGTAAACAACTTGAATAGGTAGAGTATGAAACTCACCAACAACCCCAAATGTATTACATGCAATTTGACCAGCGGAGCCAATATGCATGTCCATGGGGACTGTAACGTTTCTCAATAAGTATAGAAGAGTATTTTTTAGGTTTGATACATGTTGGATAGCGATGATCACCACTAAAGGTTCTGAGTCATAATTACAGTTTAGAAGCTAATCGACTTTGTCATATGATCCTAAATCGCATAATCTAATGTAGTTGCTCAAAATGGTCTAACGACCTTTTCTCTCACATGTCTTGTCTCAAATAGTCAGTCTGCATCTTCAATCATAAATCAAGCCTCATTTGGAGTGGAAATGGTTATTCCCAAGTATAGACAAAAGAAAGATGAGAGGGGATGGACTTTCAGTGGTTGAAGATTTAATATGAGAGGGGATGAACTCTCATTTGGAGTTGAATGTCACTGCCTAAAGAAGTTCACATGGACTTGTTGGGATATGTGGAGGGCTTTGAATGAAATAACATTTCAAAAAAAAATCATGAATCATATAGAAAGGAAAGCTTTTCAGAGGACACCCCATATGCAGGACGTCATTCAACAAAACTCAACAAAATAAGTGACAAGCTAGTAGAGAGTCAAACCTAAAAGCCAACTGAGAGCAACAAGTACTCTTCAGGTGGATCAAGAAAAAAGTTAAGAAAAATATACTGAGATGTAGAACATATCTGGATGAAAGCACAAGGTAAAAAAAATCAATGGAAAGGATTTTTTGTTATTTAAACTACTATCTCTAAAAAGATGGTATGCAACTCACATGTACCATACAACAAGACAACTTAATCATTAAATTAGACTCAAGATTTGTGTGTCTACTACTAGGCAAAGGTAGATCAAAATGGGTCAAATACAATTTTTTATGCCATAAATTCTATCAAAGTTTGCATACTCAAGAAGACGGTGGCCCATAGTTGCATTCATATTTGAAACTAGTAGAGACATCCATAAAACCCCCAATATTGCCTTTTCTTGTGGAGTATATTGTTGATTTAAATCTTTACAATCGTTGAGACTTCAACCTATTCATGGCCCATAAATTATCCTTCATGGTTTAAGCTCAGTACGTACTCATCTAATTTGTGTATTAGTTGTCTTATCCATTCCCTAGACATATATGTTCTATAAAATTCATGCATCTATACCATACATTATATAGAATGTGGCCTTTGAATCTACTTTATCAGGGTATCAACTCTATTGTAGTAGTTTCTAGGTGGTGTCCTTAGACTAGTATCCCTCACTTAACCATTTTCCCCCATAGTTGTTACTTCAAAAAGGAAAGATTGAAGAATCTAGCATAGACCATTTGCTTACAAGTGAATGAATATCCCATTCCTAGTATGTTTCAAAATACTCTTTATATTTCCTCAAGTGACCTAACAAAAGAAATTGTATCTACTCTTTGGCCCTAAAACATCCATTTATAGATTTTAGTTGCAATAGAATATTCCAACCTTGCCTTAAAAGGTCCTATAGAACAACAAAAGAAAGTCTCTTTGTATAAGAATCAATTCCATGCATGACTGTCAATCAAAATGTGGTGCACAAAAGTAATATAACTTAGTATGAAAAATTGACTCCATATGACAAATTTCATTACTTTTCATTTAACTTGTTTATAGATCTATAACTAAAAATTCATGAAAAATCACTAGATGCTCACAGAGAATGACTTTATACAAAGAGAGTTGACTCAATGAGGACAAGGTGTTGTGATGTTTCATGATTTTAACAAGCACAATAACTAATCATTGGGCCTAATGAGAAAGAAAAATGAACAGATTTTAAACATAGTAAGGCCCAATTGTAAAATCTTATACAACTCAACCATGAAAATTATCTCCTTTAGAATATTCAGAAAGGAACATAACCAAAAAGTCAAATATATATCCACTAACATAAATTTGTCCAAATATCATGCTTAGCTCTGTCAACATATCATATATTTTAATACTAAAAACACTCCCTAGTATATTTAGACTAATTGAATTAGTAGTTTAAACAGATTCATATTTCACAACCTCAATAGCATTGCAGGTTATGCATACAGTTCAATACTTGTGGATCCTACAAAGCAAAACATCATCCTAGAAGCTTTAGAAAAAAGGAGAGAAACTAATCCCATAAAAAAATCAAATATATTTACAAGTGATCTAGACTTATGGGATATGTTTGACTACCTAACTAAAGAATAAATCATAACCATATTAACAAATACATAAAATTTTAATGGTTTGTACCATACACATGATTCACTAATATGTGTAAAATAAATGGAAAAACAAAATAAAAGAGTTCAAGTTGAAGGAAAAATCGTAAAAGACATTAAAAGGGGAAAAAAATGAGTAATTTACATGTTCTTACACAAACGAAAATTGAGACCATGTATTTTCCCAAATGTTGTAGGAATTGATACATATTCCAGAATCATTGACATCAAAGATATTAGTAGAATTACCTAAATTTCTATCTTTCCTTGATGTTTGATGGATTTATATATGGTTAATGTTTTCACAAAGTTGTGGGATCCATAGGGAGATGAATTGTATCAACAGTCAATGGAGATAAAAGATCCTTAAAAAAATTAACAAGGGCATAATTCTAAAAATGTGGAAACTTATTCGGCCACATTGTGTTGGCTAAATCAGTACTATCTACCACTCCTTCATACACCATGCAAACTTTTAAAATACCAAATATGGTGTTTGAAAGTATGGACAATGAAAGAACACAGTTATTTGGAGAATTGGAAATGGAACATGTCCTATTATCAAAGTATCTTGGGTGAAAACATCTAGTCCCATTCATCTAGGATGTTTTTAATTAGGTCCATGTGATTCTTGAATGACTCATACATCATGAAGAACTTTTGGGATATATTCTGAACAGTACAAACATTCATTGGTGTTAGTTGGCATTATTCAAATATGTTAGAAGGAGACACTAAGAATCTGTTAATTGTTCTACCACTTGGAGAGCATTCAAATTTCATGAACACTTTCTTTAGGAACACATCATGTGAGCTATCATGCATGTAAGAAAATCAACACATGGTCTGATACATGGGTCCCTGGAGAAGGGCTATAATCAGACCATGCAATAAAGCATATCCTTGATGAGCTTTTAGACCTTAAGGTCGTGATTTTATGCCACTCAAATACCTGGGATACTGACTTCCTTGACAACTACTTTAGCCAAATATGGTGGCCAAAATCACCTCAATTGAGATGCCTATATCAGATATGAGACCTGATACTCTCAATTGGACACCTGAGGAAGACGGGGAGTTCTCTATTAGATTAGATTATGCTCTTTTGAGGAATGTAGTTGTTATTGTCATAAAAGATCATAGGAAGGCGATCCACAAATGTAAACTACCAAACAAATACTAAATGCATTGATGCTTATGCAACACAATACTATTTTTACTAATGATATTAGGAAGTTGAGAACACATGACTAATGAAAATATGTGTCCCATATGTAAGAATGCAAACAATCCATCACTCCTACCCTACGAGACTTTATAGTAAGATACCATATATGGGAATACATATGCAAACTTTAATATCCCTACTAATTTCTTCCTAGATGATATAATTGTTGGTTGTCCTAGAATCTCCACTATGAAAAGAGACAACTGGGTTGGGTTGTTAAGTTTGACATCACCTAGTAGAACATTTGGAAGCCAGATCATCTATTATTTTTAAGGCAAATCCAAGACAATTATAAACATTTGTGTTGAGTATCATCCTGGATAATAAAAATACACGAGTGCATGTCAAATATTTATCAAAGGCTAAATAGAACTAGTGTCATCATGGAAATCACAGATGAAAAATGTGCAAAAGTCAACATAGATGCATCCCAAAGAGTTGAAATTGTTTCTGTGGTGATAGTATCACAAGATCTTAGGGTCTACACAAACACCCTTAACAGATATGACATGTCCTAGAAAAGACACTTCATCAACCAGAATTTGCACTTACCGAACTTGGCATATAACTAGTGTTGTCTGAACAACATCACATCTTGGCGAAGGTGTTGTTCATGTTTTTAGGTATCTTTAGAGTATATTGGGATATCATCTATAAATACGACCACAAACTGATCAAGGTAGGGCCTAAACACCTTGTTCATCAGGTCCATGAAGGCAGTCGGTGCATTGGTTATCTTGAACGACATAACCACAAACTCATAGTCACCGTACCTAGTCCTAAAAGATGAATTGGATATGTCATCCACCTTGATCCTCAATTGGTAGTAAACAAACCTTAGATCTACCTTGGTGAATATTGTAGCACATTTGAAATGATCTAAAAGGTCATCAATCATTGGCAACAGATACATGTTCTTTCTCATCACCTTGTTCAACTATCGGTAGTCTATACATAACCTCATGGAATCATCTTTCTTCTTGACAACCAACACAAGAGCACCCAAAGGGTAAATGATTGGTCTGAAAAAGCCCTTCTATAACATTTCCTACAACTATTTCTTTAACTCATGCATCTCTTCTGGTTCCATCTTGTGCGGTTCTTGCGCTATGGGTTTTGTTCCAAGAACAAGATTGATTTGAAAATTAATTTTTCTAGAAAGGGAACCACCAGTAAACTCCTCAAGAAAAAGATCCTCAAACTCTCACACCACTGGTACCTCTTAGATACGAGAACATCTCACCTTGGTATCTACAACATGAGCCAGAAAGGATTCAAAACCTTGCCTCGTCAATCTCTCTAATGTCATAGTTGACACGAAACACGTGGGAAGAAACTTTCTATCACCTTAAAAGATCCACGAGACCATCATCATATAATGTCACCATCTTAGTACTACAGTCTAACACTACCTTGTACTTTTCCAATGTATCCATTCCTAGGATCACATCAAATCCATGGATGTCAAGTGGCATAAGATCCACTTGAATGTTGCGTCCTGATAAAGAAAGAACACGAGGGACACACCTCCTATAACTCAATGAAACTTATTAAAGGGGTTTCTAGCTGAAGACTATTAGATCTACGACTAATAGGTAGATAACAACTATATATCACCTCTTTGGTGATAAAAGAGTGTGTTGCACCTGGTTCAACTAGCACATATACAAAAGAAGAAGCAGACAAATCAGAATGAAATAACTCCATCTGACATGTCACCACTCGTGGATTGACCACTCCTAATGGCTAAACATATACCATGTCGAGTATTTACATTTGAATCCATTGGCCTCAACCACAACCTGTATACAAAAAGAGGTAGTCCACGTTAACATGCCATATATATACAATCATCGGCATATTGTCAAAAACATGTGTTGATACATGTATATTATATAAAAAACACATCCTATGCTCGGACCTGAGAGTATAAGGATGACACTAGGACTTTACTACAAACAAGTACTACTATCCAACTTTTTCCGTCTACTGATCACCAGGTTACTCCTCTTCCACTGTAGGATCTCAATCACATCATCGACGACCACCTAAAAGGAGTGGTGACTCACAAGGTGATTGATTAACTGGATATTTGTCATTTTCACATGATGTTTTATATTGATTTTTGTACACTATTTCTTCATAATCATATTAAGTTGTGCATGATTTGCTCTCACTATCTTGTGAGACATATTTGCATCAAACAAATATAATTTCAATGTTTCTGAATGATTTAGTATATTTTTTGAGCTTATGTTTATATTTTATGCATTTCAGGTGAATGTACATGAATCTACATAGCTCGGTACTACTGAATTTGGAGTCAATAGTACTGACACATGCTTTGTTTGGAAAACAAAGAATTTGAGAAAACTCAGTTGTGCTGACTCTACAAGTCAATACTACCGACAACATCATATCATTTTTCTCAAGATTTATTGAATCAACTTCGTACTAACGATAGGGGCACGGTAGTACCGACAACTTTCCATGTGACTATACAGTTAGAGGAGTCATTAGTATCGGCACCCTGTCGGTAGTGCCACCCCGTTGGGATTAGGCAGATATGAAGACAACGTTCAATCTGACGGTTGGGGGTCTATTTCATCCTAAGTAACTTAATCTTAGGGGGAGTTTAGCCAAACCTAATTATCACATTCTATTCCATTGCATGATTGTGAAGGTACAAGAGAGGAGAATGCGGAGCAGAACTGCACATTAAGGAGGTTTTGGGCACGTTCAGTGGGCAAGATTGGGGACTTGGGGTTCTGTTTGTCAGCATGGAGCATCCTATTCATGTTTCTTGAGGGTGTTCATCGGTTTTTCTATGTTCTCCATGTTTTCCCATCTTCCTAGCATGTTTTTGTCCATGGAAACCATTACAGGCTAATCCATGTATTCTCTAAGACCTGGGAGTAGCCCGATTGAACAATATATATGGATCTTTTGCATTATTATATTGTTTTCTCCTTAATTTTGAGCATGTTGCTATGAAATCAAATTAAATTATCTATTTTTCACATCATAGGTTATTAATTAGATCCTTGATAGCTTCGAGAGGAGAGTTAAGGATTAGAAATCGATAGTAACACATGTTTTATACCATTTTTTGAGAGAAAGCCTACGAGAGTGGAGGGATAAATCTAGAGTAGCTCGTTAAAGAACCTAGCTAATAACACAATTGCTATGAGAGTGGAATTGGTATTAGGATAGGTAGTGGATTACGCCATGAGAGTGGGTGATTCTAGCTACATGTCTCTTTGCTCCGGATTATGAGAAACATGTATTAATCTTAAGGTAAAAAATTATAGTGTCAATCGTGGTGAAACCATAGTTCTAGGGAATTTCTTTTCATTGTGATCTCAAACTAGTAAATTAGATTTCATTTCTTGCAATTAGTCTAATAACTCTCAAATCAAAGTTTTCTTAGGCCTATCTAATCGAAAGCAGTTAGTAGTAGTTTCTTGAGCAATGCTTCCCCAACCAGAGGTTCTAAAAGAAAAGATCAAGCCTGAGTTTCAATTGTTTTAGGAAACTGAGAGTTCGATATCTGGGCCTCTTGAGGCCTATATTAATTCGAGGCATACGCTTGCTTTTTACAGGTATAATTTAGTCGTGTCAAGTTTTTGGCATGATTTCCAGGAAAATGGCATATTCAAGCGCTATGAGTATTGTAATTGGACACTCTATGCCACCCACTTTATTTTTCTTTTTATTCTCTATAAAGTTGAATTGCAAATATATGTTGATTCAATCACTAGTATCTCATTCTCACATTTAATTAACAAATTCCATGTACTTGTGCATGGTTGAAATGTGAACCACTGATTACAGTGCCATACCAAATCCATAGTTGCAAGGTATGGGTGACGCAGCACAAGAACAGACGATCTGGGAGAAAATCAAAGCCTCATCCTCAACAACTCAGCTTGGGCCAATCAAGTGATGAGCAATAAATGTATCCAGCTACAAGATCGGTCATAGATTGGTGGCATTAGTCAAGCAACATGCCTTCCATGGCCACAATACCAAAGACCCAATGACACACATCACCAATTTCGTTGAAAGCTGTGATACAGTGAAGATAGATCGATTTCCAACAATTGTGATCTACTTAAATATTTTTCTGTCATCACTAGAAGATGGTGCTAAGTCTTAGTTCCTTAACCTTAAGTATGAGTCAATGGAAACCTACGAACAAATGAGTGACACTTTATTTGAGCACTATTTCCCTCCTCGGAAGATGAACGAGTTGAACAAAAAGATAATCAACTTCAAGAAACAAGCAATAAGTAGAGGAATTGTATTTTGAAACTTGGGAGAGGTTCAATATTTTACTGAGGAAGGTCCTTCAAATTGGGATTGATCTCTATGGGCAGGCAAAGATCTTCCATTATAGGATTCATCAGAGGGAAAGGACCACTCTGGATAGTGCAAGAACATGCTTCTTCCTCAATAATAAGTCATCCAAGTGTCATGAGATCCTAAAGAACATGGATAAGAACCAGTCGTGGGGTGAAAAAGAGAACACCCAACATCCATTAAATGTGTTAGGGAATCTAAACTCATCACAACATTGGATGAGAAGCTTGATCTCATAGCCATGAAACTATGTCAGAACAATGCAAACCCATCCCCACCTAGTGAAGAGGAGGATTCCATGTATGTGAATTAGCAATATCAATAGACAGGGGCCCTAGTAAGATAGATAAAATTGAAAACATGCTAGGCAAGTTGGTCAGTCAAAATGAGGCAATTATTGGCCAGACACATCAGGAATTGCAGACTCAAGGTGCCCAAATCCACAGTATTGAATATCAAATTTCTCAAATGGTAGAAGAGGTGGCTTCCTTGAAGAAGCCTAGTCAACATGGGGTCCCAGCAAATATAGAGATGTCACATCATCAAGTGAAATATGTCTTTGTTGTCAAGCTGGAATAACATGCTTCTATTGAGTTACCAAAGAAGCATACTCCAGAGCTAGAGTAGGCATATGTGCCTAACGTTCCATATCCCAACAATTTATATGGATGGCAAGGGTGGTGCAGATCCCCAGTGCATTGTGCTCTTACATGCACCTCAGTAGAGCCCATTCTAGAAAAGGTGACCACACAAAAAGAGTAGGTGAAGGTTCTATTCCCTAGTGGGATAGTCACTATAAATAAAGAAGCACCTACACCCTAGTAAGAGTAGCCATTAGTCATTCCAACTATGGTGATAAGACAATTTCTACTCCAAGTGGTGGTGTTGAAGCAAGCTTCAAGGAGGAAGTTCATAAAATGCCATATGTTCCCCCACATAAGCGAGTAGAGAAGTCTGATGTGCCATCCCCAAATAGTCTGAAGCCAAGTAAAAAGGAAGCATTGTTCAAAAAGTTCATGGACATATTCTAGAAGCTCCACATCAATTTTCCATTAGTGGAGGTGATAGAGAAAATTCCTTCTTATGGGAGATTTTTAAAAGATATCATCAAGAAAAAGAGGAGGATTAAAGATACAAATATTGTACAGGTTGATGAGGTGACAAGTGCACTGATCAAGGGGAATCTCCCAAGGAAGAGGAAGAACCTGGGATGTTTCTACATCCCATGTTATTTAGGTGGCAAACATTTCAAGCAAGCATTATGTGATTTGAGAGCAGGCATTAATCTTATGCCTCTTACCACCTTCTGAAAGTTAGGATTGAAGGAACCAACAAGAACAACCATGGCAATCGAGTTGGTGGATGGTTCTATTGTGAGCCACACGGGATATGTGAGGACGTGTTGGTTAAAGTCGACAAGTTCATCTATCCAGTTGACTTTGTGGTGATGGATATGAAGGAAATGAAAGGATACGATATGCTACTAGGTAGGTTGTTCCAAGCTACGATCAACGTGATCACTGCCATTGGCAGAGGCTATTTGACACTCAGGATAGAAGATAATAGGGTGGAGTTCAAACTATCAGATGAATCTTCACCACCATCCCATGACAACCTGGGCTAAGGAGGATCATTCATGTCGAGCCTAGGACATTAAATAAGGGTGCTCCTTGGAAGACAACCCAATTTCATTTTAGTAATTTACATTTTGTTAGGACTTTGGTTGTGTAATTTTTGCACCTATTTTGATAGATTTTGATTTGATGTGAATAAGGTACCTTGATACTTTAGTTTGGTGTGCATGCATAGAAAAAATCGGTACTACTGACTTCAAAGTCGGTACTACTGACTCCTTATCAGGTATGTACTGTAGAAAGTAGGTACTACCGACTTTAAAGTCGGTCTTACTGAATGGTTCCAGCAAGCTACTAAAATTTGAGTGTCGATACCACCAACCCATCAAGTCAGTGGTACCAACTTTTGGGGCTTGAAAGATGATGTTGGAGGCAAAATGTTGGTATCATTGACTGTAATGACCACATTTGTGCTTAATTGGTAAACTAGGGTTTACCTGAATGATTACATGCTTGATTAGATTGAACATCATTTAGACTTGATTAATGATAGTAGATCAATTGTGATGTTTCAAACCTAATAAGAAACTCTAAATATGATTTTATTTTGAAGAATTAGGGTTTGAGAAATGTAAACCCTAATCGGCAAAAATTAGGATTTTGATAGTACATGAATATGAAATTTGATCAAGATAGCAGTGTGGTAAATGACTTTTCATATTTTCTACAAATTTTAATTTAATTGAATTTTGAATATGATATGGATAACTCAATCATTCATATTGTAGAAAAATTTCAGAATATTTGAGTGTTCTTTGAATGTGTTTCTTGGTCGAACTATACTTCGACCAAAATGCTGACAGAGTGCTTTTTAGCAGTGTAGTGTTTTATTTTTAATTATTTATTGGTAATTGCAAATGATCTGAAATTTTAACTGGAGATTTGAAACTCAATCATAAATAAATTGTAAAATTTTCATAATTTTTGGATGCGTTTAGACCTTATCAGTAGATGAATTACAGTAATATTTTTATGATATAAAATTCAGCTGAAATAAGAGAAAGTATAGTGAGGGGTAAATGTCCAATTGACCCAAGCAGCTCAATTGCTCTATATGGTCAACCTAAAACACTAGCATATCTCATAATTCGTTATTAAAACTAGAGAAATGAAATCCTAGAGAGAGAGGGATAGTTAGGGTTTGAGAGGAGAAATTGGTGGAGATGTTGACCTAGGGTTTTGCGGTCCGAGGAATGATGAAATCATGTAAGTTTAGCTTCTTTGGATATAGTTTCATGGTGAATCTTCTCTCAGATGTCAAGATTATATTCCCTCCCCTATTTGGATTCGAAATCATATCAAATCAAGTCCTTTTCTCACTCTTTCTCTCCTAATCTTCAATTCTAGGGTTTCTGAGTTGAAAGGAAGAAGAATCGGGCTAATTGCTAGGGATTTGATATGAGATCGAGATTTTCAGGGATGAACTGTGTTTTTAAGGTGTTTTCACACCTAGGGTGAGTGGTAACTTCCTTTAAACAATATATTTCATGAAAATTGGTTAAATTATCCATAATCTTTAATTGCTTAGTTTGCGACTACAAACCCTGAATTGTGTGTTTGATCTAAGTTGTTGCGAAATGATATGAAATAGATTCTTCCTCTATTTGGATGAATTTCAGATGATAAAAGCATATTAGAAATGTATACAATACATCCTAATGAGAATTCCCTAAGTATTCATAGAGTTTATAAGAGTAAACAAAAATATAGGGAATTTGTCTATGACTGAAATTGCTATATAATTAAATAGAGAAATTTGTTTGTCTGGATCCCCTTGGTTATGAATGATTGTTTATATGAATTCATAGTACATATATGTCAGATACTCTCTTGGATTTCATTTAAGGTGAATAGTGTTTGTTTGATATCTCAGTAAAGAGGGTGAAACCCTAGGTGCAAGCAAAGTTGGATAATTGCGAATAGATATCGTGAAACCCATTTGAATGGATTTTCTTGACATGATAGACTTTATTTATTCAATTTTATTATTGATGCATGTTATCTCAGTGAATGGCATGGAAACCCAAATTCAGCTCAGTTCTAAGGTTTCATTCATATATTGATTTTATATGATTTGTTGATAGTAGTCTTTATTCAGTAAATGTTTATGTTGCATGAAATCTTTATGAGAGCCATGTGATAAGTGAATGAGGTAAATGAAAACCTAAGGAATGGGTGTTCAATATATCAAGTATTTCGATATAAATGTTCTTAGTATGAGATGTGGTGATGCACAACTCAAGATTTGGGTTGAGGTGCATGTTTTCCAAGGAACTATAAATAATTTACAGGTGCTACTGAAGATTTCTCATATGTCAAGTAATTAACTCTTATCAGTGTAATAAGATGTTAAATTGCATGATTCCAGTGTGTATGTGCCAAGTGGACTTGTAATCTGGTTATTTAAGAATTTTAGTCTTCATGCATGTGTAGTATGTTGATTACTCAATATATTACAATGTCTTGAATATTCTACTCTACCAAGTATAGAATGATATACATGTTGTATTATAACTTGAAATAAGTAGACGTGACACCACAGAGATACCAGAGTCAAGTATAAGTAAGAGAAAGGTACAATGTAGAAAGATTTTTTTAGGAATAATAAAATAATAGACTTAAGAGCCCTGAACACCGTAGAATCCCTATGAGAGGTATGCGCCTTAGGGATGAAACGACCTAACCCTGGCGGTGTGTCCAGTATACGAGGGTCAAAATGTACCAATAGGTGGTACGGGAGACTAAACCCTAGTGGAAGTGTCCTTAAATCATAGAATGAAGTGTCCAACATCAACTAGAGATCTCAGTGGCACTAGATTATAGAAAAAGCCAATAGGTGGCTTGACTCTCTGCCTGTGTGCTCAGGTTAGAGGAGGAGTCCAGTTTTTACAACATAATAGATGTGTTGAGGCCAGAGAGACATTTTCCTGTTGCAGACCAGAGAGTAGTCAGACTTAGCATTCCCAGGTGTGTCAGCTAAGTCATGTACGGTGAGATCGTAGTTTGCTACGAGTCTTCATATGTAGAGTACACTGCATATGATCAGGGCATAAGCTAAAATATGTTCATATAGGTTTAAAGAGTTTCTTATAAGTAAGAAAGTCTAAGAAAGATTCGAGTACAATTTCCCAGCAATTATTCTTTATAAGTTTCTGAATTATTAGTTATCTTTGAAATGTATCAAGCATGATCATATATTGATTTGCTTATGTTGATATCTAGAGTATCCTGCCATATTTATGATTGTAAATGATCAATCTCTTTAAAGCTTACTACTGCTGTAATTGATATCAGTTTCTCAAAAGTATATATATAATTATATCATTGCGTTAGACTATTTCTTTGAAGTACTCATTCATTGAGCGAGTAGGATCACCCCTCTACTCAAAAAAATTTAGGGAAACCATGTGGACTTGAAGAGGGTCAAAGCATTAGAGTAGATCTACCACAAGAGTTAAGTCTGAGTATAGTTAAGTTCAGTTGGTCCTTGTCACTCTAGGTCCTTGTAAATAAATAAGAGAGAGTTGTAAATGATGATGTATAACATTATTTCTCTTTTAGCAATATATGTGAATCGGCAAGTCTTATGTTCTTAAAAGTATGAGAAACAAAATAAATATTCATACATGCATTTTTACTATTGAAATCAGATAAGAGAAATCAATGTTTAGATTCCCTTGTAAAGTTAGTTTATGTGGTTCAATGCGAGAAAACAAAGAGTTTGAAAAGAAGAAAAAGTGAAGGGTGATCTTTGTATTATGTTAAATCCTCAATTTATTCCCTAATCTCATGAATAATGGTAATTGTGAGATTGGGGTGTAACATTAATCAAGCATGCTCATATATTGATTTACTCTTGTTGATATCTAGAGTATCCTATCATATTTATAATTGTAAATGATCAATCTCTTTAAATCTTACTGCTGCTATAATTGATATCAGTTGCTCAAAAGTATATCTATAATTATATCAGTGCTTTAGACTGTTTCTTTGAAGTACTCATTCACTGAGTGAGCAGGCTCACCCCTCTACTCAAAATTTTTAGGGAAAACGTGGGGATTGAAGATGCCATTGTATTAGTGTAGATTTTCCACAAGAGTTAAGTCTGAGTATAGTTAAGTTCAGTCGGTCCTTTTCACTCGAGGTCCTAGTATAGATGTGAGAGTGTTGTAAGTTATGTTCTGTATCTTTGTTTTCTTATTAAGAGAGAATGTATTTGATTATCATGCCATATGTACCTGAGAATGAATATATGGATGTGTATCGTTTATGTTGAGATCATATTAAATTAATCAAAGTTTGATTCTCTTACAAAATCAGTTTATGTGGTTCAGTGTGAGAAAACAAAGAGTTTGAAAAAGAAGAAAAAGTTAAGAGTGATCTTTCTATTACGTTAAATCCTCAATTTTTGCCCTAAACTCATGATTAATGGTAATTATGAGATCGGGGTGTAGCATTGACATGCACATTGGTGGATCCAACACTGAGGGAGACAGACCAATTGGATTGGGTCCACAAATGTAAAAAGGGGACATTGTAGAGATATAAATTTGTGCAATACCCATGTCCCAGCCAGACCAATTGGATTTGGTCCCATGTCCCAGCGAGAGATATAACTCTCCACAATGATTATTGATTACAGTAGATTATGTAATGTTAAACAGAGTAAACATACTAAGCAGGATAAGTAATTAAGTAACAAAACAGTTAAGAATAGTAGAAGGTAGGAGTAGCTAGATATATGAAAGGGCAAGTAAAACTTATCATTTACTTGAAATTGATCTTTCTAATTGCATTATATAACATTTAGCAATGTAGGAGAACATGGCAAGGTTTAGCATCCATTGAGAAGTGTATTTAACCCCATCAAATATACTACATGGCAATATTACATCTTTTATTATGCCTAGAGGAGCTTGAGTCATACCAGCCAAAGTCCAACTGACCACTGTGAAGTCAAAATGAGTTCTGTATAAGATCTAGGAGAGTCGGAATCCCAAGATCTCAACTATGCCCGGTCAGTATGGGTTGAATGAAGTGACATATTAGTCAAATTGCTAACAATGACACATAGTCAATCTAATAACACCTATTCCACCCTTGGTATAGGTCATGGAACTATCCACTAGTGGTATGCAAAGAGAAACCATGCCACCTGAGGTACAACGATAGCGTACTCAGTCACATCATATATAACAATTATCTGAGACACGACTGCAACTATTCTAAAAAATCATGGGATCATGATGTCAAGTATGTACACTCACTTGGACCTATTCATACTCAACATGTTATCTATGCGACTCTGGTCTCCCTTAGGAATACTCATTTCACCATCCAACATGTTCTAACAATAGAGATGGTTCCACAGCATAGGGCACTACATGTGTAGGGTTTTACTTCATTAGTTATACAAATTGGGTGAATTAAGGTTGCATCAAATAGGGGAGCATACAAACCCTAATTCATTTCTAGAAAGCACATAAGTATAACAACTCCAGAAGATATAAAATGTATGAGGTACAATTCGTAATCTTCATTGCCATTCATGAGATCACACTTGTCACCATACCACCACAAGACACAAATTTCACATCACATTAATCAAGGGTTGCAACCGCTATCATGGTATGAAGAGGATTAAACTTTTATAGGGCTCAACCATGCCCATAGGTCATTAAGACCATCACATAATTCCCTATAAGATCACCATTATCTTTCTATGCTTTAGAGCAAGGCAGGATTGGCCATCGACACACATGTGACATATAAGTTTAACATAGCAAGGAACTATGATGTTCAGATAGCACCATATTAGGGTTTCAACAAAAATAAGAGAGTATTTCATTATCATAGTAATCATTCAAAAAGGTTGATAATAATCAATCACCATGACTTAGTTACATTAGGGTTAGGTGTAACAAACTATACTTCATTAGGGTTACACAACAACTTATAATGGTGATTATCAATTATATTCATACAAGGGAAAAGGTAATACTATAAAGTTAATACTATTGATCCATTTAATTCACACCACCAAAACCAAAACATCACACTATGGGATCCAACCAAAGCCATCAGATGTTGAGGCATAAAATCCTAACCATTGGATCATGTTCTTCATTCAAAACCATCACATGAATTACAAGTCCAACCCTTGAATCATTTACCAAAGAAAATCATCAGAATAGAGCTTAAAAGAATAATCACATAACACTTAGTATTACCATTGTTTGTGGTATCTAGGACCACCATCAGTTGTGGTGCCCAGGACCACCATCGGTTGTGACACTCAGTGTCACCATTGGATCTTGGGGTAAGAACTCCCATCGATTGACACCATTAATGTTGAACTAGTACTACCATTTGTTGATGGCTATAGGTCATTGGACCATTGAGTCTTGAGAGTCAGAACTTCCATAGATTGATGGACCATAAGGCCATTAGTTGTTAGACCCAATTTCCCCATCAGTTTTCATCAACAGGTTGTTAGACAAGGCAAAAGAACAAGGGAAACCATCATTTGGTATGGGTAGAAAACCATCGATTGAAGCCATCATTAGATTGCTAAAGCCATCGAGTGTTGATCATACAAAAGAGTCCAAAATAGAAATAAGGTATGAAAATTAGTTGTCATAGGAAACACAAGTAAAACATCACTAAAGGAAAATCCATCACTTCTAGCAAGAAGACAACCCATTGGATCTTGCACAAGGTAGGAAACATCTCAAAACCAAAGTATAACCCATCATTTAAGAAGCACTAAGAACCATCATTTGACATGCATTCAAGGTATAAGGCTTCCTATACCCCAGGAAGGTCGTGCACAAGATTTTAGGTTCATTTATGACTATAAACTACTCAAGGAACAACACTTAAGCTTAAACCCTAGGCAAAGATAGCTTCTTTATGCTTAGATTTTCGTTTTAGATAAAGAGCACGAGAAAGCAAGCTAGTATTAAGCAATAAACATGAGTAAGGTTATGTAACTCACCTTTAGGAAGAAGACCAATATCCAAATAGAAAGAAGACTAGATAAATAGAGGAAGGAAACCCTAGCTTTAGCTCTGAACTCGGCCAGGCTATCTCTTTCTCCACAAGGGAAGCAAACCCTAGGTCAAGGAAGTAAGAAAGAAGGGTTCTTTAAGATTTAGAGCAAGCTCTACCATGAGAAAACATGGTTCCATTCAAGAAGAATGAAGAAGGAGATATGAAAGCAAGAGAAACAAAAGAAAGAAGGGCAAACTTACTTGCTTAGATCAAGACAAGCAAGGGAAGCTTCATAAGAACAAAAGGAGAGTAGATTTGATCCCTAACTGCTCAAGTAAGGAAATTGGCCACCTTCTTCTACATTGGGTACCTTATTCACCACCAAGAAGGGGTGGATGAAGCTCTAGATAGGAAAGAATACATAGGGATCTAAAGAACTCGTTTGGGTGCAAAAGGATATCTATATAAAGCTTATGGATAAGGGAGAAGAGAAGCTTGAGGTGTCTTATAAGGTTTGCCATGTATCCATGGCCTATAGCCATCAATCCCACGCAAGAAGAAGATCCATCAGTTGTGGGAGTCTGACAAAACATAGGATGTTGGCTTCCCAGGACAAAAATCTAGTTTCATCCCTTAGTGACGATCGATTCTTGAAACCATATGTGACTAGGTAGTAAACCATCGCTTGATCACCCTTTCCAAGCAAACCACCGGTCTATGGGACCCCAAGAGATAAAACCATCGACCTACCACATATGGTGATCACCATCAGTTGTCCCCACCTAGTGATGACCATCGGATGTCAGTCATGCAGGGGAACCACCGAATGATGGCCTTTCAAGGTAGCTCATCTATGAGAGCAAAAACCCAAACTTACCCTAGAAGGGTAACACCACCAAATCAAGGTAAAACTAGGTTCCCCATGTTCCAAAAATCTCAATCATGATAAGAAAACATATAAGACACCAAAATGATGTGAAAAATTGCAAAGAAACCACAAATATGGGTAAATTGTAGAAAATTCCAAAATGTGCAAAAAATTGCATAACTTGTACAAACAATGTCCAAATTGGACCAAACTTAAAGTTTAAGTTTGTCACATGATATCAAAGCATTATGGTTTGATTACAATTTTAAGCATTCAATTATGATAATTATGCATGTTCAACATTTAAGAAAGGTCAGGGGTCTTACAGGACATGGGAGGGGGATTGTCTCAATTGAGGTAGGAGAGAGGAGAAGAGGGTGATTGGAAGAGAATGAAATCAAGGAAGTGAGCATAAGGGGTGTGAGGGGAGAGGAAGGTAGAAAAAAGTAGTGCAACATTGTGGGAGGAGACCTATGGCATATTCTAATTTGGAAGAAGAGGCAAAAATGTGTGGAAATTTGATATTTTGGGGAATGGTGCGTATTTATAATTCATAAAGACCCTGGGGAGAACATAAAAAGGAGGATTTTGGAATAATATTACTGTGTAGTTAAGGGGAAATGTAGTAAATTTGTAACTATTAAAATTAGATACATTATTTAGTTTTTGTTATTAAAATATGTAAAGAACTGTAGCCTTTCACTACATATAAGATATATGTAGTCATACTAATTGTAGTTAAATCATCATTTTTTGGTAGTATAAGGTGAGTTTGTTAGCACTGATGACATCAAGAAATCTACTTAGACCTATTGAAAATGGGTACAAGAAATAGTTGATTGGAAGATATGTCCATTCTCCTTATGACATCATAACCACCTACACTTTATCGATTATGTCTGCAATATTTAAAGAGGGGATTTTATGATTCATAGATAGGTTTTCTAATTACTAAAAGGATTATAGTGATCATGTAAACATATTAAAATTTATGCAAAGAATTTTATTGAAATTTGGTTATGCTATCCATTGTAATGAAAAGGACACAAATATAAGGGTCTTTAATGCAAAATATCAATATAGTAGCATTCATATTAATAAAAATATGAGTCCAAGAGATGTTTTAGTCTTTTTGTAATGTGATGAGAAATTTGAATTTTTGTTAAAAATATTTGAATTTTGTTATCTATTAAATACAATGGGAGATATTTGTTATATTGAGAAATTTTTGTTAACCTTAGCTTTAATGATGTCTCAATATCTAAAGATTTGATTGATCATAAGCTTCAAATATTTTGTATAATGAAAGCTATTCTTAATTCTAAAGTTTGGCAAGTAAATTAGATTCCTACGATTTATTAGGATTTATGGAATCTTGAATTCAATAAATTATTTTTATAGTTTCTAATCCAACATGAAAATTTAGAACCATGATAATAATGTCGATATTAATATACTCCAATGGTTAAATTTTGATGTCTTTTTGAAGGTCCATTTAAGTGTATAAATGAATTTAACAAGATAATGGCAAATAGGAAAATAAAGAACATGTGTTGGCAACATCTAGTATTTCATGGACTAGATAGTTTCTCTACCTAATTAAAAATGTGGGGAGGAATTCACCTCACTTCTATAGGGGAGGAGGTTATACAAGCCTTAGGTTAATCAAAGTTAGTCCTTAACTTTTTGGTAGAAAATCAGAAGAAGAAAGAATGCATGAAGAGGAAGGTAGCAGGTGGAACAAGACGAAGGCACCCTTTATGCAAGGCATAGGAAGTAAATGAAGAAAGGTCTTATGCTCCACCTGATGTTGATAAAGAAGTGTAGGGAAATATGGCAACAGAGAAGGTAGTGGGAACAAAAAGTTAACTACCATATTACCCTTATAACAGTAAATTGCATCAATAACTATTTAATGGGAAGGATGGTTTAGAGGATATACCCAGTCCCGGAGAAAGTCCAGTGATAATATCCTCATTTTTGTGTGTGCCCTTTCTTCAACTCATGCTCAAACAACGTTTACAGAAGATCCTGGTTGATCACCATTGGAAATATTTTGACATTTTCCTCCTAGCGGGAAAAAATCCACACCTCTAGAGTAGACCACACGGACCATTGGGAAGTCTTGTCATTCTAGAGGAATGGAGAAGGAGTTGTCCCTTCTTGTTGGTGTAGTCGCCATAATTATTCTCCATTTCTATCCCTTCCTTTATTGAGTAGGACTTGCTCTGGTTCTCTCAGTTACCACAACCAGAGAAGACAAATAATTGTCAAAAGTAATTGAGTTGTGTCTCTAGGAAGCCCACAATGCCTGTATATTTATAGGAGAGATAAGGTCAAGGTTCCCAATCTATGCGCAAGTGGAAGGAACCGGAATTTCATAAATTTTCGCAGCCTACAAGTGACTAAATGATTGGTTCACCTAGTGAATAAGTTGTTTCATCATGTTTCCCAATCACAATTATATTGGAAACTCTAATCCAAGTAATGCACGACATGACATCAGCACTAATCCTTGATGCAATCGAATTGATCCATGAATTAGGCGATTCATTTCATGAACTTGTCATCTGGCGAACTTGACCCGATCAGTTTACTAAGTGAACATGAAAGGTTCATCCCCTAGTTCATCTAGAATTTAGTCAATGCTATCTCCAATCAACCTGACACTCCAACCAGTCATTTCAACACTTGAACCGGCCAATTTAGGATCTAGTCAGTCAATTTTTGTTTAAATTGAATACCTAAACACTTCAATAATCAATTTATTTATCATTCATGAATAAACTCCTATTCCAAGTGAATCCTTTGTGTGTGACCATATAGGTTCCATATGACATTAGTAGTGTGTGTCCATAACCATTTTATGACATCATAAGTAATGAGAGGCGTCTAGTAACACATCATTACTACCCAAGTAAATGAAAAGTTGGAGAACAACTTCAACTAACAATTTGTAATTGGTGTTATAGTGTTTGTATAGTTCCTTTATCACTAATATTTGGATTGAACTCAAGGCATAGAATCATCATCCTCTTCAATCATTCAGTCCATGTCCCTTGAACAAGAGAACACAATCTGATATAATGTAAGCTCAATATCACATATTGATTCAAATGAGCATGTCCATGCATTTCTTAGTCACATTTATCAAGTGTATGGGATATCATACTATTGTATGAGGGACAAATCCCATCTACATCACTCACATTTATCCCCATGTGTCATAGTGCATCTGATCATCACCTTTATGTCAACCCTTATTCAAAATCATGGTAGATGATGTCAAATTACACTGAACAACATGTGATGTGTAGTGACTTCAGGTCTAAGAACCACAATCGCCACCAACACTATAAGATATGATTTTATACCAATTAAGGTTTCCATGTATCACTCTTATGGTGGGTATGTCTGATACACTACTATGTAACAAGTATCCATTCATATCATGACTAATGATATTCTAACATCAACCAACACACACTCTAGTCTTATTTGTTATTTTGTTGTCTATCAGTGTTCCACAATAACATCTGCCTAGGACATAACAAGAATGTATATACTCTAAACATTCGTATGATCTCATTGTGACAACCCGATTACAAATCAAGCCATCACCGGTAAAAATGTGGAATTATCGCAAATAATAGAGTTAACAAAAACCACCAAAAATTAAAACCATCTTTGCACATAGATCCATGTTCAATAAGCTTTTACACAAAGGACCAAAGATTTATATACACACAGTTCATGTCATACATTCAATATGATGACTCTTCTCGAGGATAACAATTATCAATTACTTGACTCTGATATATACAACATCATTATAAAAAAAACCTCGAGATAAACAAACTAAAATCTCAAGTTGTTCGTGAAAACCACTAAGGACTATCTCCCAAGGACCTGAGAGTACAAAGATGACACATAGACATCTATCTACAAAACCCTAACTGACAGAGTGCTTGACCTAATAAAGCTACTACTGTTCTTGCTGACATGATCCTTCTTCTACAGCCTGGTTTCTAGTCCCTCGTCCGCGACTACCTAAAAATTGTGGATCCCATGGGGTGATACTATTGTCCCAGCGAGAGATATAACTCTATGCCACCGATATTATTATCACAAAAAATAATATAAATTGAACTACATGTATTTCATTAATTAACAAGTATATCTTTGAGTACAAAGTATAGACATTAATGACAAATCAATAAATCATCTTTTTCTTGAAAAGGAATATGAAGAACATGCATAACATCTATCTACTCAGACATATAAAAGTAATAAGGCATCAACCAATATTTATGTATTTGATCCATAAACAAGCAAGCTACACATCTGATTACATGTTCACATTTACATTTATACCCAGAGGAGATGAGATATACTGCTCATGCTCCAACCGACCACTAGTAAGTCAAAATCGGTACCATACAAGGTCAATGGAAGAGCTGGTTGTCAAGACCTCTCCTTTCTCAGTTAGCTTGAGAACACTTAGATAACACTTAGGTTTAGCATGACATCTTGTGTCTACTGTAAATAGCTATGTTGTGATATAACAACATCTTCACTATAGAGTTACAGTCGTAGTGTGTACTCTCTTTGGGAGAAGACCACTTGGCTTTCCTGGATTATCAGGATGGCCACTGAGCGATCATGTATTGATTTGATAAGGAAGTACACTAAGCAACCTGATGTATTTGGGGGGTCCACTAAGCACCCTTGTTTTAGTTTGGGAGTCCACTCAGCACCCTTATTTTATCACATATTAAAAAATATGTGTTCCGAGTAAGGACTCATTTCACCATTCAACAAATGCTGACACTGAATGGATATATGGTCTGGGAAACTACATGATAATATTCATCTTGCTTAGTTAAGTACATTACTGTATCTTTTAGCATAATAAAAGTTACAAACAAGGTCTACATCTAATGCAATGAAGAAAAAGTATAATTGCACTTATCAGATACTTTCATATTCATTGAGTCACATAGTTCACTTAGAATCTCCAACTCTTATCATCATCTTCCATGGGTATTTAAACCCTTCATTTTTCACTAAGGACTTTCATAACTTAGCACCACTTATTATATTTATATCACATAGCCACACAGCTCTTACTAGCCATGTTTATTACCTTAAGATACTTGCATGATTATTATATCAGGTCACCAACACTTTCAACACATGTCTTAGCCATGAAAACACTAAGGAACATATTCTCCCTAATGAATTAGGATTATGATCAATCGATTAGGGCTTCATGATTACACTTAGCCAAAATTAAGTCCTAACTCATACTCCACCCATCTTAGGAGTATCAGTGTATGCTATTTATATGCTTATATCTCAAGTCTTAGTTTTTATCTTATCCTCACTAAAGTGTAGATTACTTAATTCTCATCCTTAAGGTCTACCACTTATCATCATGAAGTTGAGTCAAACATTTTGCATTTCAATATTGCATTAAAACATATTATCTCTTAGACAACCTTAATTAATAAGAACATGTCTACCATATCAGGTAGCATGATTCATAACATTATTCTATTGTATTTGTAGATGCATTTATCACCTTAACAAGTATTCAATTGATCATGTGGTGAACCACACCCTCATATCGGGTATAGGACATATCCCTTAACACCATATCGAGTAACCATATAGGGTTAGGTATCACTTAGTCTTCTTCTGGTCTTAGGTCAACTTCACACTATGTATGAATTAGATCATTATTCCCATATCGGGAATAGGAGTGTATTGGTCCTCATATCGTGTACTAGGGTACACCATTTCGGGTATACCTTTATGGTTATATTATAATCCATACAAAAATATTATTTTTGTTCTTTCCCTTAGTTGGTCATATTATTTATTAGTTAAACTTTCATATAGGTCACTTATCATATTGGGTAGCCTCTTGGCTTTCCATATCGGGCACCATCTTGGTTCACCATATCGTGTATCCCTATTTGGATGTCATCCTATCTTAAGTGAAATCATGATTGCCATATTGTGTCTCCATGTCATCCATCATATCGTTTTATCTACATTAGATATCATGTCGGATTATATACATGATGGGCAGCACATCGCCCATGCATATCGGTCATGTATATTGGGCATCATATCGGTTTGCCCTATGGACTCACCATATCGGGTATCCATATAAGGTGGTACATGAATCCCATATCATGTTTCCACCCATGGAAAAATTGTTGAGCTCAAAATGGGACAAAATAGACACCAAGTTGTTCATTAACTCCACACAAAGTAAGGAGAGAGTATCATGATTCTAAGGACATTAACATATCAGGTTCCCATCCCCTATTCTAGGGTTTTTCTCATATCGGGCAAGAGTAATATTCCACCCTAGTATCATGTACATGGTGGTGGTTAGGAATCCTCTATATCGTTCATGAAACTATTTCTTACAAAGTATAACCCATTTTCATATCGGGAAAGACTTCATGTTGGGTCCCATATCGGTTCTCCAAGCCTACAACCCATATAGGGTTGCAAGGTCTTAAATCATATCAGGTTTTTCAAGAGTGATGAACCCATATCGGGTATCCAATGATGATTTCATCATCATCATCCTCAAAATCATCATTTGACTCAAAACTATGGATAACAATCCAAATTACATATTGGGACTCATGATTATCTCAATTGATCATAGAGAACCCTAATTCACAATTAATCAACTAATTGAATAATATTAAGCAAAATATAATAATATTGAGGGGTTTGAGTTGTATAACCCACCTCTTAAAGAGCTTCCAAACTTCAAGCTTCACTCCACACATCACAAGGTTGAAGATGAGCCTTCTCCAAGCTCCAAGACTTGAACTCCAAGCTCTTGCACGATATCTGAAGTCACCTTGGGTGATATCACCTCACTTGGTTGCTTCAACCTTCTTTGTCCAATATCTTTCCTTCTTGGCTGATACCAAGCCTCACCTTTCTACTCTCTCCACTATGAGCGACACAAGGGAAGGTGTTGCACGATATAAGAGGAAGGGTACTTGCTAGATCCGACAATGTTGCCAACAAATGAAGGTCAAGGTATTTATACTTGTGGTTTATAGAAAAGAGTGCCATAGGTGTCATTATCCTAAGGTACTTCATGCCACCTAGCCATGCAAGGTCAACACATGCTCTTGCATACTTGACCCTTATTATTTTTCCATGCAAAGGATAAAGAAAAGATAAGGGGGTGCCTCTTGAGTTGTCTTCTAGGGCAATTCCCCTTCCACTAACTTATTATAATATTCTACTCCATCATTTCCAAAGTAAAAGAAAATCGATGCCTCATTTTCCCTTCGAGTGCATTGCCTGTCATGGGTCAATCCAAGGCTTCCTCAAACCGATAGGAGGCCCTCCTTATGGCTCTATGGCCGATAGGTGCCTCTATTCTCAAATCTACGACTCAATATGGTTCATGCACATAGCTTTCAACTTATTCATTTTCTTGGTTTCTTTATTATTAAGAGCACTAACATTTTAAGATATTTCAAACATATTGTCTACTCCTTTCTCTCTCCTTTAGAATATTAGGTAAGAGGAAAGATAGTCTAGAGGTGGTAAATTACACATTAACCCTACATTTTGTACATATTGCAATTGTACCACAATTGATGCACCAAGCACTTAGCATTATTTACACAAGTTCTCACTTAGGATTTAGGCTTTGCACAAGCCACCACATTCACTTTCATGACATACAAAACACTTAGAATATATTCAACATGTAAAATTTGTAACATAAACCCTCATCTTAGGTAAATTGCACTTTTCACTTAGAATAACATAAAAGGCACACATAGTTTGCATATAAGTTCCATTTTGTAAATTAATAAATCACAAAGGCCTTAATTACTTTTCACAAGATAAGAATAAGCTTGTAAGCATCTTACTCAGGCAAAACATCTAGGGTTAGGTCATAACCCAGGACAGGGATGTTACACTCATTGTTCAGGTCATCATCCCAAAGATATACGTCATTGAGTAATATCATTTTCTAGACTTTTATTATGTTATTTCATTATCTCAAAACTGAATAAAATAGAATACATTTCAAGATTTCCATTATTATTAATCCAATCATTTACATGTGATGTCACTATAATCATCATATGATTGACTCTTTGGGAATACATACCAACAAACTCCAACTTGCACATAGAGCCAATCACCCTTCAATCATATTCCAAGTGATCTAAACATGACCATCATGCTTCTATTGCAAAACTTCTTTTGTCAAGGGGTCTGCAATATTGTTCCCAGTTGGTACTCTACAAATCTTCACATCCCTCACAGTATGATCTCTCGTATGAGATAGGAAACGCCTTTGTATATGTGTGGAATGTTGATGCAATATTGGTTCCTTATCTTATGCAATAGCTCCATTGTTGTCACAATATAGCTCAATGTGTCGTTGATGATGGGAACTATCCCAAGTTCAAAGATGAACTTCTTGATCCAAACGGTCTCCTTTCCTACATTCAATGTGGTAAAGTACTAGGCCTTTGTTGTAGAATCAACAACTGTCTCCTTCTTGGAACTCTTTCAATTTAGAGCTTCATTTTTTAGGAAAAACATGAATCCATATTGTGATATGTAATCATCTATATTAGTTTGAAAGTTTACATTGGTGTAACCCTTTACCACCAACTTTTCCTCTCTTCTGTAGACAAGGAAATGATCATTAGCTCTTTTCAAGTACTTAAGGATGTTCTTCACGGCTGTCCAGTGAACATCACCTGGATCAGACTGATTTTTGCTCATCATGCTAAAGGCATATGAGACATTGGGTTGGGTACACACCATTGCATACATGATGGATCCAATTGCATATGAATATGGAGTCCTACTCATGTGTTCCTTTTCTTCACAAGAACTAGGACATTGAGCTTTAGAGATGGTAACTCCATGTGCCATGGATAGGTTTCCTATCTTTGATCTCTCCATAGTAAACCTTTTGAACACTTTATCAATGTATGAGCTCTGACTTAGTCCAAGAAGACTTCTAGATCTATATCTATAGATCTTGATTCCCAAAATGTAGGATGCTTCTCCCAAGACTTTCATAGAAAACATATTTCCTAGCCATTTCTTTACCTTTTATAAAGTAGGGATGTCATTCCCCATCAATAGTATTTCATTCACTTACAATATGAGGAATACAATCATTCTCCCACTAACCTTCTTGTACACACAAGGTTCACCTTTATTTTGAGTAAAGACAAACTCTTTGACTGTCTCGTCAAATGAGGATTCCATCTCCAAGATTCTTGATTCAATCCATAGATTGATCTTTGCAACTTATATACTTTATTTTCATCCCTTGGATTTATAAAACCCTTAGGTTGTGTCATGTACATATCCTCAAGAATATTCCTATTAAGGAATTCAATTTTAACATCCATCAGCTAAATCTCATAGTCATGAGAAGTTGCAATAGAAAGCATGATTTTGATCGACTTAACCATGGAAGTGGAGAAAATGTTTTGTTAGAGTCAACACTTTGAACTTTTCTGAAACCCTTTCCAACTAATCTACCATTATAATTTTGTACTTTACCATCCATGTCAGTCTTCTTCTTGAAGACCTACTTACACCCTGTGGGTTTTACCTCTTTAGGTGGATCCATCAAGGTCCATACCTTGTTGGTGTACATGGATTCTATCTTAGATCTCATGGCCTCAAGCCATTTCTTAGACTTTGGTCCCTTAGTAGATTCTATATAGGTTGTTGGATCATCATCTATGACCAACTCACCACCTTCCTGAGTCACAAGATATCCAAATCTTTCAAGTTCAAGGTGTGTCCTACTAGATCCACAAGGCACCTGTGTTACTTGAGGAATTTGAGATTCCACAACATTTTGTGATTATCATTGTTCCTTTTTTCATCTATTGATTCAATGCTTTCTTGTTGGTTTTGAACCTCTTTGAGTTCTAACTTCCTCCCACTAATTCATTTGGAAATAAAATCCTTTTATATGAATGGAACATCTCTAGGAACAAACATTTTGTTGTTAAAGAATAAAATTAATATCATTTGGTCGCCTTAGGATATCAACAAAATAACATTTATCAGATTTGGGTCCAAGCTTTTTAGGAAACTATTTTCTCACATAAGCTTCACAACCCCAAATTTTCATAAAAGACACATTCAGATGCTCCCATACCATATCTCATATGGTGTCTTTTGAACTCATTTAGATGGTATTGGGTTTAGTGTAAACGCAGTGGTTTCTAGAGAATAACCCCAAAAGGTAGTTGGAAGCTCTGCTAAATTCATTATTGATCGCACCATATCTAACAATGTGCAATTCGTTATTTTTGATACACCATCATGGTGTGGTGTTCCAAGTGGAGTTCCTTGTGATACAATACCATAGGCTCACAGATAGTCCTCAAACTCTTAGCTTAAGTATTCCCCACCTCGATTAGAATGAAGTGCCTTAATACTTTTGCCAAGTTGGTTTTGTACTTCATTCATGAACTCCTTGAACGTTTCAAGAGTTTTTGACTTATGTTTCATCATGTAAACAAAATCATAACTACTATAGTCATTAGTGAAGGTAATGAACTATTGATACCCACCTCTAGTAGTTATTTTGAAAGGGTCATACACATCAGCATGTATGAGTCCTAATACATCACTAGCCCTCTCATTGTTACCAGTGAAAGGAATCTTGGTCCTTGACCAAAAAATAAAAGACACATGTCTCCATTGATTTGAAATCAAAAGAGTCCAGATAACCATCTTTATTGAGTCTAGATATGTGATTCTCATTTATGTGTCCTAGATGACAATGTCAAAGATATGTTTTTCTTGATTTTTGAGTTTTAGTAATTTGGTATTTAAGTTATAAACATCTACCTTCATGAACTCATAGGAGGCGATCGGTGGGCGATCAGGTAGATCCCTAGGTGCTCGGAGGCCCTTGGCGGCGCCGCCACCAACATACCCCAGCCAGGCATCCCGCCTTCCGGGGGCCACCCTTTGTTCGTCTCTAAGCCCTGGAGAAAGATGTTGCCATCGCCGCTATTGTGTAGGGTGACCAGGCAAAGCTTGAGGGGAGCGCACGCGCAACAGGCTGTTGTGGAGAGGAGGAACAACATGATGGCGACTGCCGTCCCGACGGAGGAAGTCCTACCAGACGTTAGGGTTGTGATGGGCAATATCAACGAGGAGGAACATACCAACCAGTCGCCGCCTAGGGTTTTGACAGAGGTAGTGCAGTATAATGGAGGACTAGACGTGCATGATCCAGCGAGGGCGGAGGACCAGGCGCCGGGTAGGGCAACTGAGAAACATGCGAGTAATCTGATACCTTCTCCGGATCAACAGGCGAGACCAAGGTCATCTCCGGTGGAGGGAGATAACACGTCGCAGACGGCGGTGGAGAAGCCTACTGAAGTGGCGGAAAATCTGAGTCATACCACTAGGTCGGGACCGGAGAGTGCACCAAGGAAGATGCCGCTGTATAATATCCCACACGATACATGTTTCCGCAGTATGGAACGTGGCCATTGGCAATCGCAGTGTAGAAGGAGCAAAGTATATTATAGATGCAGAAGACCTGGTCACCTTGCCGCGAGGTGCAATCAACCGGCCATGCAAACCAGGCCGCCTGATGTCCATTCTAGGACTATCTTCCCACCGTTGCCCACGGGTATTCCGGCGAGGGGTGCCCCTCAACATATTCCGAAAAGGATCTCGGTCGATGTTGGTCCGGATGATGAGATGAGGAAGAGAAAGATATCTGCCCTAGAGAGAGCAGTAGAGATTTCTTGGCAGCATGGAGTAGCTTGGAAGGAGTTCAGCCCTTTCCTGCATCACAGTTGGCCCAGTGCAGCGGATTTATACAGGTTTGAAGAAAGAAAGGCCATAGCCTTCTTCTCGTGCGAGCAGGAGGCAAAGGAGATGATGATGAAAGGTCTTCAAAATTTCGATGGTCGACAAATGAAGTTGAGGCATATGATTGAAGGTGAAAGTCATCAAAGCAAGGAGGCGTTTTGGTTCTGGATAGCTGACCTACCGCTTACTTGTCGGGATGATGATACACTGCAAAGGATAGTATCGAAGTTTGGAGATCTTGTGCATATTTCTGATTGGCAGAAGGAGAACGATGACCTGGCTGGGCTCCTTATTTTGCTGGAGGCTTTTAGTGAAGACATCCCTCAGTTCGTATCACCCATGTACGGGCAAAGAAGAACATCTGTTCATTTCCTAATGCTGGCTAGGGGGCCGGTGCGTGCAGGTACTACACAACTTACTGAAGTCGGTGTTGATTCTGGGATTCCTTTGGAGGCTCTTAGATTACCGGAGTCACGGCCAGATTCATCAGCTATGGTGCTTGCAAACCCGGGGCCATCAGTATCTACTGTGAGACCGCAACAGCGAGGGAATCACAATCCACAGAGACATAAAACCCGAGAACAAAGAAGGATGGTGATAGACAGAGAAGGAAGTAGAAGATACCTATCCAATAGGCGCCTTGAAGATTTCATTTTCATGGAGGACAAGAGATACAATTCATGCAGAAGAAGAGAAGGTAGAAGCCAGTCTAGATCGGGGAGACGTACAGGTGAACCTCGTCTTCATAGAAGGAATTTCTCAAGAGGAAGGCAATCTGATTGGGATAGGGATACGTTTGATATGTGCTGGTCAGAGCAAGAGGGAGGATACAGTCACTGATTTGGCTGGTTAGAGAGGGACAGGCATGCAAAATATTTCTATGGAGTGTAAGTCATTATTATGGAATATTAAAGGGGCATCCAATAATCCTACAAGGAGGGTTCTGAGCAGACTATGTAGTCGGTACAAACCTGGAGTGGTATGTTTATTTGAGCCATTTCTTCATGCTGAACAAGCAGTGGAGTTGTTGGACATTGTAAAACTTGATTGGGCTGCCGATAATCAAGAAGTAGATGGGAAAATATGGTTCTATGCTGATAAATCTTTGAATCCTAGCATTTTCATAAGACATAAACAACACTTGACGGTAAGTATGGATACCAATCAAGGCTCGAAAATATTTGTAACGGCAATCTATGCTAGCTGTGACAGCACAGAAAGAAGAACGTTATGGAATGATCTTTTGATGATGGATGAAATTATAGGGGATGAAGGATGGACTATCGCAGGGGATTTCAATGTGAAGAGGCACCCTAGGGAGAGAAGGGGCAGAAACCAACCTGGGTTTCAAGACATGATGGATTTTAATTCTTTGATATCAGATGCAGCTCTGGAAGAAATACCTTTTGAAGGCAGTCAATATACATGGGTGAACAATCAGGTTCTTACACCTACAATGTTGCAGAGAATTGATAGAGTTCTTGTCAATGGGGCATGGATGATGAAGAGGCCTGTGACTAGATCAATTCATCTAGCTAGAGCGAGGGTTTCAGACCACTGCCCAGTTATGATGATTCCCGGTTCCTGGACAACGGATAAAAAGAAGACTCACTTCTCTTTTATGAAGACCTGGCTCGAGCATGAGGATTGCATGAAAATTATCGAACAAGCTTGGAATGATCCAATATGTGGTCATCCTTCTGTGGTTTTCTGCCTTAAGCTCAAAAAGGTTCGTGAGGCTCTTCATAGGTGGAGCAAGGACACCTTTGGTGCTAAAAGACAACGCATTCTTGATTTGGAGGATGTGGTATTCACAACACAAATGGCTTTTGATGAAAATCCGATTGTTGTTAATGAGCTCAACTTGAGAGAGGCAGAAAGTGAGCTCCAATATCTTCTGGACCAGGAGGAGAAGACATGGAAGGAGAAAGCTCGTATAGATTGGCTTCAAGATGGGGAGAGAAACACCAAGTTTTATCATGCTACTGTTAAGTCGAGAAGGAAAATAAGAAGGATTAATCGGGTGTTATTACAAGATGGCACTCAGGTTACGGATCCTAAGCAAATGGCGGAGATGGCAGATGATCATTACAGGCACTTTTACAATGAGGTAACAGATACGGATGTAAATGAGATGGAGGGTTTCATAGATTCGATTCTGGAGATGGTCTCACTTGATGAAAATTTCACTCTAGTAGCGACACCATAGGAAGAGGAGATCAAAGAAGTGATGTTAAAGATGGACGCTACAGCAGCCCCAGGACCGGATGGGTTCACCCTCCCTTTCTTCACAGCGGCATGGTCTATCATAAGAAATGGCTTCATGGACTTGGCGAAGAGCTTCTTCAGCGGACAGGATTGCTTCAGGGGTCTCTTCTGCTGCAGAATACTACTTATTCCAAAGAATGATGATTCTATAAGAATACCAGAGGATTTCAGACCAATATCCATTGAGAATGTCGTTCTTCGCATCCTTGCAAGAATACTCAGTGAGAGATTCACTCCAATTATGCCACGCCTGATTTCCAAGAACCAAGGAGCTTTTATGAAAGGTACGGATATATCTCATCACATCCGGTTAGCTAAGGAACTCATGCATGATATCAATAGAGGCAGAGACGCTCCTAATGTGATCTTAAAGTATGATATGTCGAGGGCATACGATAGAGTCACTTGGTCTACGCTGGGGAAAGTCCTGGAGAAGTTCAACCTTACAGAGGAGGTAATCAAGTTATGCCTAAGTTTCTTTGCAAATACGTGGGCAACGATGACTATAGGCGAGGAAACGGCTGGATTCTTTCAGATGAGTAGAGGACTGAAGCAAGGAAGTGTGATTTCTCCATTTCTTTTCATACTATTTGAGGAGATGCTATGTAGAAGATTCCTGAGGTTATATGAAGAAGGGGCCATATCAAGATTCCAGGTGCATGGGGAGGTGGTGCCTCCGGTCATTCTTCTCTATGCAGATGATATTGTGGTCTTTTTCACAGCTGACCAAAGATCTTTGGATGTGGTTAGTAACACCTTTGATGCATACGAAAGAGCAACTGGTCAAAGAATAAACAAATCTAAATCTACATGTGTGGTAGGAGGCAAGGACCAGATGCTAGATCATGGTGTAGCCGTGTCCCTGGGAGTGAGTTCTGCTACAGAATCTTTGAAATATATGGGCATACCGATCAAGAAAGGTTTGATGAGACTATCCGACTTTGAGTTCCTAATGAGCAAGATAAATGAAAAGATTGCTACATGGAAGTCTAGACTATTATCCTTTGCGGGGAGGAGGATGTTGATTGCACATGTTCTAGCATCCATACCAGTGTACACGGCGGCGGCGGTGGGCATTCTTGCTGGGATAGTAGCACGGATTGAAGACAAACTACCCAGATTCCTGTGGAGTGACAGGGAGGATCATCACAGGAAGGCGTGGATTGGATGGCACAGGGTGGCTAGACCTTTTTCTTTGGGCGGGTTAGGGATTCCCTCGCTACAGTCGATCAATGAGGCCTTTGTTACAAAAGCATGTTGGGAGGTTCTTACAAAGGATTCTATTTGGGCATCTTTCTGCAGAAGCAAATACGCAAACGTGGCAGGAGGCCGAGACAATCTATATCCTGGTACCTTGAGAAGAGGATTACTACCGTCACCTTTCTGGAAGAGATTGTGGGACATGTTTCCTCACATGTTTCCTTTGTGTAGATGGGTGGTTGGAAATGGAGAGATGTCCTTCTGGGATTCATGGTGGTGCGAGAAACGCCTTGCTGATCATGCGATCATACCCAGTGACAGAAGACACCCGTTCTTGGTGAAAGACTTTTGGATAGAGGGTTATGGATGGGATTGGGATTCGCTTAGACTGATCGTGGATGAAGAAGGAGTACAGTTGATACGAGATGCAGAGATATGGATATCCAACGAAGAAAACAAGCTAGTATGGGGTCCTAGGAAGAGTGGAAGATTTTCTATGAGTTCAGCCAAGCGGATGTTGGTGCATAATGAAAAGGAAGGTCCAGACGGCCTTGGGAGGGTATGGAAAGCTGGGTATCCAAAAGAGGCAGTGTTCATATGGAAATCGGCTAGGGGAGCCATTCCCACAGACGATAACATAAGGCCCAAATGTGGTATCCCTCTTGCATCTAGATGTTATTGCTGTTTTGAACCCCAGGAGGAAGATATGGGTCATCTGTTATTCCAGGGGCAGACCGCCAAATTCATTTGGAGGAAATTCGATGAGAATATTGATATGGAGGCGCCTTTTGATATGAGGTCTCTTCTTGACAGGTGTGCGATGGCAAAAAAGAAGAACATAACTGAATGGTTGGCAGGTAATCTAGCAATATTAATCCCACATAGCATATGGCGCATTAGATGTGGAGCTAAATATGATGGTAAGATGAAATCGTTCAGCCAAGAATGGGAATATATCTTGAGAATCCTAAACCACCACATGAAGAGGTATGTGTTTCCTATTTCTATGGAGAATGGAATATATGACAGAATGAAATTAATGGGCGTGAAGGAACCAAAGACAGCTATGAAGGAAATTGTATTGTTGCGATGGGAGAAGCCAGATCTACATAATCTCAAAATGAACATCACGATTGGGAAGGACAAAGATGCCAACGATACATATAGAAGATGGGCAGCTTGTGTCATCTGTAATCACAATGCAAATATCTATCTTGTATTCCGAGCTTGGATCAAGAGCTCTGACTACTTCCTTGCGTATATCCAAGCATGCGCCATTGGTCTGAAACTAGCAGGTGACCACGCTTTGAGCATCTCGAGCATTGAGGTTGATGACTCTTATACATATGAGGTATTTTGGCATGGAGGTAGAGAGCCGTGGTGGACAACATCTTTTGTTAGAGAGCTGAGAGAAGAGATTGCATCTTCCATGATTTCTGGTTCACTAGTTCATAAGGTTATCAACTCGATACCTCGTGAATTAGGAAGGTGGGGGAACAGAACACAGGAGATATTAGTCTCTTCGGATATATCTAATATACCATTGAGAATTAGGGGCATGGCACTGATGGAAAAAAGATGTACTCCCTACGTGGTCCCAAAGAAAACAGATGTTGGAGGTGAGGATGAGATCTATTAGAGTGAGTTCTTCGATCTTTATTTTTATTATATATTGAGGGTGAATTTGTTGTGGGATAATGGGATATTACCCGAGTTATAAGTGCGGGAGATGTAATTTTTTTGCTGTGATTTAGCCCACAAGAGGGGTGTGGGATGAATAAAAGCGACCCCTGACTTAACAAAAGAAAAAGTTATAAACATCTATCTTTAGATCTATCAAATAAAGACCATAATACATTGAGGGCATTGCCATAAGAAATCTCATCTCTTGAAATTAAATGTAAACCGTTCTTAATATGAAATTCACATGCATCCTTGTCCATACAAGATAGAGAAATAATGTTTCTATTTATCACATGTACATAATAATAGTTCACTAATTCTATTACAAGCCTTGTAGGAAGAGATAAATTATAGGTTCCAACTACAGTGGTATCAACTCTTGCTCCATTTGTGACTTGCAGTTCAACCTCACCCTTTCTCAAAGGCCTACTTCATTTTAGATCCTATATATTTGAGCATATGTGAGATTCTCATCCAGTATCAAGTACCCAAGATGAAGAAGTAGTTAAATTTATCTCAGTAATGTATATACCTAAAGTGGAGATCACCTTCCCCATCTTCTTCTTCCTGAATGCCTTCAAGTACACAAGATATATTCCTTTTGTAAGTTTCTTTCTCCTTATCTTGAGTGTCGAAGTTCTGGATTTACACTCAGCCTCAAAAGTCCTCATGGCCTTGCTTTCATCCTTGGGACTTGACTCTGGTGATCTCCATCATAGATTTGTCATTCTTCATTCTTGCTTTGACACTAAGCAGCATGCCAAGAAAATCTGACAACGGTCTAGACATGTTATTCAAGTGATAGCACTTAATAAAATGGCTATATGATTCAACCAATGATTGCAAAATCATATTCATGGCCAACTCTTGGCTCAATGATAATCCTAGTTCTTCAAGATGTTCGACATGTCCAATCAATTTGAGCACATGGGTCTCTGTTGAGTCTCCCTCTATCGTCTTACACTCAAAGAGCGCCTTTGAGATATCATACCTTTCTTGTTTTGTGTGATTAAGGTTTAAGTTTTGAAGATGTGTTACCATCTCAAGTATCCCCATGTTTTTACACTGGTCATGCAACTCATAGTTCATGCAGCTTAGCATAAGGTGCTTTATATCCAAGGCATTATCGTCATGGTTCCAATAAGCATCCACCTAAGCCTAGGCATATCAGGAGGAGGTATTTCTGGCACTGGTGTTTCAAGGACATAAATCTTGAGCTCTTTGTTGAGAATCCTTCTCAAAGTCCAAAACCAATAGTGTAAATTTGTCCTATTAAATATGTCCTTCCTAAGGACCAATCGCAATGATGATTTAATTTTGATTTGATTCTACAAGAGAAAATTTTTGCATTTGTCAAAATCCTTTTGATTTGTTTTGGTTTGAAAATTTTAATGATATTCAATTAAACCTTTAATTAATTATATCTCCAACTATTTTATTCAAATTGATAGCCCTCACATATCTATTTGTAAGGTTGTAGTGTACAACCTTCTAGTAAGCCAAGATCCAAAATCATTCAATTATTACCTAGTAAAGCCATCATCCATAATCAATCATTAAGGTAAGCAACATTTTCCAATTGCATCTTATGCAACTCTTGGATACATGACATGCACAACTCCTTACCGTAGTCATTTGCATGCTTCTAGGTGCTTAATCTCATTAAGGACACCCAGTTAAGCCTGACCCAAAAGCCAACATGATAATAATACATTCCTCTTGGCGGGACCACATTATTACCATCACACTTCTATGAGATAGACAATGCACCACACTTGGATTCCCACACATAGTCGGTCAAGATTTTCTTGTGTGTTGCTAATGAAAAACATCTTAGCCTTAATATGTTATTGTCTATATTTATAAATAAATATACATTATCCAATCACCACATATATAGTAAGAACCATATACCTGATGTATCCCACGACAAAAACTTGCAATAAACATAAGCGATGGTTATGGTCATTCTATTGTAATTCCTTAGAGCTGCAAGGAATAAACACCACCTAGGGTCTACATCTCATGTAGAAACATGTTGTTGATGAAGATCTGTGCTTTCCAATCTGGTTTGACCAATTCAACCTTTGAATCATTTGGCTCACCTCTTAGTCGATCGGTTGATCGTCATATCAGTCATCTGGTCTCTGATCTACCATCTTTTGAATCCTCAACTTGATCAGTTGGGGCCACCATCCGATCAATTCAACTCGTCCTTCTTGGTCCTCCTTGGTCCTCCAGCCGACCGACTCACCTTCAAGACAGTCGGTTGGTCTAGTTTTGAGCATCTTCTTCTTCTTCGTAACAAGAAATTAAACTACCCTAATGCCATTACATATTAGATGATAAAAGGAGAAACCTTGATTTACATTCGAGGGGAGCATAGGTAGGAGAGAATACTTTTACAATTAGAAGATAAGGTAGAGGCTCAGTCCCAAACTGAGATAAAAAGGAATAACCAACCACATAACCACACACAGATACATAGGGCTATCAACCATAACCATGCTACACATCCACCATCAAAACTCACCTTTAGAGCAACGTGTGTAAAATTCATTTTTGTATCATATCATATATATACATTAATTGGGATCTTACGAGGTGTTTAATAGGATATGTACATTAATCAGTTTAAGTATTCGCATCTTATGCAATAAATAAGAGATGCAAATTGAAATTTTGATCATATTGATAATCCCAAAACATAGTAGATTGATGTAGCTCTGATACCACTGTTGGGAAATATGGCATCAAAGAAGGTAGTAGAAATAAAAAAATTAACTGCCATATTCCCCTTATAACAATAGATTACATCTATAAATATATAATGGGAATGATGGTTTCGAGGATATATGTGGTCTTGTCGCAAGTCCAGTGACAATCTCCTCATCATAGTGTGTGACCTTTCTTCAAGTGATGCTCAAACAACGTCTCCATCAACTCCTGGTCGATCCCCACAAATAGAAGTTTGATGTCATCCTCCTAGTGGGAAAAGCTCCATACATCTAATGTAGTTCACACAGACCATCGGGGAACTCTTGTCTCTCTAGAAGAACAAACAAGAAGAAGTTATCCCTTCACATCGGTGTACTAGACACCAACTTACTCTCCCACAATTATTCTTTCTTTCTATCCCTCCCTTTATCAGGTAGGACTTGCTCAGGCTCTCTCAGTTACCATAACCAGATAAGACAAACAATTCTCAGAAGAAATTAAGTTGTGTTTCTAGGAAGCCCTCGTACCCCTCTATATATAGGAGGGTTGGGGTCAAGGTCAGGGTTCTCAGTCTGTGTGGTAGAGGAAGGGACCAAAATTTCATGAATTTCCACAACCTGCAAGTGGCGAAATGATTGATTCACAAGTGAACCAATCAGTTGGCATGTGAGTTGATCGGTTCACCCAGTGAACCGGTCATTTCAATATGTTTCCCAATCACAATTGTATTGGCAATTCTAATCCAATTAATGCACAATATGACGTCAACACTAATTCTTGATGCAATCAAATTGATCCAAGAATTGGGTGGTTCATCTCATGAACCGATCATCTGGTGACCTTGAGCCAATCGGTTCATGCCCTAGTTCATCTAGAATTTAGCTAATGCAATCTCCAATCAACCTGGCACTCCAAATGATTGGTTCAACACTTGAATCACTCAGTTTATAGTCTAGTTATTCAATTGTTGTTTAAATTGAATACTTAAACACTTTAGTAATCAATTTAGTTATCATTCATGAATGAACTCTTATTTCAATTGAATCCTTTATGTGTGACCCTATAGGTTTCATATTACATTGGCAGTGAGTATCCATAACTAATGTATGGCATCACAAGCAAAGAGTGGTGTCTAGTAACACATCATTTCTACCAAAATAAATGGAAAGTTGGAGAACAACTTCAACCTACAATCTATTATTGGTGTTATATTACTTGTATAGTTCCTTTATCATTGATATTAGATTGAACTCAAGGCATGAAATCATCATCATGTTTCAATTATTCAGGCCATGTTCCTTGAACTAGAGTAGAGTGTCTAAGATATATGTAAGTTCAATATCACATATTGATTCAAATGAGAATGTCCATGCATTTCTCAGCCTCACTTATCAAGTGGTTGTAATATCATACTCCCATTGGAGGGACATATCCCATATACATCACTCACAGTCATCCCCATGTGTCATAGTGTATCTGATCATCACCTTTATGACAACCTTATTTAGAATCACGGTGGATGATGCCAAAGTGCACCGAACAACATGTGATGAGTGTAGTGACTTCCAGTATAAAAACCACAATCACCACCAACACTATAACAAATGATTATGACTACCAATTATAGTTTTCATGTATCACTCTTATTATGGGTATGTCTGATACATTGTTCTATAACAAGTATATATGTGTTTGGTTTGATATCACATATTATGGCGGATGAGAATTTGTCATCAACCAACACACACTCTAGTCTTATGTGTTATTGTTGTCTATCAGCCTTCCACAATAACATCTGACTAGGGACATAATAAGAATGTATATACTCTTAACATTCGTATTATCTCATTGTTCAGGTCATCAACCCGAAGACATTCATCATTGAGTAATATCATTCTCTAGACATTTATTATGTCATTTCATTATCTCATAACAGAATAAAACAGAATAAATTGGAAGATTGCCAATATTATTAATCAAATCATTTACAATTGATGTCATTTCAATAATCATATGATAGACTTTCTGGGCATACATACCAACGGGAAGGACAAAGGTGGTGGATGTACTCAATCACAATGAGGAGGCCTAAAAGAAAGACCTCACCTTGTAGTATCGATGTTGCAACAGTCAACTTAGAGTATATTCACACATAAAAGGAGAGAGGAACCGCTCCCAACTCAATAGGAAAAGGAGCTAGATCCAATGAATGATCCACTACCAAGAAAAAAGGAGCACCCACTAATCTAATTCATCAAATCCCAATCCAAAGTTTGGTATCAATCTAGACTAAGATAATATTAAAAATCATATCCCCTATGTTAGTTGTCTAAATTTAGCAAACAAGTTGTCTTTTAAAATCATATGAATATTTTAAAATCAAAGGCTTCTTTTCACATAATCGTAGATAAACCTTCCAAGTGCATCTACTGGAAATATACCCATAAATTTTCCCCTTTCTAGGTTGGCTTCATTAACCATAAAACCATGTGTTGGTTCTTCTAAAATTATATTCAAATAGTGATCTGGATGTGTGATATTAATATAATTTGTTACTAAAAGATATGTGATGCCATTGTATTGTTGATTAAATATGGAAACTGACTTTAAGGAATAGGCAATATCTGTAAGGCCCCTAAACATTCTTAATGAGTTTAATAGGATTAATTATCATTATTTAATTCTTATAACACTAATATAACCTTGTGATATGCTTTCAAATCATAAGACAAGCTTACGTTTCAAATTTGGTGCAATATGGACAATGTTTGAGCAAGTTATGCAATTTTATGCACATTTTGGACTCTTCTACAATTTACCCAATTGAGAGGTTTTCTTTATACTTTATCACTTGAATTATGTTCCTTGGATATTATATCATCATTCTTGAGCTTTTTTATTCATGGGACACCTATTTAAACCTTGGTTTGAAGGTGTTTTCTCCAAGGGTATTTTAGGGTTACCCCTTCATGGATGAGCTACCTTTAGTAGCTATCAACTAATGAATTATTTGTTTTGCTTGGAAATTCAAGAAATGAGGGATAAGCATGTCTATATGGATGGCGGGGGAGCTTATTGTGTGTGTTCTTGTATATTCTTAATAGTTTAAGGCCATGGATACTTAGAAAGATACTAGAACTTCAACTTTTTCTTTATCTTAAAGTTTCATATACTTATCCCTAAGAACCAAAATGATCCATTTTCTCTCCACCATTTCCCTCCTTATACAAACCTCATCCTGCCTCTGTGCTGCTACAAATTTTCTATCCAAGGAAGAAGAAAGAGGGGACCTTCTTGGAAAAAGAATCTAGGGTTGCAATTGACTTCCTTTTAGGGTTTGAAAAGCTTCCTTCTAGTGATCTTGACCTAAAAGAGTAAGAATCCCCTTCTTTCCTCTGTTTATTTCTTTTTTATCCTTCCTCCTAACTTTCTCCAAGTCGGAACCTTGTTGTTCCATGGTAGAAATTGCCCTAAAGCTCTACAACCCTACCTTTCTTGCTCCTTATGCTTAGGGTTTGCTCATTTGATGAAGAAAGGTGCTAGAGGACAAGTTCATAGATTATGATTGGATTTTCTACCCTACATTCTTGTGTATACTTATGTGTGGGATTTTCTTATTCTCATTATAGGCAACTTTTCTAACTTGCTCCACGTTTATTGCTTACCATAAGCTTTCTAGATCATGTTCTTGCTTGAAAATGATGATCCATGCACTAAAAAGCTATGCTTGACTTGGATTTTGATTTTTATAATGTTCCCTATTCTGATTTCAGTTCTATATGAACATTTGATCATGTGTACGTTATTCATAAGGTATAATATGACTTGTATCAGGTTGTTTTAGCAACTTATGGTGCTAATCACCTATCATCTAATGGTCAATTTTAGGGTTTAAAGCTGAATTTCTTCTATAAACCCATGACCCGATGATGGTACCATTGCAACAACCCTATGGTGTTGTCTTCATGACAACTGATGGTCAGGACCAAAGGTGTCAGATGATGGCGACAACCTATGGCGACCCCCTTAGGTCAGGTTTTGAACTAATTAGAAGTTTAATGATCAACCATTAAGTACCATAATAATGTTATCAATCAATGACGACATTAGCTTAATATTCAATGTTGATTAATGAATATAGTATTGATCTAACAACCTATGGTGGCTTAATGGTCACTAATGATGGTGGATCAGATCTCCAAAACCTATGGTGAGTTAATCATATAGTTGTAGCATCAATTATGCCTTAGACTAATAGTTTCTTGGGTCACTTGATGCAATGGTCGGACCTATATAGTAATTGATGGTTTTAACATATGAACTTGACCCAATGTTCAAGATCTAATGTGTATTCCTCTAATAAATTGGAATGATGGCTAATGTAATATGTTGGTCCTAATAATGTGATTTAGATTGTTTCCTTTATATGATCAACTTAAGGAGCTTACTTGTTGACAATTGATGACTTGTTTTAACTAAATAGTCAATTGTGGGTTTTACCCTACACTCAACATAACCTTTTGTGTTGTTAATCAAGGGATGTCTAAGGTTAGATGGTGACTCTTTCTATAGAACAAATCAAGGACTTCAAAGGTGGTTTATCCAAGGTGTTTACTTATGTAAACAACTAATGGTCTTACCTTTTAAACATCCAATGGTTCTGGATGACATTGTGGTATGGTGATATTTGTTGAATGATGATGGAACAAATGGAGAGTTACCCTTAATAAGGTAGTCTTACCTATTCACTCATATGAATAGAAGGGATGATAACCATATTGTGTTGATATGTAACCCTAATGAGGTATAGCTTGTTGTACCTAGCTTTAATATAACTAAATGATGGTAATTGGGTAAGAATAGTCCTTGAATGACTAATACAATCATGGAGTACTCTTTTACTGTTGTTGAAATCCTAGTATGCTATAACTCGATGGTTACACCTTGATTTATGTGTGGATTCATACTTGATAATGGTATGGAATGTGATGGTGATGCTTCACCTCATGCATCCATGATCCAATGGGGATGTCGTAAGTTAGGATTTGGGTATAAGTGTTGATTAGTAACATTAATATAATTTATCTTGTTGAACCTAACTCTAATTCAAATAGATAAAGATGAGTATTAATGTTTAACATTCTAATATGATGGAATGATGGTGGAGTAACCTCCTTAATATGATCACAACCTTAATATGTTAATTGGTGGTTATCATAGCCACATGGTTGATACTTTCTTATGCTAAACATGTGCATTATGAATATGATTAGGGTTAATCATATCTAGATTCCTTGCATGTTGATGTAATAAAGGAATGTTCTTAATGTTAATATAACCCTACTATGATTGTTTAGAAATATCTCCTAGCTCATTAATGCAATATTGTGTTGATCTGATGTATTATATGTAAGTGATGTTGTTGAGTCTTGTTATAAGGCATGCAAAGATAATGATGATCTTAAATGAAACAATATGATGGTCTTAATGACCTTTGGGCATGGTTGAGCCCTGAATGAGGTGTAATCCTCTTGTTTTGATAAGGGTTGATACCCTGTGATATCGTGAAAAGGATTTATATCATGTGATAGTATGATGGTCTTAATGACCTTTGGGCATGGTTGAGCCATGAATGAGGTGTAATCCTCTTATGTTGATAAGGGTTGATACCCTATGATATTTTGAAAAGGATTTATATCTTGTGATAGTATAATGACTAGTGTGGTCTCATGAATGACAAGTAAATGATACCATGTGATGATGAGATGAGAAATTATGTTTCACACATTGTATATCTTTTAAAAGTTGTGATATTTATATGCTTGCTAGAATTGAATTAGGGTTTGTATGTCTACTTATTTGATACAGCCTTAATTCACTCAATTGGCATAACTAATCAAGTGCAACTCTAATCATGTAGTGCCTTGTGTCGTAGAGCCATCTTTAGTGCCAGAACTTGCTGGATGGTGAAACGAGTATTCCTAAGGGAAACTCAAAGTGCATATTGTTGAGTATGTGGGGGTGGTAGGTTGAGGATATATCCTTATCATCCACAATGTAGATTGTGGAGGATGGCTATGGTCATGCCTCATACATTTGTTGTGATTGAGAATGGATGTGGTTGTGTCTCGGTGATTATAACATGATGTGATTAGAGGACAACTGTGGTTGTACCTCAGTGATTGGGTTTGAATATCCTAGATGCTAGCGTCATGACATGTACCAAGGTGGGCTAGTTACAGGACTATATGTCGATGTGGTGGAAGCTTTGACTGATATGTCACTGCCTTTTTACTCGTACTGACCAAGGGGAAGAGATCTTAGGATATCGGCACTCCTAGATCTTGTACAAAACCGAATAATCCTTCGCAGGGTCGGTTGGACTTTGAATGGAACGATTCAAATTCCCCAGGGTGTAATAAAAGATGTAATACAGTTGTGTAGCATATTTTTTTAGGGTTATACACAATGTTTCACATTGGATGATGACTTTTTTTTTGTTATCTTTACATAAAGATGGTGTTTAGTGCAATTAAGAGATAGTAGATATACTTAGGTTATGGATATGCTTAAGATTGTAGATGCGTACATATAATAGTTATGCTTGTGTTGATAACTATACTGCTACTGTTGATTATAATCATGATGCTAGCTATCTCATGTTGTTAGTTATGTTTAGCATGCTAGCCATACCTTTGTAACTAGAGATGCATATACTGCTAATCATGCTTATCTGGATAGTTGTGCTTATGTTGTTAGCTCTTCTTATGATATTGATATGTTCAACCAATTAGACATGCTCATGTTGTTAGCTATACTTATGTGGCTAGACTTATTCATAATGATACAGATTCTATGTTACTAGACTTACTCATGATGCTAGATATGCATATGCTACTGAATTACTTATATTGTCAACAAGATAAAGGATGATAGTCTAGCTAATGATAATAGTTATCGTCTGCTCCTTTATGTATTTTGTTAATCATCAGTACTACTGAGCTTATTTGTTATATCTGATTAAACTACTTAACTGTTTAATTACTTAAAAATGTTGTAATCAATAAATGTTGATGGAGGTTATATCTCTTGTTGGGACATGGGTTTCACCCTTGTAGTTCGCCACATGTTTTTAGGTAATCGGAAGTAACGAAAACAAACATGTGACATCAAGAAGAGGAGCTACAATAATGAATCATTGAGAAAGTTGATTAGATGTCTAGTGTGTCCTAGAGTCGTCCTTGTACTCTCTGGTCGGGGCAGGAATAGTTAGTATATGGTGTTTCAAACAAATTGAATGTTGTCAGCATGTTAACGCTTGTTTGTGTGACATATATGAATAATGTTCTCTTGTGTATATATGTTGTGGCTAAGGTGATAGATTAATTTGTATCAAATTCTTGGCATAATATGGATACAAGAAAGATGTTGGGCTCTTATACAATTGTTTTGGGCAGGTGTTGATGTTGAAATCGATTTTAATTTACCCATATTTTTGGGTATGTGATTAATTAGTGATTGATTGTATTTTATGTTTTGAGTAATCTCGTTTAGTATTCCCTAGTAGTAGTAGTAGTAGCAGTAGCAGTAGCAGTAGTACATTTCATTCAGATAGCCTGAATTTTGGACTTTTGAAAAATTTGATGGCTATTAAGGACTATGTTATTTTCAATTAGAAAAAATGAGTAGAGTGTATTGATATGAGATCCATACATCAACAAAGAATTTGTTTTCAATTGAATATAAAGTATGTGATCAGTTAGATAGTTCCTTGCCAATGTTGTTAGTGTTTCCCCATTCAGCTGGTTCCATTTTAAAGAATGTAATCAATGATGTGGCGCCTCCATACATAAAGAATTGCTGAAAAACAAGATGCTGGCGGTGGTGATATCAGAACCCCAGAGATTGAGCCATGATGCCCGTGTTAATGGCTGCATCGGTCCAATACGTCGCGTCGAACTTGATCAGACTATGGGCTACAGCATCCATTAGCTTCTTGATCACATGACCCTTCCTTTGTTTCGCTGCAGCTACGGGCTTCTTGATGGCTGACGAGCGGAGCAGGCTAAGGTAGTGGCCGAGGTCATGTACGGAAGCGGGGTCCTTCAAGTTGAAGAATTCGAGCGCCACTTCCACCCCGACGTGAGCGTAGCAGTCGCGAGGGCCAGCTCCAGCCAAAGGAAGCCTAAAGCCGTTGCTTCTTTGGCTATCCTGGGTCGTCTCGTTGACAAACATGCCTGGGAGTTTAGTGACGGGGTCGTTGACATTCACTACCCGCAGAACCTTGACACCGAGCTCCTCGCATCTGCGGCGGAACCCTAGGTTGCCCACTCTAGGTCCTGCAAACGAGAACACCGTAACTGGCACAGGTGGCTTCCCGCGGTGCCACTGGTTGAGAAGACCGAGCTCGGCGAGATCGTATGCTAGGAGCAGCGCCAAGGAGCTTCCCATGCTATGCCCTGTGAGAGTAACGCTGATCTCTTCCTGTTCACCTCCATACCTGTCAAATATCCGTGCAATCTCGCCGAGAAGCTGCTCACGGCAGCTCCCATGGCCAAACCGCGACTCGTCGGAGGAGGAACAGGTGTATAACCCCAGGAATCCGGCCTCTACCTTGACGTCTAGTCGGGGATCGTGTGGATCCAGCTGCGCAGGGGTCATGGCACTCATAAAATTGGCCGCCCACTCCGCTTGCGTCACCGTCCCACGGAAAGCCACCATAACGTCCCGGCGCCCCAGCCGGCGAGTTTCGGCATCGGTTGAGACTGCTACGTACCCTATCCACCGGCTGCTGCAGCTGCCGCTAGCTGACGGCTTCAGGCCGCCGACGATCCCACCGACAGCGTCAGGTGCTGCGGCATAGATATACTTGGTGACCTCGTACCCCGGCGGGACTCCTACAAACGTCTCTTTGAGGAGTGCTTGCCTGCTGTACTTGCAATTGAGGTAACGCTTCGACTTGGGGTCCATGTCGAAGGCCTTGTAGCAGGCGTTCACCATCTCGCCGTACCGCAAGATTTCAGCGCGCAGGAGCGGGTGTAATGGGTCGATCAAGCCGCGCCAGTCGCCGGCCCCTTGGATATCCCGCCACTCGTCGGCCAATGCCCTTCCCGAAGGGTGAATGCGACTACTGCTTGTGCTGGTTTCTTCGTCTTCGTTGTACCTTGTTGTCAAACTCTTGGGCAGCTTCGATTTCGGTGCTGCAGCAGTTGGGACGGAGGGAATGAGTGTGGGGGCATAGTTAGGCGCCATTGTCAGCGTTGCTTTGGTTGTGGTTTTGAAGGAGGAGCAAGAACAAGAACCACGGGCTGTCCATCCAATAGTGTTTTGGCCGGCGTGAATCTCACTGATTATAGTGGAGGAATTGACAGAGAAGGCGACACTGGAAGCCATAGTTTTCTGATAATTAGGGCAGGTCAAGAGTCATGGATTGACAGACTGCACACAGGAGAAGCTAATCTGAGTTGATTTGCCAGTAAATCATGCAGTGATCTTCAGCTCTGAAAGCCGAAGTTGCAGATGCAACTGCAGCAGCTTGAGCCTCTCATTGCTGCAATCTGATTTGATGGTATTTGTAGAGACGTGAACGGGCGGTCGGCGCACTAGAGTGTGGAAGTTATTGTGATGTGGCAAACTGAGATCGACGACTGGACCAAACAGTGATTTTGGAAGGTAACGGTGCATCATTCTTGGTGTGGGAATGATATTGGCCACAATAGCGGCTGGCATGTTTCATATTTCGATAAGGGTTTTGACTTTTGACCCCACATGGCTGACTTTTTAGGGATGTTCAGTGAGAGCTAGCCGCGGTTAAGAAGAAAAAATGTAGAGAGAACCGCAGTTCTGAATGGTCGGTAGCTGTGAGGAGGGCCGGGTGGTGGTATCTCTCTATCCACACCTATCTCTCCCTCTCTCTTCGGCTCTCTCTCTCTTTCTGTCTCTCGCTCTGACTTTTACCTTCTCTTTTATGTTTGCGTGTCTAAAAAATTGGAAAGCTAAGCTGACTGAGGTTTGCAGCCACTTTAGCGCTTTGTGACATAACAAGTTGCAGTGTTGACGTTGACAGGACGAACACATGTGTAATCATTCCTCAGAGTTGGGCACATGTGGATTTCCATTCCTCGCCGCTTAAGGATCAAATACCTAGGCTGATTAATCTGGACCGGAGGCTATGCCACGCTAATCCCAACTAACTAAGTGATATTCCTTCTTATTTTGTTTGGCAAAAGCTGGATTCATGGGTCCGTTTTGGATTCTGTAATCTCTAATCCAGACCAAGTCAGTCTTGCTATCAGCAGGGAACTTGGATCACACTCTGAATTTGTCTCTGTCTTTCGTGTTATTTTGTTTTATATGCCAGAATGAAAAATACAAGTTACGAGGTCAATCCAATCTAATGAGTGCTTGCAATGAAATTGAGTTGCCAAACAAAAATTGGATTGAATCCAGATTATCTAATATGGATCTATTCGACTAATCCAATTCGGATCTCGAACTAGGGCCTAGAATTTTGACTTTGGCGGGAGTCCAACCAAGAATTGCTTGATCATCACGGTCACTGCTGCTTTGCTCGGACAACGAAGGTTTCATTGTAATTCGCACATACACTTTGTACTTGGAAAATGCAAAACACTAGAGGGTCAACACTCAAGTTATAGGACTTAAATATGTTGTTCCTACTTTTGTTCCAAATTATGTTTTGGTCATACTAACTACGCATCTACCCTAGAAACTTAACTCATAAAAATTTAATTAGGTTTATGGACGACATAGATTGTACGGAACACGTCGGGAATCAGAACAGCCAATTAGTACACCAAGTTATATACTCACATCCCAAAATAATAATAAGGATTTCCACATGCCCAATAATTCAAATCTAGTAGTACGTGATATACATCAATCCAATGACGTGAAGGGAAAGCAGGAGCATCAAAGCACCAAGGGGTATGTTTTTCAGTTTGCTACATCAAAAGCATAAGTGAAATGATTATCAGTCGAAATCATAGAAAATTCCGATGGAAGGATTGGAGTGCTACCGGTGATAACATAATCAAATATAGAATTATAATCGTACTATGGGGAGTGTGTTTGCGGAAATAATGACATATTATGTACCATGAAGATGATAGTTTATCACTAAATCAATCTTCTTGTGTTAACAAGGTTCATCAATTTAAATAGAGTGTTTTCTATCACATAGTAGTCCAAGGGAAAAGAAGATTGGAAAGAAACAACATGGAAAGAGACGCGTGCATTACTCTCACTCAATCACTATATGCCCTCCACAAAGAGTTGATCTATGTGACTCCTCTTTGTGATACTCTCAAAAAGTATTGGGCTAGTCTCAACATGGAAAGAGACGCGTGCACTACTACAGAAACAGCATTCAGTGTCGCTTTTTTGGGTGTCGGTTCTTTAGGAAAATCGACGCCTAAAATATTAGACGTCGGTTATTTAGGCAAACCGACGTCTATATTCGAAGACCAGCCAGACACGGGTACCGCTTTGAATACAACGTCGGTTGTTAATAACAAACTGACGCCTAAAGTCGCCCGCGAAATCCAATTTTCGAGCAAAAAAAAAGAGTGTCACTTTCAGCGTCGGTTATGTAGATAGAAACCGACGCCTATGCGCGATGAAAATTTGCACGAAAAGTGTCACTTTCAGCGTCGGTTAACCTTCTATAACTGACGCTGAAAGTGGTTCCCGCCAAACCTTTTCGTGAAAATATCGTCCAATTGGACGTCGGTTGGTTCAAACAACCGACGCTAAAGCATAATAGGTGTCGGTTGTGTAGATAACCGACGTCGTTGATCAACTTAATAGATCCGATACCCGGCTCTTCCCCCTTTCTTCCTGTTTCATCGTGACTTCTCTTCTCTGCTGCTGCTCGCCGCCGTTCTCCCAAAATCACCCATCGTCGGTTGCTGCTGCTCGCCGCCGCTGCTCTGGTTCTCTTCTGCTCATCGGCGCCGCTGCCCGCCGCTGCTGCTTCTTCTCCTGGTGCTTCTCCGGCCGGCGCCTGCTGCTTCTCCGACCGTCAGTTGCTTCTGCCCGCCGCCCGCCCCCGGTCGTTTGTTGCTGTCGCTGCCACTGCTGCTCTAACTCCTCCACACGCTGCTGCCGCCGGCTGTCCTCTCCACACTAGCTCCAGGTAGCGCTACCTCTCCTTCTCCCTAGCTATTTACCAACATGCAGCAAGCACGACCGTGGCTGTGTTGGCCTACCACGGCCGTGCTGGACAGCACGACCGTGGTAGGCCAACACAGCCACGGCCGTGCTTGCTGTTGGTAAAGATATGAACAAATTTTCATGTAATATTTTATGTAAATCCTAGGATATGAACAATTTTTTTTCTTGCATATATTTGTTCTTCTAATCCTAATGTTTGACTTAATTCAGTAAATTTTGATGCATGTTGAAATAAGATTTAAACTTGTAAATTCTAGCATCCTAATTTTATTTGATTAAACCTAACATTGATGAAACCCTAACATCAATTGTGATGAAACCCTAACATTAATTGTGATGAAACTCTAACATGTACATATCTATTATTGTGTTTTTTGGCCTAGAAACCCGTCCAAGATTGACTCATTAGGAGTAAATCTTGGATAGTCCCCGGTTTGGGACTATTCTTGAACACCTAATCTCACTTAGGATGTAAGTGTATAATGTGTATTGGGTTTTCGAGAAAATTTCGGCAGCATTTCCCCGTTTTTTCTCTAAGTACATATGTACTTAGAGAACAACGGGGAAATGCTGCCGAAATTTTCTTGAAAACCCAATACACATTATACACTTACTAGTGAGATTAGGTGTTCAAGGATGGGATAGGTGGTACACATTTATTATATATAAGAATGACATCAAATGTGTTTGTTGGCCTAGAAACCCATCCAAGATTGACTCATTAGGAGTAAATCTTGGATAGTCCCCAGTTTGGGACTGTTCTTGAACACCTAATCTCACTTAGGATGTAAGTGTATAATGTGTATTGGGTTTTCGAGAAAATTTGGGTAGCATTTCCCCGTTTGTTCTCTAAGTACATATGTACTTAGAGAACAACGGGGAAATGCTGCCGAAATTTTCTTGAAAACTCAATACACATTATACACTTACTAGTGAGATTAGGTGTTCAAGGATGGGATAGGTGGTACACATTTATTATATATAAGAATGACATCAAATGTGTTTGTTGGCCTAGAAACCCGTCCAAGATTGACTTATTAGGAGTAAATCTTGGATAGTCCCCGGTTTGGGACTGTTCTTGAACACCTAATCTCACTTAGGATGTAAGTGTATAATGTGTATTGGGTTTTCGAGAAAATTTCAGTAGCATTTCTCCGTTTGTTCTCTAAGTACATATGTACTTAGAGAACAGCGGGGAAATGCTGCCGAAATTTTTTGGAAAACCCAATACACATTATACACTTACTAGTGAGATTAGGTGTTCAAGGATGGGATAGGTGGTACACATTTATTATATATAAGAATGACATCACATTATACACTTAGGATGTAAGTGTATACCCTAATCTTTTCCTAATATATACTTGTTTCCTAATATATACTTGTTTTCTCTGATCATAGAATGGATAGATCATGGATGTCCATTCGTAATCGTTGCACCCCAGAGTTTATATCTGGTCTTGATCAGTTTATTAGATTTGCCGAGGAACATAGGAAAAAACCTACAGATAGGTTCTACTGTCCATGTAGGCATTGCGGTAACAACTTGAAAGTCAACACTAGTGAGGAAATCAAAACTCATGTCATGTGCAACGGGATTGTACAAGGCTATACATAATGGCACTGGCATGGAGAGATTTCAAAATCGAAACCAGTAGATGTCGATAGCAGTGCTTGGGTGGAAGAAGAAATTGCCTCCGATGACGTAAATGTGAACGAACCAGTTCCAGTAGACATCGTTGATGCGATGCTGGATAGTTGTAGGGTAGAGCACACCGATCCACCTCCTATCTTTAGAAACATTGTGCATGATGCTGAGATACCGTTATACACAGACTGTGCTAAGTTTACGAAGCTTAGCGCTGTGTTGAGATTGTATAAGTTGAAAGCTAACAATAGATGGAGCGACAAAAGCTTCATTTCATTGTTGACTTTGTTGAAAGAAATGCTTCCTGAAAACGAGCTGCCAATCTCAACATACCAGGTAAAGAAAATGTTGTTCCCAATGGGAATGGAGGCCAAGAAGATACACACATGCCCGAATGATTGTGTATTACTTCAAAAGGACTATGTAGATTTGAAAGATTGTCCAAAATGTGGTGCGTCAAGGTATAAATTGACGACTTCGGGGGAGTCCAAAACTGGTTCTCCTGCCAAGGTGTTGTGGTATCTACCTATAATATCACGGTTTCAACGCTTGTTTGCAAATCCGAAAGATGCAAAGAATTTGAGGTGGCATGTAGATGTTAAGAAAAATAATGATGGGATCCTACGACATGCGTCTAATTCCCCACAGTGGAAGAAGGTTGATCTATTGTACCCCAAATTTGGTGAAGAAGATAGGAATCTAAGACTTGGGCTTTGTATAGATGGGATGAATCCGTACGAGACATTGAGCAGCCAACATAGCACTTGGCCAGTCATGCTTGTTATATACAATCTTCCTCCCTGGATGTGTATGAAAAATAAGTACGTTATGTTGTCGTTGTTGATATCGGGCCCTAAACAACCCGGAAATGATATCGATGTTTATCTTGAACCTTTGATTGATGACTTAAAGAAACTTTGGGCTGAAGGTGTGATGACCTATGATGCTTCAGCAAGAGAGACATTTCGTTTGCACGCTATGTTGTTTTGCACTGTTAATGACTTTCCAGCATATGGGAATTTCTCTGGATATAGTGTCAAAGGAGCTAAAGTGTGTCCTATATGTGAAGAAAACATTGATTCAATAAGACTAAAACATGGCGGCAAGACTGTATATCTTGGTCATCGAAGGTTTCTTTCAAAATTCCATCCGTATCGTAGGAAGCGCAAAGCATTCAATGGATGGAATGATGAACGGAGTGCACCTAAACCTATACCAGGGGATGTTGTTTATGCAAGAGTAAAAGACATTGTCAATGAATTTGGTAAGAAATCACAATGTAGTATGGCCACACGGAGTGACAATTCTTCATTCAAGAAGAAGTCAATATTTTGGGATCTTCCTTATTGGAGTTCTTTGACAGTCAGGCATTGTATTGATGTAATGCACGTTGAGAAAAATGTCTGTGATAGCATCATTGGTACTCTGTTAAATATACCACGTAAGACTAAAGATGGGATAAAATCTAGACTGGACCTACGTGAAATGGGAATAAGGTCAGAATTAACAGAATTACGTGAAATGGGTAATAAAAGAACATACTTACCTCCCGCTTGTTACACGTTGTCTAGAAAGGAGAAGAAAACTTTTTGTGAATGCTTGGTAAATGTTAAGGTGCCACATGGTTACTCATCCAACATCCGTAGATTGGTATCAATGAAAGATCTGAAGTTGATAGGTCTTAAATCTCATGATTGTCACACTCTAATGCAACAAATATTGCCCGTGGCAATTCGATCTATATTGCCGAAGCATGTAAGGTTTGCAATTACCAGACTTTGTTTCTTTTTCAACAGTCTATGCAGCAAAGTTATTGACCCTGATACTCTCGATAATTTGCAAAGAGAAGTGGTTGTTACCCTATGTCAGCTTGAGATGTATTTCCCTCCTTCATTCTTTGATATCATGGTACATCTTGTTGTCCACTTGACTAGGGAAGTGAAAATGTTGGGACCAGTTTTCTTGCATTGGATGTATCCCTTTGAACGATACATGAGCGTTTTTAAAGGTGATGTTCAAAACCGTTATCGACCTGAAGGGGGTATTATTGAAGGTTATGTGGCGAGAGAGGTTATGGATTTTTGCAATGACTTTCTCAGTGGTAATGACACTCCTGATAATGACAAGAATATTGAGGAGGGCAAAGGAATTTTGGGATCACGGGTGAAAGTAATCAGCCGTGAGCAGTTGGAACAAGCTCACTTGTATATTTTACACAATATGGATGAAGTGAGTGTTTATATCGAGGAACATACCAATTTCATAAAGAGACAACATCCTCGAGCAAGTTCAATGTGGCTTGCTAGAGAGCATAATAAGACTTTTACTAAGTGGTTTGAAGATAAAGTCTTACATCAACTATCTCAAACACCAAATGATATTACAGAAACTATCAAATGCCTTGCCTTTAAACCAAAACCGAATGTTATGTCTTATGAAGGGTTTGACATTAATGGATTCACATATTACACAAAGCGCCAAGATGATAAGAGTGTCGTCCAAAATAGTGGGGTCACTCTTCAAGCGTCGACTATGTACTTTGCAAGTGCAAAGGATAAGAGTCCACGTGAAGCTAAAATGTCATATTACAGTGTCATTGAAGACATTTGGGAGTTTGACTACATAGATTTCAAAATTCCGCTCTTTAAATGTAATTGGGTTAATAACACCAAAGGAGTTATAGTGGATGAATTGGGTTTCACTTTGGTGAACTTTGAAAAGATTGGCGAGAAGGGTGAACCATTCATATTGGCATCATAGGCGAAACAAATATTCTATATCGATGATCCTGCAAATGATAAATGGTCGGTTGTTCTTCATGGTAAAAGACAGTTCATTGAAGATCCTATAGATGAAGAAGAGTACTATGATAAGTATGATGACTCCAGTCCATTCTCAGTTGGGTTGCCAACTCCACAAAATATTGAAGCTATAACGACCGTCTCATGAAAACATGATTAACTAATGCGGAAGCAAATTATTTGCAGCGTAATTACTGAAAATCACTAAAAATTAAAACTATTTGCAAAGAGATCCATTCATAGGAAAACTCTTTAACCAAGAACCAAAGTGTTTCCATTTCATCCTGGATCACAAGTACACAGCCTGTACAATTCCTTTTTAAGGATTACAACATTGACTGCCCTGTTAACAAATATACACAGGCAGTATAAAACTTTGAGGCATTAAGCCAAAACTCTGATTGAATCATTTAAAACTCCGAGGACCTGAGAGTACAGAGACGACACATAGGACTACTATCTATATGACTTGACAGACAATATTTCCACCTGAGATCTCATTGCTGTCCTTGTTGTTACTGTTGCTTCTGCTCATCTCTGTTATAGGGATTTCCTGCCTTGCCTTCCATGCATACCTAAAAATGTTTTCCCACGGGGGTGAGACAATTGAAAATTGCCCCAGCGAGAGATATAACTCTCCGCCAAAAACATTATTATTGCAGTTTATCAAATTAAAACTGAGTAGGGGTTACTTTTACATTATCAGGTAGAATTATTCATCATAGAACAGAATAAGATAATCTCCATTCTCAAGGAGGTCATTGCATCTACCCATGGTAGATAAGTAATTCATCTGTCTATTTTGAAGAGAATATAAAGAAACATAATTAACATTTATCTACTAAGGAATGCACAAAGAAATGCAACATCAGCCAATGAATCTATGTATTCAATCCTTAAGCAAACATTTTATATGGCTGATTACATTTTACAATCACACTTATGCCCTGAGGAGATGAGGTATACCGCTCATACTCCAACCGACCACGGTTACGTAAAGCATCGGTACCACACATAGGTTAATGGAAGAGCTGGATTCCCATGACCTCAACTATCTTGGTCAGTACGAGATAACATGCAGGACATCTTGTGTCTCTGCTAGATAGCTTTCCAGGGTATACTGGCAACATCGCTATTAGAGTTATAGCCCATAGCATATACTCTCTTCTGGATATGGCCCCTAGCCAATGCCCGATATTATTTTGTGGAGTCATGGCCCGTAGCCATGCTCTTATTGGGGTATGGTCCGTAACCAATCCCATTCATAGGACATAGCCCGTAGCAATGCCTATGGGGCATAAGGATATAATTACCCAATTACCCCCACATATTCAAAAATATGCGTTCCGAGTAAACTTGTTTCACCATTCAGCTAATTCTAACACTGATGGATCTGTGATCAGGGCAACTACATTATATGGTATCACTTGATTAATTAAGTACATTATCATATTCTTTTAGCATCAGCCAAGTTTCCAAACATAACTTAATAAGACAAATGCTATAAAGAAAACATGTACTATTTCCATTAATCACTTCTTAGTCTTTATAAGACATGGGGATCTCAGTCCCTCATTTCAATACTGGGAATTTTCATTCCTTTGCAACTCAATGCCATAATCATATGGTTCTGGGTATTCAAACCCTTAGCTCATCATTGAGCATTATTACCACTTTTTCAGGTAATTATCACCTTCAGGTCACCTGACCAAGGTAAATATGATGCTTATTACATAAACATCTTCTCATGGCACTTAAGGCCCATTACTTCTCTTATTACCTCATACATGGCAATAAGGTATAGCATGGCACATAAGGCCCAATAAACAATGTCAATACATAAAATGTCATAGCTCATACCTGGCTATGTTCATCATCACATCATACCTGCATGGTTAGTACAGATGATAATACATCAATTTCATATCAGCACCATGCAAAACAATATATAACATCATTATTCAAGGGTAACACCACTATTCCCTTACCAAGGTTAGGGTTTCCCATTTCTCATTAATTCAGACCCTCTTGAGTTAACCAACTTTATCTTGTATTAATGTATTTCCCCTCTTAATACATTCCATCACAGAATACTCACCCTTAGCATATAATGCATAGGCCACACATTATAATTGTCCAGCTATCTCACATGATATGGACTTATCTTAGTTTAAGGCATAACTTTATTATAAAGTTGCCTATAAACAATCGCAATGATACACCCTCAACTAGGGTTTCACAAGGATACACCCTCAACCAGGGTTCACAATTATACACCCTCCACTAGGGTTTCACAAGGTTACACCCTCAACCAGGGTTCACAATGATACACCCTCCACTAGGGTTTCACAAGGATACACCCTCAACTAGGGTTTACTAACATCCTAATTAGTGATTTCACATGTAGACAATCTCTTATTAAGGTTATACATTGAATCAGCCTCAATTAGGGTTTACATCATGTATTGGGTCCATGCATTTGTTATGCATTAATGACTAGTACCATTAACGGTATCTCCCACCTAATCACATTAGGTTTTGAAAAAGGTTTGATCTATTAGACCTTCAATAACATGAGGTATCCAATTGAATTAACCAAATTGAACCACACTCAATTCTAATCAATGGAACTTCAACCAATTGGATCATCAACTCAATCATCATTTGAATCATGGCTCACCCCTCAATTGGGACTTCAATTATGGTCTGATCTCAATGGGATTAGGGTTTATAAACACCAATTAGAGCTTTGAAGTTGATCATCAATCATGCTACTAATTGTGTTTCAATTGATTGCATTGCACCTTCAACCATTGAATTCATGGAACCAATCATCAATTGGACCTATGTTCATACTTCAATTGAGTTTAATAGGTCAACCTTCAACTAATTTGACCCTCAATTGACCCTCAATTGGTCATCAATTAGGGCTTGATTCAATTGAATTAGGGTTTGGAATCGAAGATCCAACAACACTCATCAATGCAAGATTGGTTACTTTGAAACTATTGAACCATTATCGAAATTGGGTATGACCTGACCCCAAACCGTCTTGAGGTCGTTTGGATGACCTCCAAACGGTCTTGAGACCGTTTGCCCATCATGTCACTCAAATCCAAGCCATCCAATTAAGGTTTGGATCATTGGATTGATCACCAAATCAGCATTGCATTGAATAACAACTTGGTACCTTTAGACCTTCAAACACCTAACCATACTCAACCCTAGACCTCCTAACGGTCTTGGGTGACCACCAAACGGTCTTGAGACCATTTGGATGAGCTCCAAACGGTCTTGAGACTGTTTGGCCCATCCAACCTTTGGATTCTAGTGAAAAATCATCATGGATTGGTCTATCGAGTTGATCAACAGATCAGCACTACATTGCAATATGATTAGTACCTTTGGACCTTCAATTGGTCAACTATACTTGACCCCAGACCTCCAAACGGTCTTGAGGTGACCCCAAACGGTCTTGAGACCGTTTGGATGATCCCCCAAACGGTCTTGAGACCGTTTGGGCTAATCAACCCAAAATATCAAATTAGCTCATTGTGATTTCAGCACTGATTTCAATTAGGGTTAGCCCAATTGATTAGCCTTCAACTCATGACTCGTTTGGAATTAATCCATAAAATTTGGTGAGTCATTTGATAACATCATTAGGAACAGTAATCCCAAACGGTCAACACTTGGTCAATGCACTCAAACGGTCTTGAGACCGTTTGCCCAAAAAGTTCAATTAAATCAGATTGAAAATCAGCACTTAATCCAATTCGGTTTCCCTATATGATTAGGCTTCAACTCACGATTCCTTTGGAGTTAATCCCTCAAATTTGGAGGGTTATTAATAAACATAATTATGAACAGGAATCCCAAACGGTCAACACTTGGTCAACCATATCAAACGGTCTTGAAACCGTTTTCTCAACCAGGTCAAGTTAATCAGGTTGAAAATCAGCACATAATTTAATCCGATTGCCTAATTGATTGGCCTTCAACTCTCGATTCCTTTGGAGTTAATCCCTCAAATTTGGAGGGTTATCAGCCTACATAATTAGGAACAAAATTCCCAAACGGTCAACGCTTGGTCAACCATCTCAAACGGTCTTGAAACCGTTTGCTCCCAAACGGTTTGAAACCATTTTCTCCCAAACGGTTTCAAACCATTTTCCCTTAAACGGTTTGCTGAAACCGCATAGCCAATCAAATTAAAACGATTTGGAGTAGCTATCAAAACGGTTTTGCTTGGTAATTTTCTTTGGATAAGCATCTAGGATGATTTCATCATCCCCTTTCTTCGAAAAACCAAGAACAACAACCGTTCTTGATGGAAATTGCAGCAAAGAAACAAGAGTGTATCAAATTGAAGAAATCAATCAACAAAGCATAGAGAATTGATGCAATAGCAATGTTTAAGGGTTTGAGTTATAAAACCCACCTCCAATTGAGCTCCAAAGCTCCAAGCTCACGCCATTAATGGTGGATGAAGTTCTTGCAACTCCCCCTAGGCTCGTCCTCAAGCTTTTGATTGCAAAAGTTGGCTAGGGTTGAAGAGGAGATCGAAATAAGAAGGAATCCATAATTTATTTTCGATTTCCACCATGAAATCATGGAGAACGAAGGTCAAGGGCTTACCCACAGGTTGGGGACGTGCTCCCTGCTCCTCCATAGTTCCTTGGTCGGTTTTGCAAGCAAGGGGAAGAAGAAAATCCGAAAAAGGCCTTGGTTTGGGCTTAGAAATGGCACTTTTATAAGGAAATTGATGAGAGAGAAAATGCCTTATAAAAATCCAATTAATCCCAATAAAGTGGCTGCCTCTTCCCCCTCAAATACCTTGGGTACGAGGCACCTTCCTTGCCTTTAATTATCCTTCATTATCCTCAATTTAAAGAAAAGCAAATTAAGCACCTTAATGCTTATAATATAATATCCCACATGTGAGTGGATATTACTTTTCTTTATAAAACGGTGAGTGGAATTTCACCTACTTAAGATAATTTCGTTCCTTATCTTGTTAAAGGAACGTCCATACTTATTCAAAATCAACCCAAAACATTTTGGTTGAAATCCCTTCAATTATTTTTATTCATTTTTGCCCTAAATCGAATTAGGGTTTCAATTAAGCATTATTCTTGATTATTTTAATGTCAAGATTCTCTCTCCTACAACTTAATTCAAATGAGGAGTCCCTCTCATTTTATTTGCTATACATGATGCCAAGAAACATTAAGGACCATATTGAAGTGGTAATTTGCATATTGAACCCTAGATTTTGGGTAAATTGCACATTACATCAAAACTAGGTTTTAATGCATAAGGATTGCTTTACAAGCTTAATCTTGGTGTCCAAGCTTGTGGAAACCATACCACTACATCATATTCATTCTTATGATGTCTCAACATCAGAGGAACATCTTATCATGCAACATTTGCAATTTAACCCCTCAACTTTGGTAATTTGCACTTTAGTCCAAAATAAGCAAACATTGCTTCAACATTGTTCAAACAGGACCAAAATTGAAACATAGGTTCCTTTTGAGCCTTAATTACTTTTCACAAGATGAGATTAAGCATATAATCATATTTCTTAATTAAAACACCTAGGGTTAAAGAATAACCCAGGTCAGGGATGTTACAGAAGCTAATGATGACTTATATGTGCACGGAGATCACAATGAAGGATTGTTAATTGATAAAAGATCACAATTTTAGAGACATGTATGTTTATACAAATGCTAAATGTTTGCCTTTTTCTAGTTAATACAAATGCTAAATGTTTGCCTTTTTCTAGTTAATACAAATGCTAAATGTTTGCCTTTTTAATGACATTTTCAGATGGCTGACCATGATGAGCATGATGTCCATGATGAGCATGAAGTCCATGATGAGCATGCTATCCATGACGAGCATGGTGAGGATACCAATGTAAGTTCTAAAAACATATCATGTATTTCTATAAAATTCATTATCTTCTAGTTATGTCATATATCTTATATTTCTATATTGGGCTAATTCAGTGTGTTTATTTTTGTCAAATTTTAGGTTGATGATGCACATGTACCCACTGAAGCACTGGAGCAACTTGATGCGCAACACCAAACACTTAACAAGAAAAGGGGCATCACTCTGTTGAAGAAGTTAATAGCGCTTAGTGGCAGTGGATCCAAATTGGTTGTGGAGTTTGATAATGGAGGAAATGCAATTGGAGTGAACCGCAATAATTTTGTAAACTATCTTGGGTGTACCACTCGGAGCCATTGTGGTGTTAAGTATGATAACTGGCATAAAGTTCCTCAGGGGAAAAAAGACTTGATATGTAAGGATTTATGCGTGAGTTATTATTATTTGCAATTCTATTTTGTAGATTACAAATTCTATTATTTGCAATTCTATTTTGGATACTAGTTAATAACATTTCTATTTTACAGAATCTATTTGCATTGGATGAGAAGTTGCATCGTAAAAGTGTGATGCAACGCGCTGGAAAGATGCTTAAGAATTATAGGACAAATCTGAACAGAGAATACATAAAAGAGGGTGATAAGAAAAAGAAGTCAGCCCTTGAACAATGGAACTTCTTGGACAAAGAAGATTGGGACAATTTTGTTGCTTCAAGAAAATCTGAAGAATTCAAGGTATTAGGTGTCACTCCCAATTTAATTAATATACATTGTATTCACCTTTTCAAGATTAACATTTAGTGATACTAACCAAATAATTAATGTGCATACTAACTAGGCCCTCAGTGACACACAAAAAGCAAGGCGTGCACTGAATGTGCATGACCACACTATGGGTCCAAAAGGCTATGCAAGCGTTCGCCAAAGACTACATGCGGAGTCTGCGGCTACTCAGGAGTCTACTCCTACTCAGGAGTCTGCCACACCCATGCCTCGCCAGGATATCTGGATAGCTGGGAGGCAAAACAAGAAGGGTGAAATAAAGAAGCCCGTAACTGCTGAGGCGACTGCGAAAATGGTAAAATACAACTCTTAGAGCAATCGTTTGAATATTGATTATTTGTGGTGTTAACTTACCAATTTTTGTTTATGGTGATTAGCGGGAGCTGCACGAGCAGAGGAAACAAGGCACGTTCATCCCTCAGGGCACAAGGGATGAATTGACAGTTGCTCTGGGTAACCCAGAGAATCCTGGACGTGTTAGGGGTGCAGGCACTGGTGTGGGCATCAAAGCATTCTTTGGGCCATCCCAGCGCAAACCCAGAGCGGGACTTTCTCAAGAAGAGGTAACCTATTCTTTTTTTAGAATGTTACTGCAAAAGGAAATTCAATAATAAGAAGCTAATGTTTCTTTTATCCATGTATAGGAGAATAAGAGAGTCGAGGATATAGTTGCTAAGAAGGTCAACGATGTAGTTGCTGAGAAGGTCAAGGAAGAATTGTTGCGGTGGTAGGCATCTCAGGCTTCCAATCAGCCTATGGCGACCCACTCTTCTCCTGATGCACAGACTGTGAGTAATCCTGGAGACCCATCGCCTAACACGTCTGCTGGAAGTATTGTTTATGACATTGTAGCTAGTCTTTTCAAGATGATATGTTTTCAAGATGATATGTATATATGTATAACATTCTTTACATAAATTTGTAGGCATTGAAGCCATGCTGCTTAAGAATGCAAGACTATGTTGTTGCAGAGGCACAAGCTTACCAGTCCCTTCCTGGGGCAACGTTTCATGGGACTCCAATGCCGCAGGGCTACATTCGTGTGAGCCCGATATGTGTATTACCAGATTAAAGGGAAGTTGCGTTGCCATATGCCCACCCAGATATTGATACACTTGGTGAGGCAGAAGGCGGGGTCATATTGTGGCCCAAAGAAGATGTCGTCTACACTACTGAAATTGTAAGATAAATTTACATTGATTTAGACTCTTAATGTGTATATATGAGGTCAACTGATCTGAAATTATATATACAGGTTAAAAAGAAGACACCAGGAGCACCTAGGCCTCCACCTCCACTTCCCGCATTACCAAGTTGGGTTCCAACTGGCCTAACATACCCGTTAGGTCCTGCTTGTAGGGGAATGGCATGTTGGCTACGGGCACATAATATACATTGCCCTATAATTGTTTCTTTAGATGCAGATTATGTAGGTCAATCATACGATAGCTCTTTATTTATACAAGATATTATTGAGCTGTTTATGTATGCTTGGCTGAATACATCAATGATAGAGACATGGATAAGGTGAGATCATGTTTATACATCTATATACCGTGTGTAAGATCCGGTGATCTGGTTTCTTATATATTAATGCATACGTAATACATATTTTGCAGCTACTTAGTCGAAGATCAATGCAAACAATTTGCATTTGATCATGTGGGATTTTTGATTCCATCATTGATTAGTATGGTAGCTAAAGACCCTGATAGTGTTCAACAATACTGTATAGATGCTTTTACAATTTTTGGTCAGCAAAAGAAGACGATAATAATAGATCCATTCAATGTCAAGTAAGTTTACTTTATTTATAATTTGGACTTAAGAAAATTCCATTTTTATTGTGCATTTTGAGTTATTAATTGTTAACTTTTTACCTCTAGCGGTAAACATTGGGAGTTACTAGTTATTGTCCCCAGGACGTTTACTGTTTATTATCTAGATCCCGCGGGAAGTACATTAAACACTAAAATTGGACACGTAATGAGAATGCCATTATTCTGGTGAGAAATATTTCATTTTTGTATCCGTTAACATCTGTTATTACATTACTATTTACTTATGCAATTTACTATGTTATATTAACATGTAGGGGTTTAGATGCATTCAAAAAGGCTGGAGGAATGGTCCCAAGGAAAAAGAACCAGCCAATAAATTGGCAGAACGTACAAGTAAGTTCCCGACTCCAATGTATATATTATTGATGTGAATTGTGCTTAGTTGTATTATTTTGTATGTTTCAATCTATAGTGCGCTACACAAGACAATGGCTGGGCATGCACATACTATGTGATGTGATTTATGCAGATGATTATCTGACATGCTGCATTGGACATCGATAACATACATGAGGTATTATATATAGTCTCATTAGTTAGTATGAAATATATCAATCTTATTTTTATATTATTACTTATATATATACATCATTCTCTTTGCAGGTGTTTAAAACTGACCACACTATAGGTAAACGCTTAAAAAATATACATGCTCCATATACGATGGAAGCATTAGATGAAATAAGAGAAGAATGGGCAAAAACTATACAAGCAGTGGCAACTATAAGATATAATTGGGATGTTGATAGCGATAATGAATGATACTTTGTAAATGAATATTTCTAAATGTTAATACATGTATTTGAATGTTTCTATATGTGTGAATGTGAGAATTGAATTGATGTCTGAATGTATCTAGTTGTGTGAAATTTTCCTTGGGACTTTTACAGGTTTGTGGCCTGTTTGTAGGCTGATATCAATGGATGTCGTAAACCTGCAGTTCAGAAAACTGAACTGCAGGTTCTCATCCTGCTGACCAGCCACAGCAGGCCTGCAAATTGATATAAAAAAAATAGATATAGGCATCGGTTATTTACAGAAAACCATCAGCAAAGACCTACAACGTCGGTTATTGGACAAAAACCGACGCCTAATAGTACAAACAACCCGACCGTGTCGGATAGCACGACCGTGGTGGAAAAGGCGTCTGTTATTCATATAACACCGACGCCTATAGTACTAAACACGGCCGGGCAGGGAAGCACGTCCGTGTCGTCTTGAAGTATGGCGTCGGTCTTTTAGTAGATAACCGACGCAGAATGTGTCCTACATGACGTCGTTTTCTGTGGCGCGAATCCTTTTGGCGTCGGTTATCTACTAAAAGACCGACGCCTATATGGACTATTGGCGTCGGTTAAAAAACCGACGCCGAAGTGTTCGACCTTTAGTGGCGCCCACATAGGCGTCGGTCAGAAACCGACGCCAAAGGGGGTTAAACAACCGACGCCAAAGGTTGTTTCTGTAGTAGTGGTGCATTACTCTCATTCAATCACTATATGCCCTCAACAAAGAGTTCATCTATGTGACTCCTCTTTGTGATACTCTCAAAAAGTATTGGGCTAGTCTCTTGATTATGCTTATCATATGTATCTTGAGATTCATCAAAATAATTCCTAAAAACCTCTATTTTACATTTTGAATCTAGGGCATCCCCAAATATTGGCATCTGATGATCGTTAAGGTCATGTTGACAATGAATTTGCTTAGGCTTGTGTGATAGTGATAGGCAATGATAATAGTTAAGGGTCATTTGATGCAATTGCATTGTGAAACAAGAATGAATCTTCAAATAAGTTAAAATGATAATTTAGAATCATATTTTAGGATATTGATAATTTGAGAATAAAACTCAAGTTGTCTTCTGGTTCTAGGGTTTTTTAATCAACAAAATCATTTTAAAATAGGACTAGACAAGTATATTTGACTCTACATTACGTGTGTCGAAGGATAGTTTTGTTTTGGGAAAACCAGATAACTAAATGTAGGTTTGGCAAAACCCATCAAGACGGTTGATCCCTCCACCAATGAAACTAGTCAACAAAAGTAATATGGATGACCCAAAATGTATGGTTGGTTAATTGGTGGATTAAAAATCAGCCATAAGTTGTTGAAAAATATATAAATGTTTGTTAAACTTATTCTAAATGTTCTAAGAACCTTAAATAACATATATTAGAAACCTAACATCCTCAAATCTGAGAGACCCCTAACCTTTCTTAAAAGGTTGAACATGCTCAATCATCATAATTAAGAGCTTAAAAACTTAGTTAAACCTTTTGAGTTGTTTTGATATCTTATGACAAGATTAAGTTTCAAGTTTGGTCCAATTTGGACATAATTTGTGCAAGTTATGTAATTTTATGTACATTTTGACTTTTTTGTAATTTACCCAATTGAGATGTTTTATTTAAATTTGACACATGAATTATGTTCCTTAGATGTTTTCTTACCATTTTTGATCCATGGGGCACTCAATTGTACCTTGGTTTGGTGGAATTACCCTTCTAGAGTTGAACTAGTGTTTACACCCCATGGACGAGCCACCTTCAAGGCCAACAGTCGATGGTCCTTTTTTTTAAATGAACAACTGGTGGTCACAAATCGGTGGTAAAAACCAATGGTGACCCCTACATGGTGAGGAGGTTGATGGTTTTGTTCTTTGAACCCATTGGAGCGGTGGTTCACTTAAAGTGGATGGTTGAACCATGGTTCATGACCTTTTGAGATAGAGCCTCAACAAATGATGTCTTGGTAGGGCCAACAGTGGTGGTTAGCCTGGGAGGCCAACAACAGATGGCCTAGAAGTTCCCAACAACCTCTGGACCTACTGCTTGCATGTCCATGGAGGTCCTAAGCCATGGGCACATGGAAAGAAGCTTGGATACCTCATGCTTTGCTTCTTCCTCATCCATAAAGCTTTATATACTCCTTCCTTAGCTCCAAAATGAAAATTTTAGTTGCTTATCTCTTCTCTCCTACTTATAGCTTCGTCTTTCTCTATTTGCTGGTGGAGGAGCTGCCCAAGGTTGAAGAAGGTGACTGACCTCCTTGTTGGAGCAAGTAAAGCTTAGATCTACCCATTTCTAGGGTTTGTGAAGCTACCTTAAGGTGTTTTTTTTACCAAAATGAGTAAGTTTCTCCTTATCCTTTTTTGTTGTTCCTAATGTTCATCTTCCTCATACCTTCTTCCTAGATGGAACCATGGACTTTCATGGTAAAACTTGCTCTAAAGCTCAAAAACCCTACTTGGCATGCTCCTTATTCTTAGGGTTTGCTTCTTTTGTAGAGAAAGGTGTTAGAGGGCCATGTTCATAGCTTATGCTTGGGTTTTATACCCTCCTTGGTTGAGTTTCCTACTTTTTTGGGATATAATCTTCTTCCTAGAGGCAAGTTATATAACTTTCTCCATGTTTATTGCTTACTATAAGCTTGTTATCTCATGTTCTTGCTTAAAAAGGATGATCTAGGCATTAAGAAGCTCTTCTTGTTTAGGGTTTTGATTTCTATGGTGATCCCTATTTTGTTTCCAGATCTAGTTTAAGTTGTAACCATGTGCACATCCTTCCTAAGGTAGAAAATGACTTAGGTTAGGTTGGTATGACAACTGATGGTGCTAAGAACTTATCAAATGATGGTCCATATTAGGGCTTCTAGGTTGTTTCCTTCTCTAACACATGACCTGGTGGCATTGTCATTGCAACAACCAATGGTGTTATCTTCATGACAACCGATGATGGTGACCAAGGGTGAAAACTAGTGGTGTCAACCGATGGTCACACCTTAGGTCAGGGTTAAGTTTTATTGGAAGCTGAATGATCAATGGTTTGGTGCCCTAGTGATGGTATCAACCAATGATGACATTAGTTCAACATCCGATGGAGAAAATTCATGGTAGTGTTGACCCCATCAACCGATGGTGGTACAATACATCACAATCAATGGTGGAACAGGTTGGTACAATCGATGGTGGATCTAGGTTTCCTATGTTGCTTCATTTAAGCTCTAAACCTATGGTTTCTTGGTTCAATTGATTCAAGTGTTAAACCTACATCCCAATTGATGATCTTGAATGAAGAATTTGATCCAATGGTTGAGATTAGATGCTTCAACATCCAACAGTTGGAAATGAAGCCTACGGTAAAATGTGAGTTCTAATAAACTAAATTTGATGACTTCCTCTATGTGATCAACCCAAGGATCCTGATTGGTGATAATTGATGGCATGCTTTAATACAAAATTGGTGGTGGGCTTACCCTCACCGCCGATGGTGGGTTTTATCCTCACAATTGATGGTACCCTATATGTTATTAATCAAGGGATGACTAGAGTTAGACGATGACTTTTTCTAGATCACAACTCAAAGACCTTATAGGTGGTTTATTCAAGATGTTTACTTATGCAAACAACCAATAGTTTTACCTTCTCAACAATCAAATGGTTTTATGATGATTCTTATGCTAAGATGGTATGATTTGAATGATGTTGAAACCAAATGGAGGTTTGCCTTCATAATATAGTATTACCTTTGACCTCACATGAAAAGAGTTGATAAGGATCATATTGTGTGATATGTAATCCTAATGGTACATAGCTTGTTACACCCTAATTCAGATGCAATTAGGTGATGGTGATTATTCATGATCAACCTTGTTTGAATGATTAATAGGATAATGGAGTAGTGTATTATTATTGTTGAAACCTTAGTATAGTATAATCTGAAGGTTTCATATGGTTTTATGCATAGATCCACACTTGAGGATAATATGGAATGTGATGGTGATGCTTCACCTTATGCATCCTTGATCTAATGGGGTTTTCATGAGTTAGGATTTGTGTATGAGTGTTGTTGTAGATTTAATATAACTTATTCTATCGAACCTACCTCTAATACAAACAAATTAAGAGGATTATTCATGTTTAACTTCCTTATATGATGGTGTGATGGTGGAATAATCTCCCTAATATTATTATAACCTTAATGTGTTAAATGGTGGTTACCATAGTCTCACGATTGATACTCTCTTATGCTAAACATGTGCATTATGAATATGATGATTGTTAATGATACCTAGATTCCTTGTATGTTGATGTAATAAAGGAATGCTCTTAATATGAAGATAACCCTGTTATGATAGTTTATGGATATCTTCTATCTCATTAATGTAACATTGTGCTGAGTGGGTATATGATATGTAAGTGATGTTGTTGAGCCTTATTATTGTTGGGTTTTACATGGTTGGAGTAGACAGCGAAAACAAAAAAAAATTTACTTGACCATAAACCCATAACCAACATATCGCATCAAAATCTATGTAATGGGAAGGATGGTTTTACCGAGTTATACCTGGTCTCGAGTCTTGCACAATGACTATACCTCACAGTAGGTGTGGTCTTCAACCACCTATCTTCGATGGCGTCTGTGCAACTCTTGGTCTTAACCCGGACTGTAGTCGACTATCATCCTCCTTAGCGGCAGAAGTCTCCCGCCTCTATAGATAGTCCACATGGACTATCGAGAACTCTAGTCGTCCTGAAGAATGGACTAGAAGGAGTTGTCCCCTTCTATTGGCGTACTAGTCACCAACACACTCTCCCACAACTAGTTGCTTTTCTATAGTTGTCTTTCCCTTACTGTTCCTCCCTAGATGAGTAGAACTTGTTTGGGCTCTCTCAGTTACCAAAACCAGAGAGAACAACAACTTTGCAGAGCAACTGATGTTCTGAGTTGTGTCTATGGAGAAGCCCCATGTACCCCTCTATTTATAGTAGAGTGTAGGGTCAGGGTTCCTAGTATGTGCGGGAATAGAAGGGTCTGGATTTTCCATGAATAATTTACACTACAACACGCAAACTAATCGGTTCACTAGTGAACAGGTCAGTTGACATAGTGAACTGGGCGGTTCACAAGCCATACCTACTTGCAATTTACTTTCCTAATTCGTTTCTAATTAATGCAAAGATTGATTCTTGTCCCAATAAAATTGAACAAGTGAAATGGGGAACTTTTCTCATGAATCGGGAAACCCAACACGTGCTCGTTTGGTCTAAGTGAACTGATCGGTTCACCAGAGTGAATCAGTCATCTCACTAAACATGAGTCGTTCAGTTCACCCAGTGAACCGGTCGGTTGGTGGTCCAGATTGTACAGTAGTCAATTCAGTTCTCAATCAATCTAACACTCTAATCAGTTGGTTCAACACTTGAACTTGATGATTCTGAGTCAAGTCTATTGATTGAATGTTTGATTGAGTACCTAAACACTTTAGTAATCCATCCAAACATCATTCATGGATAAACTCCTATTCCAGGTGAATCCTATGTGTCTGACCCTATAGGTCCCATATCACATTGGTTGTGAATGTCCATAACTAGCTTATGACATCACAAGCAAAGATAGGCTCCTAGTCATAAGTTAGTGCTACCCAAGTGAATGGAAAGTTGGAGAACAACCTTCAACCTATAGTCAGTGATTGGTGTTCTAGTGAATGTATAATTCCTTTCTCTCTGATATCCTGAATGAACTCAAGGCATAGAGTTGTTATCCTTTCAACGTTCATTCATGTTTCTTGAACTAGAGTAGACTGTCTGAGATATATGTGAACTTGATATCATATATTGATTCACATGTGCATGCACATGATATTCTCTGTCTCGCTTATCAAGTGGCCTGGACATCATACTCCCTTAGGAGGGACAAATCCCATTTCTATCACTCACAGTCTATCTCATGTATCAAAGTCACTCAATCATCACCTTTATAACAACCCATAATTCAGGAATGCATTTGATTATGTCAAAGTGTACCCAATCACATTCGACGATTGCAGTGATCTTAGGTATAATAATCACAATCACCACCATCACTATGAGAAATGATTCTAACTACCATGTCATGGTTCCATGTATCACCCTCATGGTGGGTCTGTCTGATACACTATTCTCCAACATGTATCTATGTGCTTGGTTTGATATCATATATCATGACTAATGAGACACTTTCATCAACCAACACACACTCTAGTCTTTATGTGTCATTGTTGTCTATCAACTTCCACAATGACATCCAACTAGGGACATAACAAGAATTTGCATACTCTTAACATCCGTATGATCTCATTGTTCAGGTCCTTAACCCTAAGGCATACATTATTGAGTATTTTCATTCCTTATACATTCATTATGCTCCATCATTGTCTCATAATTGATTGAAAAAGAATAAATTTGAAGCTTGCCTGTGATATTTAAAAAATCAATCATGGCGTATGCCAATCCAATCATCATATGATTGGCTCTTAGGACATACATACCAACAGTTATAAGGCATGGGAAGATAGTGATGATCTTGTAGGGAATAGTGTGATGGTCTTAATGACCATTGGGCATGATTGAGACCTAAATGAGGTCTAATCCTCTTCATGATGTGACAAGGGTTGGAACCCTGGAATGATGTACTAAGAATTTGTATCTTGTTGTGATGATGTGATAACAAGTATGGTCTCATGAATGGAACATTTATAGTACCTTGTAATGTTAAGATGAGGAATTATGTCTCACACATTTTATATCTTCTGATGTTGTTTTATAGCAATGCTTGCTAGAAATGAATTGAATTAAGATTTGTATGTTCACTTGTTTGATGCAGCTTTAATTCACTCAATTGGAAATAGCTAATCACGTGAAACCCTGATCATGTAGTGCCATGTGTCATAGATCAATCTGATTGTCATAACTTGCCAGATGATGAAACGACCATTACTAAGGGAAACTCAAAGTTCATACTCAATGGTGCTTGTCATCCTGACTCCAAATGTTTAGGGAGGATGACTGTAGTCATACCTAGCCCTCAGATTGAGAACGGATGTGGTCGTGTCTCAGTGATTATATATGTGATGAGATTGAAGACAAATGTGGTTGTATCTTGGATGGTAGGGTTTGCATACCAAATATGCTACATGACTGTATTAGGAGTTTGACTCTTCCTAGATCTTGTATGGGACTGATTTTGACTTAGCAATGGTCAGTTGGAATTTGAATGGTATCCTCAATTTCCTCAGGGCTTAATAAAAGAGGTAATACAACCATGTAGCATATTTGTTTAGGGCTATACACAATGCTTCATATTGGATGATAGCCCTTGAATGCTCTTTCCACATATAGATGATGTATAGTGCAATAATGTAAGTAGACATGCTTATGATATGTTGTTACTATTGGTTATACTTAGGATGATAGTCATCTCTTATTAGTGATCATGCTTACACTGCTAGTTATGACTATATTAGTTAGAGATGTTAAAATGCTATCTATTCCTCTATTAGTTTGAGATGTTGTAATTGTTATCTATGTATCTATAACTAGATATGTTTAAACTTTCAATCATGATTATATAGATATATGTACTTACTTTGATGTAGATTTTCTTATATGATAAGATATGCTAATGCTATTGGCTGTGCTTATGCTTCTAGACTTATTCATGATATTTGATATGATCATGCTACTAGACTCCATATATTGTTAACAAGGTTATGAAGGAGAGTCTACTTAATGATGATAGTTGTTATATGCTATTTTATGTATCTTGTTGAGAATATCCTTTGCTATGTCTATGTGTTTGACATACTCATCTGGCTTAAACTATTTAATTACTTAAATTTGTTGTAATCAACAAGTATTTTTGGAGATTATATCTCTTGCTGGGACATGGGTCTCACTCTATGGGTCACCACATCTTTTTCGGTGATCGATAGCAATGGAAGCAATCTGTGGCATCAATGAGGAGCTTTGGATTTAAACCTTTGAGAAGGTTGTTAGTTGTCTAGTGTGTCCTAGAGTTTTCCATGTACTCTCATGTCTGGGTGAAAAAGTTTATAAATGTGTTTTAATCAAATCATGTTTTTAATAGAATTCTACTTCTTGTACATGTGTCATATATGTATAATGTTTCTTGTGTGTGTATATGTGGTGGCTGAGACCACAAACCAATTGTAAAAGATTCTCGACATGAGATATGAATACAAGAAAGATGTTGGGCTTCAATGCAAATGTTTCAAAGAATTTTGGTGATGTGAAATAGATTTTAATTTATCCTCATTTTTGGATATGTGATTAAGTAGTGATCAGTTGTGTTTTGAGTGATCTCATTTAGTGTAATGGGTTCTCACAAAATCGCTTGTAATTCTTAATCACGTCTAGATATTGTGACATAGAGAAAAAGGACAGAATGTAGGGTTTCGATATAAAGAGATAGGCTTTTAATGTAAGGAAATATGACGACAAAGTAGGAAAAAGAAAAAAAAAATTAACTTACATATTCCACTTTAAAAAGTAGAACACTTCAATAACTATGGGAAGGATAGTTTGTGAGGTCATACCTGGTCCTGGAGCAAGTCCAGCAACAATTCTCACACAGTAGTGTGCGCCTTTCTTCAAGTCGCACCCGGACGACATCAGTAGCAACTCCTAGTTGATCACCATAGACAACAGTTGACCTTATCCTCCTACCGACATGCTACAACCTCCTCGCCTCTATAGTAGTCCACACGGATCACCAACAACTCTTGTTTTTCTAGATGAATGGACTGGAAGGAGTTCTCCCTTTCTAGTTGGTGTACTAGAACCAACTTGGCTCTTTGATAATTGTTCTCCCTTTCTATCCCTACCTTTATCGGGTAGGACTTGATCAGGTTCTCTTGGTTACCACTACCAGAGAAGACAACGATTGTCATAGATAATTGATGTTTTTGAGAAGCCCCAATTGTCCTCTATTTGTAGGAGGGTATGGGTCAGGTTTCCCAGTCTGAGCAGGAGTCAAAGGGGACAAACTTTGATGAATTTTTGCATCCTACAAGAAGAAAAATGATCGATTCAGAGGTGAATAGGCCAGTTGACATATGAGCCGATCAATTCAACCCCTGAATCAGTCGTTTCATCATGTTTCCCAATCATAATTGTATTGGAAATTAATATCCAATTAATACATAGCATAACATCAATACTATTCCTTGATACAATCAATAAATCAATGAATCAGGTGTTTCATCAAATAAATCGATCATTTGAGACCTTGAGTCGATCATTGCACAAAGTGAACCTTTCAATTTTCTCCCTTATTCATGTATTGTTCAGACAAAGTTGTTTCCAATCATCCTAACACTCCAACTGATCGGATCAACACTTGAATCAGTCGGTTTAGAGTCATGTCAGTCAATTGTTGTTTAAATCAAATACCTAGACAATTTAGTAATCAAGTTAAACATCACCATGACTAAACTCCTATTCCAAGTGTATCCTATGTGTGTCACCCTATAGGTTCCATGTTACATTGGCAGTGAATGTCCATGACTAGATTATGACATCACAAGTAATGAGAAGTATCTAGCAACACATCATTCACTATAGCAAACATACTCATTAGTGGCATTTTAGAAATGCCATTGGAAAAAAAATATATGCCACTAAACATGTTTAGCAGCATTTGTTGACACTTAAAAAAATGCCTCTAGTACCAATGACACTAGAGAGATAGTGGCTTAAGTTGTAAACTCCATTAAACATTTGGCTTTAATGGCTTTCAATAAATGCCACTAAAACATCATGTGGCTTTTACAGAAATGCTACTATCCATCAATTGGATTTTATACAAATGCCACTATTGTGTATTATGATGTCGTGTGAAATTGTTCTTATTAGGTAGAATGGCCTATAAAAAAATCCACTAATGACATACTAGTTGTGTAAGATTACATTTTCATTGATTTTCGTCATTCAATTTTTAGTTCATTGCCAAAAAATTCAAATGAAAGTCAATTTCTATTAAATCACATTTTTAAAAGCATGGATCTTTTGTATTTATCAAATAAAAATTACATGGGGAGGGCATTTTACCTTGCCCCTTTTAATAAATTAAACACATGTGTACATCATTTTTATATTTAATACAATATCTTAATTTGATGACATTCTTGTTTCTTAGTAGCCATGCATAATACTTGCTAGCTTCAAGAAATGTTGATAGCCCTTGCACTAACTGCAACAATAATCATGTTCTTCTCATATGGTCACAACTTAGAGTGACTTCCATGAAGGAGCCAAAAGCAAACTAATCAGGTCCTTGTCTTGGTATTACTCTCCTCTCAGCTACTCATCGACATGTCCAATTTGAGCCTCATAATCTTCAGGTTTCAGGCCATTTTCTTTTGCCTTAGGTGTCAAAATTTTGACATCAGTAACTCTAGATAGGCCCTTCTTGTCAGAATCCTATAATATGCCGACAAGATCATGAATCAACAACAAATTTGGATGGTAATAAAACAACCTAGTATATTATGTCACTTACCTTGATAACTCAAATTTGGAACACCCAAAAGCCCTTGCCAAAACATATTCAAAAATATAAAACAAATTAGATACACGTGGAGTAAGACATAATTAAGATTTCAAGGATACAAACCATATGCATGCGAGTTGCCACAACTGATAACACAATTGAGTACACATCTCTTCCTCAGGCAAGCTCTTGGGCCAATTCTTCCTCCAACTTCATCTTTAAGCTTTGGCTATTTCAGAATGACACAACGAAGGTTTATTAGAACAACAACATGCATCTTCCAGAAAATACCCATTTGCAGTTATTTACCATGTTATTTAGTTGTTCAAGAGTGAACTTGATTTCTTGTAATAAAATGAAGGATTGTATATCCAATATCATCCCTTTCAAGAATGATATTGACCTTAGGTGAGGACCTTTCAGGAAGCCTAAAGAGCTTCATTTTTAGTCAAATGCAAAAAGTGTGGAGTTCTCTTCCAAGGATAGATTATCTTCTTTCATTACTACTGATCAAGGTCATGATGGGCATGAAGGAATGATCTTGCATGTTATAGTGCATTCGTGTTCTGAAGTGAATCTTACTATTTCAATGGATTTGAATGGCATCCTCCACTTCTGGGCCCATCTCTAACATTTTTGTGTATATGTTGGGTATGGAGCCTCTGCATAATGTTGCACATAAATTGTTAGGAAGAGTGGTTCTTAGAGAACTATCATCAAAAGTTGTTGAATACTCAAACTCATATTATATTACCATATAGAGAAGAGTAAAATGGAAGGCATGAATTTTACTTAAATAAATTACCTTTAAATCATTAGACTGACTTAAATCATCCAGAATATTCTTAAGTACGTTAGCATCCCTCAAATAATCGACATTGACACTATTTGTCTTTTTGAAGACATCTATCTCCTTCGTAAGGACACCATTGGTGAGTAGAGTTCTTACATTTTTTATTAAAATCAAAATAGTATGCCTTAAGAAACAGACCATCATGAGACTGGAAACTATGAACTCACATTGCCTATATTTTTTATTAAAATCAAACTGTGACATATGATAAGCATTTATATAATGATGATGATACTTAAACTTTTGAGGCCTACAGGAAATAGTCCTTTTTAGGATTATAGTAACAATGATGGCTTCCCTAGAGATGGTTGAAGTTAGAAGTTGGAATACAATTCCACTAACAAATAATCCTACATCCCTTGCTTCAAGGACTACAAAAATAGAATATAATTATGGAATTTTGGTCAATGGGAAATAGTCAAACTTGAAAGAAAAGAAGATGTATCACTTTAATTCATCACTTATTTCTTGAAATACACAAAATTGGATTACAACAAAACAAGATGTTGATCAAGAACCCTAGTGGAAAATGATGAAAATTTCTAGCTGATATGGTTGTACCAAGGATTAATTTGATGGATAATGTTGGTTTTAAACATCAAGAATAGTAATAGAATCTACTATTCTAGTTTTTAACCAAGGGGAAGGTACTATGCAAGACCTTGATAGAATCAAAAGAATCTGCTAATCTACTAATTTAGTAATATACTATTCATGCATATGCTTACAAGTGGAGGATCCTACTTCATGGTATTCTAGAAAAATTTGTCTCAAAATTGAATGGTTTCATAGTTTGAAGTCAACGAAATCCAAAGAAAAGATCATGATCAGTAAAAATGGGGCTTTGCCATGTGGCATTGGTGGCTTATCAAATGTCAATGGCGTAACACTCAGTCTTCAGACTTTCTAACTGATTCATGATACCCATATATCTTAGAGTTTGTTCTTTACCGTTCTACCTAATTCCTGGCATACTTTACTATTATAGGAAAACCATAATGCTTAGAGATTTTCAATCCCTACCGTCAGGCTAGAGTGATGATAGAAATTCTTCAAGACTAAACAACTATGTTATTTTAATGAGTTTTAAAATATCAATTTTCTTGATAGTATTAATCTAGTTCCTCTACATGTAGCATATTTTTGGGTGTCTCAATCAAGCAATAATCTAGAAATATTCAATGGTAAGGAGAAAAAATCAATCCTATTAAACAAGGTTAAAATCTAAAAACATCACATCCTAGTTCACTTTAACAAAACTAACCAAAACGCAATATGGACACATAATGATATCAAAGGTACTAACCTTTAGTAGTTGTATATATATCACACATGTCCAAGTCACAACATTCTTAAGATCACCCAAACCAATCTTTTGCAATTCTACCAATGATTGACTAATGATTTCCTTGTGAATTTGAAACACTCATCTTCCTTCCCTAAACAAAATAAGATACACATGTTACATTTCAATATAATCACAAATAATAACAACCAACAAGGTGATACCTACTAAATATATAGTGTACTAAATTATATCTAATTGCTAGTTATGTGATAAAGATATCTGGTTAGACACATAAATAAACATTTAACAATTGACCATGTATCAATGGGAAAAAGAAAGCTTATATGTTTACAATTGGACAACCTATTAGCACAACATAAAGCTTACAAGTTGATAAGGGGAGAATGCAACCCAACAATAAGAATTACTCAACGATACATAGAGAATAATTTAACAATTATTTTGCATTTGTACATAACTTTCATTCATGGGGAGTAATCATCAAGTATTCTCTAGTTTCTAAAATTTACTAACTAGACCAAATTGTTGCTAACTAATGTTGACTATAGTGTTGTACTACTACATAATATAGTTCATCATATGGTTGTAAGAATAGAGGTATTATCAACTCCTACACTTTTTTAAAGTTAGTATATGTCTCATATATATTAGTAGTATTTGTGAACCATAAAGTACAAATGCTAGATTAATTTTGTTTCCTTAAAGTTCCACCATGTTGATCATTCCAAGACTTGTCAAAATTAAAAATAATGACATAGATTACATACATAGTACTAGTGTAGGCACCTACCTTGCAATATTCTTGATACTACTGGGGACAAGGTGTTCTAGAATTATGTTTCAGGGCTAGTTATTTGTGCGCATCTATGGATTAGAAATTGCAACAAAGGATCTCTATTTTTAACCACCCCTGTTGCCTACCAAAATTACTTTAATCTTATAATGAAAAGATAGACCATTCTACTTTATCACTAAAAAAATTATTGGAACAACTTCTAACCAGAGCTTAGAACAACACTAAATTCCATCATAATTTAAGGTAACAAATACTTTTTCACATAAATACAGTTTCAATATGTCCAATCCTTGAATCTGTTTATTCCCAACCCGGTAAAAGTAGTTTTAGGTTCTAGTTTTGAGAATCCTCAAACACTGACCAAAATATGGGTTTTGAGTCGATCTAAATTTGGTTAAACTGATCGTAATTCGAGTCTGGGTAGATTCTGAGTTTGCACAAATCTAGGTCTCATTTGATTCTAGGTTTATATAGAACTATAATTTCGACAAACAAATATTATATGTTTTAGTTTTGTTATATTGGTTGGTTATGGGTTTATCCAAATCTTGATCTAACTTGGTTTAGATTTGGACAAGAGTGATCAATGTTCATCAGCTCTAAGTTTGACTATCAACATATTATTCTGTTAACCTAATTTGACCCCATAACCTAATCATAAAATTATGCATCTTCATAAAACTCATATGCTCGTACAAGTATACATCAAGTCATAGTGCAAAATAAATGTCGACTAAGAGTGATTCAAGTGGCCATATACGGTGTCCCCTAACAAAGGAACCCAGTTTCAAATATCAATTGTTGTCTTGATTTACCATCCTCCCAGACATTCGGCCTCTGCAATGATCATGGGAGAGATGGGGAAATAATCCCTCTCTTAATCCCATAGTGCAAAATAAATGTATTAGTTGATGAATATTTTTTAAAGTGATAGTTCTTTCAATGCAGTGAATAGAGAAAAAACAACAAACAAATGATCTTATAAAATATCAGTTCAACTATAATAGTAAGTGAGTATGCCAAAAGTAATATAAGTTTTATATATCTACCTTATCTTACCTCAATTTTATTGCAATCAGCGATATGCTTACTCCGCCGATCAATTTGTTTAAGATGTTGAATATTATCCAGTCCACTGCTATCATGAAGAGGAGGATGTACAAATTGACAATCTTGAACATAAGTGGCAGCCCACATCAAACTTTTTACACCATGATGAAGATCCATTAGTACGTTGATGTAATATGCCTTGGATTCAACACAAAGGATGACATATCAAGACGTATATACCAAGTTATTGAAATGCTCATATAAAAAAGTATGTACACATTGACTCTTATTTGGCGGTACATGACATATGTAGAGAAGTCTAGTAATGTTTTTTTATGTCTCTATAGACTTTATTAAATAACAAGATATTGTGCAATTACAAACTTATTTATATAGCATCCCGACCAATGTTTATGTGACATTGCAACATATTATTATCAACTTAATTTCATCTTCCAAGCGGTGGCACTATAGAAAGTAGTAGCCGATGTGAATCTTCGTGGAAATATGTACATGACATTATAAACTGAATCCATCTATATAAGGTTAATACAACAATATCTTACCTACAAAATTAACAAATAAAAGTAATATATTTAGAAGTAGCAAGCTAGTAACACATTGTGCATTCCTTTTGCCTCCACTGACACATATTTCAGAGTAGCAAGCTAGTAACACATTGTGCATTCCTTATGACCATTGATACTAGAATATGTTGAGAAGTGAACATGTGTTGGAATGTAACTCTACCATACATAATGTCAGCACAACTTACAATCTAATATTAAGTTGGTTCTTATCTTCATTCAGGGACCTTGAGGTCTGATTCCTCAATTGAGAGGAAAGAAGTGTCGCTTGGTTTCCTTAAGGGTGTCACCGAGCAACATCTTGGGCTTGTAGTTCTTCAGAGGAAGTAGAGGCTCATGGAAGTTGGGGGCTTTGGAGATGTAGTCCTTGGAGTCACACAAAATATGGGAATAAATGAATTACTTTGGATATGTTGCATAGATTATATGTATATAATATAATATACAAAGAGTTGGCTACCAGATCAGTGTGCACCATCCTGACGAAGAGTTTGAACAACTTGACATTTGTCCTTCGTGAGTAAGTAGAGAAATATTAAGAGGTAGGTCAATGAAGCGGCACGGTAGTCATATTGGCTTTTCGGTGATGCCCTCTAGTCAGATGTGTTATAAGATATGGCTACACATCATGCCATGTATCTGGCCATCGCTTTTTTGCAGGAGGGCGTAGTAGGCTGGTGGAACCTGCATAAGAGAGGCCACAAGAAGTTTATGAACGTCGTTGGTAACTATACTTGGAGGAGCATCGTATTGGAATGAGCGAAACTCTAACAGAGAAACACGACAACTAATTTACAAAGGTAGCCTTGAGGAAGGACAATGGCCTAGTTTGAAGCTCAACCATTTACCAAACCCTTAAACAGTCGCCAAGTACCAGAATACTTGTGATCTTCTCTCATAGTCTAATGGATAGAGGCAACTCAGAAAGATACTTAGGAGGAATACATGGGTTGCAATAGTGGGAGGACAAGTACAACATTGTCGGTAGTAGAAAATTTGGCAGATAGTGAAGGGTCGTAAATGTGAATACTTTCTTGTATTAGGGTCGGTGCTGGACTGATTTACCACGAGATGGGAATGAAAATAGGCACATGGAATTATTTTTTATCCCATCACTGGTATGAGACTTTGTGAAATTATAATTGTCACGGCAATATTTAATCCTCGTCAGGACGAACTGGCATTTATTATTTGCCATTGTTACAATTTACAAATGCCAATGTGACAACTTTGTTTGCTTAACCCTTGTACTAGGTTATTTAGGGGTCCTATACTTAAAAATGCCACTAGAAGGTAATCTACAATGGTGTTTTTTTATAAATGCCAATAAAATAAATGCCACTAATGGACATTTTTTTTGTAGTGATTGCTACCCAAGTAATTCAAAAAGTTGGAGAATAACTTCAACCTACAATCTATGATTGGTGTTATAATATTTGTATACTACCTTTGTCATGGATATCCAGATTGAACTCAAGGCATGGAATCATCATCCTCATCAATGTTCAATCCCTGTTCCTTGAACTAGAGCAGACTGACTAAGATATTTGTAAGCTCAAATCACATATTCACCCACATGAGCATAGCCATGCATTTCTCACTCTCTCTTATCAAGTGTCTAGGATATCATACTCCTGTAAGAGGGTCAGATACCATCTACATCACTCACAGTCATCCCCACCAGTCACACTGCACCCAAGCATCACCTTTTTGGCAACCCTTATTCAAGGTCATTTTGGATGAAGTCAAAGTACATCAAACATGTAAAGAGGTGAGATCACCTCCTTACTAGAATTTAAAGAAAGTACAAAACATCCATCTTTTTAGAAACACAAAAGATATTGGGAGATGCATGTATAATATTCCAAGTAAATAAGCATGCACTAGATACATTATAAAATGTCAATAGAAGCAGAAATAAAAGTACTAAGCCTATTACATGGTTCTCATTGTTCATAACATGATTGTTCCCAAAAGAAAAAGATAAGAGAAAAGGATCTAGCTATAGCACCCTAGACATCCTTGTAGATAGCTTGAGATCTACTCCTGAGATGACTTCTTTCAAACTTGTCCTTCTCCTTCCTCAGTACCAACACTTGGGTGGTTGGGAAAGCACCCAGCAAAAAGGGAAACGAAACAAGGTATGTATCACAAAACTAGTCTAGGATAATAAGATAAGTAAAGCAAATATGAACAGGTTAGGGTTCATTATAAGATGAAGATAACAAGAGTATGAGGCTATATTCAAAATAAACTTGCCATTAACGATTATATTAAAAAGAATTTGCATGCAAGATAATTATATCTACCTAACTAAGTAGGGTTGAGGCACCTACCTGGCCTCTAACATATAAGTGAGAGGAGAATAAGACATTCCCAATCACCTACACAATTATATAGGGGAGAATAAAAACATTCCCTAGGGCGATTAAATACATGCCCTCTGTGGGTGGTTGTACATAAGTACCACTACTTTAAATTAAATAGAACATAAATCTACATGCTAGAAAAGTACTCATGGCAAGAGTAGTCATAATATTCAATAAGCATGGTAGTGGGGTATAAGACCCAAACAAGAAGAAATTATAATCTGATTTGAGGCATGAACGAAATTAGGATTCAAGAATAGAAGATTTAGGGTTCATTTAAGCCTCATTAGGGAAATATAGGGTTTGGCTGCAATTATCCCAACATAGGGTTTAAGGAATGCACATACCTCTCTTACTAATATCAATTACTAACTTTTACCACTTTAATTGAGTCTAAGTTCCACTTTGCCTATTTTCAATGTATTAACATGTATTAGAGTACATAGTGCACATTAATGTATAGAAACCCTAATTTCAAAACTTTTTAGCAAAACTCAGATTTAGATTTTGAAAATATCACCAATGAACTTATTAGGTCTCCTGATGAAGAAAATATATTTGTATGTTAATTTTGGATTTATGATGATTAAGATGTAATTTTTATGGATTTTATGCATCAACATCATTTTACAAAAATCACTCTTTGCCAAACCATGAAATTAGACCTTGAAAATATTTTTATTAGATAGATATTAATTTTCCAATTCCAAAACATATTTATTTGTCAAATTTGGATTAGTGCATTAGAAGATATGAATTTTTCAATACTGACCAATAGGAAATTGCCACATCATCAAACCGATTGAGATAATGGAAGAGAGAGGGAGTGGGAGAAAATACCATTTGACCCAAGATCAGGTTTAAAGTTGCATAGGTAACCAAACTAGAGCTTCTACAGAAGGTAAAAATAGCAAGAAACCAAAACCCTAGAAGAACATGGTAAAAAGAGATGGAAATTATCGATTTTTAACATAGAAGCATGAGTTTTAAGCATGTAGTAAGCAATATATGAGAAGGGATTTAAGAAAACTTGCCTCTAGGTAGGTAAAAATTTTCAAACAGCAAGGATCCTGAGATTAGAAGGTTTGGTTGCTCCAAGCCAAGCTCCTTTTTTTAGCAAAGATCACATTCTCCACTTTAGAGGTACAAGCCCTAGCAAAAGAGCATGGAGATGAGATGTTTAAGAGTTCTAGGTGGAGTTTTACCATGGAAGGTCATGGTTCTGACCTAGAAGAAGGTGGGAGGAATACTAATATCATGAAAACAAGGAAGGAAAGGGTGATACTAGTTTTGGTCAAAATCACCAAGGAGGAGCTTAAGAAATCCTAAATAGAGAAATTTGAGACCCTAGGAGCCTTCTTCACCAAGGGAGGCACCCTCTTTGACCTTGGGATAGAAACTTCATGGAAAAACATAGAAGGTACGATGATCTAAGCTGGGGGAAAGAGAAGGATAAGATTACTTCTTGGATTGGGAGGTGGGAGTTGGGAAGGGGTAGATATGGCTATATAAAGAAAGAGGTCAAGCATGAGGTGTCTATGAGACTTTCCATGTGACTTTAGCCTAGGGCTTCATGGCCATGTAAGAGGACAGATCATATAGGCTTCTTGTATATCAAAGGTCAGTCATAAAAGCCCATGGAGACTTCTAGGCCATCCCCACCATCATTCAAACAAAGAAATAACCCCATTGGTTGATCACTTTTAAAGATAAGCTAATTTATAAAGAGGGTAATCCCTATAATGACCTTGGAGAGAAAAACCTTCAAACCAAGGTGAAACCATGTGACTCATGGTTCAAAATCTTAAGAATTGTAATTCAATATCTAAGGATTAAAATTCAGGTGATAATTTGCAAAGAAAACCTCCCAATTGGGTAAATTATAGAAAAGTCCATAATGTACCTAAAATTGCATAACTTGCACAAACAATAGCAAAATCGAACCAAATTTGAAATTAGGCTCATTTTATGTTTTCAAATCACATTAAGTTAGATTAAGGTTTAGAGAACTTCGTTATGATAATTAATCTTGTTTAATACATTAATCAAGGTTTATGGCCTTGCACTTCTAGCACAAACTAATATACCATTGTTCTACTAAAGTGGTGATTTTGCATTTTAGATCCTTAAATAAGCTTTCACTGAGGTAGTTATGCATAAACCCTTATATTGGTACAATTAGTGAATAAATGTTCACTAAACCACTATAAATTCCACTAATTAAACATGAATGACATAAAGGATATAAATGAAAGGGAAACTTTAGAAAAACATTTATAAGGAGATTACATATAAGATTCATTATGTTACAACACTCCACCCCTTTAAAAGGATTTCATCCTCAAAATCTCAAGAAAAAAGAGAAGGGTGAGTACATAACATTTCATCTCTCAACTCCCAAGTTGTTTCTTCCATACCATCATATTTCCATAAAACTTTTACCAGCTCAATCTCTTTGTTCTTCAACTGCTTTACTCAAGAGTCAAGGATCTTCATAGGTATCTCTTCATAGTTCAGATTCTCATGTATCTCAAAAGGATCAACAGTAAGCACATGAGAAGAGTCTTTTACATACTTGTTCAGCACAAAGACATGGAACACATTATGAATCTTATCATAGGAAGGAGGTAAAGCTAAGCGGTATGCACAGTCTCTAACCTTATCTAAGATTTCAAATGGTCCCACATAGCAGGGACTAAACTTGCCTTTAACTTTAGATCTAGAAATAGAACGGATAGGCTTGATCTTCAAAAATGCATAGTCACCCACTAGGAAGTTAGCATCAGACCTTTTCTTGTCATCATACATCTTCTGTTGCTCTTGAGCAGCTTTCATGCATTTCTTTATCAACTGTACCTTTTCTATCATCATGTGCATGTCATCGATCTTCACTAGAGAACACTCACTGACATCATCCCAATGCAAAGGTGAATGACATGGTCTACCATAGAGAGATTCAAAAGGTGGCATACCAATGCTAGCTTGGTAGCTATTGTTGTAAGAAAACTCAGCTAATGGCAGATATCAATCCCATGCACCACCCTAATCCATCACACAAGCATGAAGCAAGTCCTCTAGAATCTGAACTATTCTCTCAGATTGACCATCAGTTCTTTGTGGGTGGTAAGCAGTACTGAAACGCAAGTTAGTAACCATATCCACCTAAATCTAACCCCATAAATGAGAAGTAAACTTTGGGTTACGATAAGAAACTATCACCTCAGGTACTCCATGCAGGCGTACGATCCACTCAACGTACAACTGAGCCATATCTGTAACTTTGTAATTGGTTTTGAAAGGCAAGAAATGAGTATATTTTGTAAGCCAGGATTGGGATGCGTTATCACACATACTCCACCAAGATGGGGTCCAACTCATCGTCGCATCTCATACCGCTATCACAGGCGACACAGATAAGATGATTTGGAGTCTTGTGCATGATGGATACTTTTCCATTAAGCCGGTCAAGAATGCAATCCTATACCCTCATACAGCGAGCAACAGACCATGGTTGGAAAAACTCAGGAAGATGGGAAATCCCAGGGCTAGTGCCATTCTTTGGAAGATTGCACATCAAGCTCTATCAACTGATGATAACATCCGCAGATGTCAGATTCCAGTGGTCTCACAATGCTCCTGTTGTGACATCCCCTCTTGCGAGTCCATGCACCATCTTTTTCTTGATAGTCAGCTTGCTCGACACTTCTAGGACACATACAATGCCATTGCCAGCTACGTGATGCCTGGATTACTCGAACATATTCTGATGATATATGGCAATTCACATGTTTCGACCTCTTCGAGAAAGTGGATCGCAGGTGAGTTATGTGCCCATATAGTGTGGACTATATGGCACATATGGTGCACTGCTAAGATGGATGGTAGGGTGTTACCATGGCCCCTATAATGGAATCACATCTCTTCTTACCTGAACCATTTGATCTCAAAAAAGTCTTTCATTAAGATTGAAGATTCAACCTTCCACAGGGAACTCGAGATCCATAACATCTGAGATCCATAGACTAAACTCAAACGATTCATATCGCAAGATGCAAAACACCAATTGTGTAGCAGCGGAAGTTAAAACTTAACTTTATTCAAAATATATGAAGAGCACTTTACAAAATTTCCCGAAAGGGGTACAACTTTATACAAAACATTGGATCTAGGTAGAGGAAAACTAAAACTATTTCAAAGTGTCTACCAAAAAACAACTTTATATATTTAGGCAGCTAAGTCCATGTTAGATAGAGTTTCACTTTCTGCTTAGCCTTATCCTTAGACATCTTCACCAAGCTTCAACTACACACTCTCATGCTATAGCTAGGTGGTTGGGATCACCCAGCAAGAGGGAGAAAAAAATATGTGCTATTCAAAAGGAATAAGGACAAATAATGAACAACATTGCATAATAGAAGATTCACTATACTATGAAGGTCAAAAGTATGAGGTAAGTAACACAATAAAGAATTTCTTCCAAGTTAAACATTAATAAGTTGCATACATGATTAAATGTGACCATATTAAACTAATATAGGGATGAGGCACCTACCTAACCTCAACCTCTAGGTGAGGCAGAATTTACACATTCCCAAGCACCCGAAAATATTTATAAAGTCGAAAGAATTTCCAAATTCCCTTGGGGAGAAGTATAACGTTCCCCTAGGGTAAAATTACACATGCCCTCTATGGGTGGTTGTACAAATGTACACTATATTAGTTAATTAGTCATTTTCATCATCATGCTAAATAAATCATTTGGCAGAGTGAAAATATAAATAGTATTGCATCATAGAAAATGGGGTATCACAACCCAAGAAGTAATCCAAATAAATAAGCCAACATTGGCAATGAAGAATAATTAGAGAGCCAAAGAAAAGGCTTTAGAAAGATATCAAGGCTAGCACATTAGTAATGTAGGGTTTCATGAAGCCCAACTGAAGAATAGGGTACATATTGCACAACATTTATTCACAATTAGAATAGGTCTCACATACATAGGGGTCACATACATAAATAGGGTCCACATACCTTATTTTGATTCATTACCATCACATTCACCAATTGATTGTATCCAATTCCATTTTCCCTAGTTATAAACATATCACATGTATTATCATGTATAAATTATAAAGTATAAGAAAATATACCCATTTTAGACCTTTTTAGAAAACCATCGATTGAGGACTCAAAACCTAGCCCAAAATATCACTTAGGTTTCACTGATTAAGAAAACATGTCTTATTTATCAATTTGGAGTTAAGATAGATTAATTACATATTTTTGAACACTTAATATATATATTTAAAATGGTACTCATGATAAACTTAGAAAAAGTAATTGGAAACATGACTCAAAAACTATAAATTTGGATTCTACATGAAAAATCCTTCCCATTGACTATTTATTAGAATTTTTCAGACAAGGAATCAATTTAATATGAATTAAACTAAATAGACCAATCAAAAATTAGGAAAATGCCACCTAGGCTAAATAAAAAGCTTGCAAAACATGTGACACAGTGGCCGAACCCACACTGACATGGGCCAATCATGTGTGACCTAGTCGCTGGTGTACGCTCACTTGGTCTCAGTCAAACACGAATGAGTGGGAGAGCAATATTACTAAAATACCCTTGTGGGATGATTTAATACGATTAAAATCACGAGGACAACAAGGTCCTTTACAACTTATCAAATATCTATGACGAAAAATAAAACAAAAGGTGAAATCTCTTTTATGCCCAAGGTGGATAAATGAATTGAATCAAGAGGGCATGGACGCCATGGTCATTACACGACCAGACATCTCTCTGCCTTGGCCATGGCGCGAGCAGTGCCTCCTGGAGCTTTGACTCCAACACTTCCTCACCTCACCAGGCTAAAACTCGACCACCGGAAGATACTGACATGATCACTGAGGTTCAGTGAAGTCATAGGTGCATTGGGCGTAGGGCGAAGATCCTTACAACGGCCAAACTCACCAGAAAAACCCAAGAAGTAGGGGAGCAAAACCGAAATCAAAGCCATGTACTAGAGCCGATGCACTATAAGTGAATGATCGGAAAACATTCACGGATGAAGTTTGAGTCAAAAGCAGGTGCCGGCGATGAAGGAGGAGCATAGAAGTCGACAAACAATTGGCACTAGAGAAGCTTCACAGTGATCTATAGGACTACATGCTTGGGGGCACCACGGGCCAAAGAGACGAAGGAGAAGCGAATAACATAGGTCAAGGGTGCTCACCGCGAAACCAATTGGACCCAAAGTGGAGGAGAAGGCATCTCTATTCATGGACCTCGCTGGAGAGGAAAGTGAGAAGGGCAGGGAGTTCTGGGGTGATTGAGGTATAATTGAAAGTATAGGAGGGCAGCTTAGGGCTCGAGGGTACTTCCATTGGCCCTATATAGGTGTGACGAGGACTCTAAGCCCCTCTGTACATCCACGATGAAAAAGGGGAGAAGGCCCCTATTGGGAATTTCTCAATTAGACAAAAGAAGATAATGAGCTAGGGCTCATTTGAATCGGTGGTGAGAGACGGACCCAGCGGAAGAAGAATCGTTAGAAACGATTAAGAAATGGGAGAGAAATTGCCGTCGGAGGAGTCGGCCATTCACAGTGCTTGTCCCTCGCCTAAGCGTGAGGTAGACGATGGCTGGGAATCGTTGGATCGTAGATCCAATGGTCCACAGTCTGTGTGAAATATTAAATCACCCGTGTAACGCGTAATAACCATTAAATGTCGAACCTTAGTTTTAATGCGATGCATAAATGAAATATTAATCAAACTAATGTGCAAATTTATTAAACACATAATAAATGCATTAGGGGGGGTCAAACAAAGTCCAAATGACCTAAAAATGTAACCATAGGATCAAATTAATGTCTAGCACCATGCTATGTAATTAGATTTTTATTTCTTACATGTTTAGGCCCTTAATTATTGTTTGGTTATTAATGTGCATATTAATACATTAAAATGGTTAAATAAAATGAAAAGGTTATTATGATGGATTCTTAGGTGAATATTTTGAGATAGTCTTCACATATTAAATTCAATAGCAATAACTTACTCCCTTACATTTTCACATATTTTTGCCACTTTAGAGGAGAGAGAAGAATTAAGGTTAATTACTCACATAATTAACTCTATTACATATTATTGCTCATTTCTTATCCAAAAAGGCATAAAGGCGCCCATTTAAACATTATCCACTAGTTATCACCCATTAATGACCATATTGCATTATTAGTCCCCAATTAGCACATTAAGTGGGTTATTTATGCAAACACCCCTGCATTAACATAAATGAGGATAAATATAGATCATACCTTCCAATTATGCTCAAATTCACCATTGAGGCCAAAAAGGATTCAAAAGGATGGGAAATTTATGAGAAAGGTCCAAAAGGACTAGAAAGCAAAGAAAAGCCCACAAGTGGGTAAATTGCAGAACAGACCCTGAGATTCAATCTGTTACAATATAATTTGAAGGTCTAATCTATTTTGTGAGAAATTTTGTAGCTCTATTCACACCCCCCCTCTAGAGCCCTTATATCCAACAAGTGGTATCAGAGCCAAGGATCTTCTCCAACAATCTCCCATGAGACAAGAAGATGGGCGACAACCTACTTGGTTCACTCAACCTAGAGGGAGGCTTCTCCATGCACCCTTTGGTATTTGATGGTACAAACTTCCTCTATTAGAAGAGGCAGATGCAATTCTATATTCAAGGGATGAACTTTGATTTGTCGAAGGTGATGGTCACACCTTACATGGACCCAACGGAAGTTGTTTCTAAATGGAGTAAAGCTTCTCTCAAGGAGGCTCAACTCAATGTAAAGGCCATTAGCATCCTCTACGCAGCTCTCACCCCCACATAGTTCAATCAGATTTCATCATGGGACACCACCTATGAGATTTGGGACAAGGTGTGCATCAAATATGAAGGCACAAAGCAAGTCAAGGAGGCAAAGATCTAAATATTGAACAACCTCCTAAAGAAATTCAAGATGGGAAAGAAAGAAGGCATTGTGGAGATCTATTCAAGGCTCAATGTCATCATCAATGGGCTGGCTACATTGGGAAATACTTTGGATAGAGGCGTCATCAACTCAAAGATCTTGAGAACTCTTCCAAAGAGATGGGAGTCAAAGGTCACCTCCATTGAACAAGTGAGGAGCCTTAGTGACATCCCAACTGAAGAACTCATTGGCAATCTTCAAGCCCATGATCCTAGACTTGACAAGCAAGAAGAAGAAGCTAAGCAAGAAGAGAAGGAAGCCAAGAAGATCAAAGAAAGTGCTTTCAAAGCACAAGTGGAGGTTTTTATCCTTCAACAACAACTTGCATGTTGGACTTCTTCCCCCTCCTCAAGTGAAGATGAAGGCCCTAGTGATCATGAAGCCAACTACACCAAGGGCAAGGACTTCAAGGGAAAGCAAGCCTCCTCCTCCACTACTCTGAGATGCTACAAGTGTGGACAAAAGGGGCACTACAAGAGTGAAATCCCAAAGTCAAGAAAGTCTCACCATAAGAGAAACTCAAGGAAAGAAGAGGATTATAAGAAGGAGAGCAAGAACAAGATGAAGGACAAGAAGAAAAAGAGACACAAGAATGTAGCTCATGCGGCTTGGGAGGCTTCATCTTCAAGTAGCTCTAGTTCTGAATAAGATGGAGAGTGCCACCTTGCTCTCACGACCTCTACAAGTGAAGACATTGGTGAGGTAAGTGAGTTAAGTGAGGTAAGCTTGCATTAATTTTCTAAAGAAGCTATTATTGACATGCTTGTTACTACATGTTCTTCTTTTGCTAAATGTAAATCTAAAAGAAAATGGTTAGGAAAAACCATTGATGATCTTTACACTAAGTTTGAAATTTTGGAAATGAATGAGAAAACCAACCTTGGGAGTATTGATAACTTGCAATGGCAATACCTTGATCTTGAACTCCACTATAATGGGGTTGAAGTTGAGAATAGTATCTACCTTAAGAACATTGAAAATCTTAAGGAAGAGAACCAAAATTGCCTAAAAGAACTTGAATAGCTTAAAACTAAAAATGTTGAATTTAAATTGCTTATTGATGCTCATAGAGAAGAGAGAGATATTTATCCCAAAGAGATTCAAGTAAATGATCTATATTCTAGACCTTTGTTGCCTAGTGTTAATGTTGCTACCATCTCTCTTGAAAAGGATTCATATCTTACTAAAGCTTTATGACTTGAGGCTGATCTTGTGCATGATAGGGATGACATATCTAGTTTATCTTCTACTATTATTTCTTTGAATGATGATAACCATAGATTGAGAGCATCTCTATTGAAATTCCTCAAAGGGAAGAACTCCCTAAATGAAATCCTTGATCATTCTACCCAACAAAGTGGTACTAGTGGTTTGGGATTTGAAGGGGGAGCCTCAAAAGGAAAGAGTAAGTCCAAAGGTAAGAAAAAGAGCAAGGAGGTGTGACGTCCCCCAATTTCTATATACTTTCCATAGTGACATTCATAGATATGCGTGCACTCATATCTATAGATGTCAAAAGGGAAAATATAAGAGATTAAGGTAGTCAACTAAAATAGAGATTGAGCCAAGATCTAGTCCACATCATCATATAATGCCACACAAACATTCATTCATAAGGATAATAAAGTCATTACATATGGAGAGAAAATATTGTTCTAGAGAAAGTTAACTTTATTACATAGGATCTCAATCATCCTCAATTTCAACTAAGAAAAGAATTAAACTAACATCTAGCAAGAAATGAGATAAGAGGAAAAGATATATCTATTATATCCTCCAAGTTTATTATTTTATGCTTTCAGGTAATTTGAGCATGCATTTCACTTTGTTGTCAATTGTTCCTTGTACCTAGAAAATATGAGAAACAAAACATCAGCTAAGCTGGTATGTGGTAAAAGTTACACTAATAAGGTTGCATAAAGGAAAATATTTGAACAAGAAGAAAAGAGAGATAAACCATTTCTTAAGACGAAAATTAGGTAAACATCCTTTTTATCACAATCATTTTTGATGTGGTTGTACTACACCTATTGCACTTGACTTACATCTAGTGTGGGCAATATAATATCATCATACATCTAACATGGGCCAAGGAAACATACATCCACACCAGGCTATATGCTCTAGTAGCTACAACCCATCATAACCATTTATGTTTCATTAGGTTTGGCGAAGTATAACTCATACTAGTCAACCAAGCAATCATATTCAAATATGAGCATTCAAGGTATACATATCATAGGAAACCAAAAATCTAGTCTTATACTTATAAGTCCACGTACCTCCTTGTTCAAATCAGATGTCCAAAGATTTAGAATCAATCAGGAATTTAGTCACCCTACAAAGAAATCAAGGGTACAACATTACTATTGGTCCATGTGACCAAGACTAAGATATGTCCTTAGTTATTATTCCTTTTTATGTTATCTTAATCCAGATCACAGATTTCCCATATTTTAATTGAGTTTAGAAATATTATCAGTTCTGATCCATCATTAATTAGTTTGCCTAAAAGATAGCATTTAATTAATCAATTAAAAGATTTCCATAAACTAGGGTTTATAAGGGGGTTAGATAAAAAGGGAAAAAGCAACCCTAAACATATTAACCATTCATACATCAGGGTTCGTTTTTAAAGATTCAGACCAATCATAATCACTAATTATCATCTAGTGACATTAATTTTGTTATAAAGATATGTCCTTAATTCCATGTAGAAAGAGAAACTAGATCTAGGGTTTCTCCTAATCCTTTGATCATTTATCATCTTAGAATAGTATTTAAAGTTATTTAGAAAACAAGATTTCTTCTAGGGTTAAATATAGTGTAGATAGTCAAATATTATCAAGGAAAATTATTATCAACCATTAATTATAATTAAGGAAGTCATTTAGGCTTTAGGCAACTATTTTTGAAAAAGGCAATGGATCTAGGTCCTGGTAACATTTATTTGGATAGAGAATAATTTTATGATCAAAATGGTATATAGGTTCGACATTTTTCTGATAATCCTAGCATTTTCTAGGATTTTACTAAGAAAATTGATTTCTTTGGATAAAGCAAAACAAAACAAAATATATTTACCTTGATCTACGGTCGGATCTGACTGGATCGACGGCTCAGGTAGACCCAAGGCCTCACGAGTTCAAACCCGGATCACTGACGTGGCATTCTCTGATTGGGGTGTCTGTGCGAGTTGGCTCCCCCTTTGGTCTTTGTTGACCCGCAACCTGGCTGATGTGGCGATCATCTATTGGTTCACTTGGCACCCTGGGTCCCGATCTGGTCAGCGTCTCCTTGCACGGGTCAGCTCCAAGTCGCGGTGGAGGGCTCACCGGTGAGAGTAGGAAAAGGAGCAGCAGGCTCCCAACGTGGGTGAGGAGGTGCCTCCCAAAGTCTACCGCGCTTTTGAGTCGAGGGGGGTTAGTTAGATGAGAGGGAGGAGACGAGGGGGAGGAACGCCCAGCAGGGGCAGTGCGGCGGCGCTGCAGGGTAGCTCTAGGGTTGAATGGAAATCCTGAGGAAGTTTAATGCTCAAGAGGAAGCGGATCGAGGTAAAGGAAGGTGGCGGTGGTGTCTAGGGGCCTTTTCTAGGCACTCGGGTAGGTTTAGGGTTGGTTGGGGGGTCCTGGGTTTTGCAGCCGCCGCCGGAGTGACAACAACAAGAAAAGGGGAGGTCATTCTCCCTGCTCCGAGGGTTATGGGAGTCGAGGTAAGGCTGGTTGACCTCGTCTTGGCGAGACGGAGATATTTCTTTGGTAGATATTTTGTGGGAGGGTTGAGGTGGTGCCTGAGAACGAGGCTCAATTTACTTGTCTTCCCCCGCTCTTTGCGGGAGGTAGAAGATGGGTCAAGAGCCCTTGGATCAGGGAGGGAAGACGAGGGCTCAATCAGACGGCTGATATCTGACCCTCAACTAAAAGGTCCACGCCCAACTGTTAATGGGCCGGATTACAACCTATTTGGTCGATTAAGGCCAGAACTCAGGCCCTAGGTCAAAAAGAAAGGAAAATTGCACCAAATTACATTGATCATAACTCCCAATTGGTTGACCTAAATGCAATAAAATTATATGGGTAGCTTAATGATGTTAAGATGTGACTATGGTAAAATTTTTGGTATCCAAATTCGAATATTTGATGTGTTCATTCACTAAATACATTAACATATGTATTTTATTGTAATAGCATACTAGGATTCGCATATTTTTTCAGCTTGTGACACATATTTGTCCAATTGAGTGAGGGAAGTATATGAGGGTATTTGGTCAAAAAATTTGATAATAAAACTTTTAAGAGAGAGAAAATACTATAAAAACTCACTTTGTCACAGGAGGTCTCTTTCTTTGTAGGAGAATCTTCGAGCACTAAGAATCCTTTGGTTTGTTCTTATTGCAAATGTGATGATCATTATTCCACGTATTGTCCTTACAAGCCCAAGGGGACCAACCCAAAGATGAAATGGGTCCCCAAGCTAACTCCGGATTCCAAAGTTTAAGTTGGGAATCGACATTCTCCTTTCTTGTAGGGAAATGATAGATGGATTGTTGATAGTGGCTGCAAAAAGCACATGACCAGTGACATAAGCTATTTCAACAATTTCACAAAGAAGAAAGGAGGATCTGTCGCCTTTGGGGACAACAAGAAAGGGAAAGTCAAAGGTGAGGGTGATGTAGGTGAATCCTTATGCATCAAGAATGTTATTTTTGTGGATGGCCTACATCACAATTTAATAGGTGTTAGTCAAATTTGTGATAATGGTTACCTTGTACTATTTACTGCATTTGAATATTTAATTCTAGATTTCCTCACCTACCAAGTTATATATAAGGGAACTAGAAGTGGTAATCTTTATGTTATTGTTATTAACTCTACTAAGCCTGTGGTTGGTAGATGCCTTGTAGCCAATTCGAATGATATTTCTCTTTGGCACCGCCTGCTTGGTCATGTAAATATGCATCAATTAAAGAAGTTAAGCACAAAGGACTTAGTCAAGGGACTTCCTAAATTGGATTTTGAAAATGATGAAGAATGCCAACCTTGTACACAAGGAAAGCAAACCAAGTCCTCCTTCAAATCCAAAGGAGTCCTTAGCACTAAGAGAGCTCTTAAGCTTCTTCATATTGATCTATTTGGACAAATGAGAATACAATCGCTTTGTGGTTCCAAGTATTGCCTTGTTATTGTTGATGATTTCTCTAGATATACTTGGACTTTCTTTCTCGTTTCAAAGAGTGATATTCTGGATGTTTTCTCTAGTTTTTACAAATAAGTTGAGAATGAAGCTTCTTGTCAGATTATTTCCATCCGTAGTGACCATGGTGGAGAATTTGAAAATGGGCTTTTTGAGTGTTTTTATCAAGAATCGGGTTATGCGCATGATGCAGGGGTTTTGAGTCATTTTTATAGACTGGTTTTGCATACATTTTATGTGTATTTTGATCATATTTGTGATTAATATCGCATGATTCATTACCTTTAGTCCATAATCTCATTTTGCATCAAGTTTACCTTGTTTCATCTTATTTTGTATAAAAGATCATATTTGTTGGATTTGATTGGTGTTCTTCTCTTCATTTCAGGTAATTCAGATATCTGAATACGTCGATACCATCGACAGATGGTCAATACCATCGACCTAGTCACAATGCATTGCTGGAGAAGAGCAACTAGAAGTCGATACCATCGATGGGACTGTCGATGTTATCGAGAGAGCGTCTGCGAGCCAGATTTCCATAGGTTGATACTATCGACCCAAGATTCGATACTATCAACTTCACCTGAGTAGAGGTCGCTTCAGTGTCATTTTCTACAGAAAAGTGACGCCTAAGGTGTCGATAACATTGACACACCATCTATGGTATCGAGGCAACATCAGAGAGAACCTGAAGAATCGCGGAAGCATCGGTGCCTCATGCAGGTCGATACCATCGACCCGCGTCGATGGTACTGACGTCGTCAGATCAGGTTGTGCTAAAGATCGTGTCTAATCATACGGTGGTGATTTTTCGGTGACCTAAAGTGGTGCATATACCTAATTACGGAGACCCTAAGCAATGAATCACATCATTAGCCACCGGACAAGTCTCAAGAAGGAGAGTAGAGAAGAACGGAGCCGAGAGCTACGCCCCGATCATTCCGGGAGCCGCAGAAGATGTTTTCCACTGCCAGAAGGCTGTAGAACATTCACCCCGCACCAAGGAACGCCCGGATCTTCTCCGTTCAGGGGTTACACAACATCTATCCATGTTTTCTCCATGTTTTCACCTTTCCTCATGTTGTTTTTCGTTGAGATGAACATACATGGCTAATCCCCTTTATCTTTAGGACCGAGAATAGCCCGGGTAATCATTGTATGATACTTTTTACATAGTTTATCATAATTTGTCTCTTAAATCCGTGGCATGATGTCATTTTCTCAATTATATCATTATGATTGATCACCCTAATGATAATCTAATAACTTTAATTACTTTGAAAGAAGAATTAACGATTGAAAAGAGACAATAATCACATTTACTAATAAATCCTTTGAACAAGGCGATGTACAGTTAATGATGGAAACCCAGAGTATGATCTTCATGCACCTAGTTTAGGGTATAGATTACTATGACCGTAGAACCGACCTAGATTTAGTTAGTGAATTGCATCGCGAAAGAGAGCAATTCTGACTACAGGTCACTACCCGGAATAGGAGACAAATTATGATAATTGTGTGAGAAATAGTACAACGAGAACCTACGGTGAAACCGCAATCCTAAAGATGCCATTTTAAATTGATTAAACCAACCATTTAATCGATTGCTTTGTTTTCTTTTTTATTTATTTTTCTTTTACTTTCTTTTTCAAATCAACTCAAAAACCTTTTTAATTGGTCTAGCTGATCGGAAGTAGTTAGTAAGAGTCTACCGAGAATTCTGTGTCCATGTGTTCGACTTGGGCTCACAAGTCCTATATTACATTGACGTGTCCACTTGTGTTATACACACGGTAAAATCGTGTCAAGTTTTTGGCACTGTTGTCGGGGACACGGCAATTGTCGGCACTACGAGTGCTGCAAGCGGCCACTCTAGGCCACATTTCAATTTTAATTTAAAATTTTTTATTCTTAAAATTAATCATTTATCTTTCATATTCAGTAATTGCCTAGCATTGTGCTTAATCAAAATTACTACCTTATAGGTACTAGTGCATGGTGAAGACGCGTAGCACAAACTACACACAGTCATCAACTCGAGGATTCGGATTCAGATTCCAAACCAGAAGCCATGGCTGAGGAACAAATAAATTGGGAGAAAATCAAGGTGTCGTCCTCTTCTGCATCTAAGGGGCCAATTAAGAAGTAGGCCATCAACATTCCTAACTACAAAATTGACCCATGCCTAATCAATTTGGTCAGGTCTAATGCGTTTCACGGGCTCAAAAATGAAGATCTGGTGACCCACATAAGCTAGTTCGTGGAGAACTGTGATATGGTCAAGATAGACCAATTTCCACAAGAGATGCTCTACTTGAATTTATTTCCCAGTTCTCTAGTGGGAAATGCTCGAGAATGGCTACATAATATGGATGACGAGTATGTGGAATCTTGGGACCATATGGTTGAAGTTTTCTTCGAGAGATGTTTTGTTACAACCTCACCTTTCGGTAACCCCCAATTAAGGGAGACCAAGAGGTTGAAGTCGCACCCATAAATTCTGGATCAAAGGTTTGACATATAACCCAAAACAATTATTAAATTTTATCAGACTATACTGAAATATGATAATAAAATTTTTTCATACCTTTGAAAAGTTTGGAATAAACTAAGCTTCTAACCACAACTGAACTATTCTAACTAATTCCTCCTTGTTCTTTAATTTTTGAATTCACAATGTGTCGCTTTACTGTCTGTGCTTTTGAGATTCGTACCTAAAATGCCGACGAACAAAACGACGGTCAGCCAAAGCTGGTATGTGGAGGAAATAGATAATGTTCAACTATGTTAACAATATAATCACTCAATTAATCGTTTAACAATCAAGATTTTGTTTTAAGCCAAACTACTCAATCCATACCTATCCACAACTCTATGTTGTCCCTGTTAAGGACTTATATGGTACCTTTGTAAAGGTAGAGTCGCATGGCACCACTCAAAGGTAGCCCAATATCTGACTCACTGTGACTTGATGGAACTACCCTCTAGGTAGCCATATACTAAGTCATTCATGACCTGATGGACCTACCCTCTAGGTAGCCATATACTAGGTCAGCCATTACGACACAGAGGGGACCAGGATCTGAGCTAGAAGGCATATACATTATGTGATAGTCATAGTCACTTTATAATTGCAATATGAGCATCCAAACAGTTTAGTTGCATTCAATGCGATTAAACATCCGGGAATCCATCGGAAAACCTAAGCGGTTATTCATAATTAACCACATACCTTTGGTTGCGAATTTCAAGATAGAATCAAATATGCAGAGAAACCCAATCAACAAGCAATGAGGAAGAGAAATCCTGAAATAAAAGTACAATTTTCCTTTTATTAAAATTTATCCAATTTTTCATCACATTACTTAGGATTTCAATTCCTATTTTAGGGTTCCTTTGGAAATTAGGGTTTGTACTTCTTCTTTCCTTATAATCATCCTTAATTTATCAAAACTACATAAAACCCCTAATTTCTCATTGAATTTCCTTTATTAAGCATCTGATTATCTTATTCCACAAAAATATGATTTTTATCTCCTTTTATCCCAAATTAGGGTTTCCATGTAAATTAACCTTCTTTTAGGTATTATAACTCAAAATTAAGCACTTTTGCATTCAAACAGATAATCAAACCACCTTTATCATTAACAGAGTTAAACTTATCAATTTGACCTATTGATTTACCAAATTACACTTTTAACATTCAATTAGGGTTTCTCATCAATTTTTAATACACTTTATTAGAAAATTAGGGTACTTTTCCAAAACAGAACATAACTAGGTTGTCAAATCATTTTTATCGGATTCCTCGTATTTTTCTATACAACTTTCATATATAAAGTTTTCCCATTAGACAATCTTAGTAATTTCTATCAATTTCGCAAGAAAAAAGCAATATTCTATAATTTTGATTAGAGAGAACAATTACCGAAAAGCTTTGACCATTCGATCGGTGTGCCAAGGATCCATGCTTCGATATGACATACCGCGTCAGTCGCTCCCACTATCTTGGGTGCACGCGCGTCTCCAAACCCGATCCGTTGGATCACCCTGAGTCCACGATGGACTCTCGATCTATCAGCCCGCGACAGAACAACTTAACACAGCCGGCCCTCCCTCCTTGCACTGTCAGATCGGGATCGAATGACGGCCGGGCGTCTTCCTCCTTCGACTTATGCAGCTAGCGCCACGGTGGCGCTCTCACCGGAGAGGTTTCAATCGAGCAAGTTAGTGAGCAGCGAGGAACCAAGAGCAGTCGGTCGAGATCGTAGTGAGTCGAGGGACTGAGGGGTGCCATTATATAGGTAGTGGGAGGTCCCTATTAGGGTTCCCAATCCCAGCCGCAACCCCAGTCCTATCCCAATTGGGCGTTTCGTGAGATTTTCTCAAAACCTGGTAAAACTAGGGTCTAGATTGTTCGTCAGGCTATCCCGAATTTATTGGGACAAGAACCAGAAGTGCATATGCACTTGATCGTGAAAAAGAACATGGGAAAGTTCCCCCTGTAACGCAGAGTCTGCGTCCAACTGGGATTCTACATGATGAGCAATGCCCGTTGGATCTAAATCCAAGGGCTCTCATCACGCGTGCTTGATAAAAAGGAAACAAATTCCCAGTTAATATTGAATTATATTCCTAATTCAAAAGCAACTTGGAAATTTCATAACTCCCAAACGGTAGCTCCTTTTTACTTCACATTTTTAGGGAAACTCCATTATATTTTTATCTTCCATCCTACAAAATTTGAAGTCGTTGTATTAAAAGTACGATCCCTTTTCTTGGTTTCCAAGTTATCCGTCAATTACTCATATTTTCCATGTCCTTTCTATTTCTTTTATGATTATTTTCCAATTCTGAGTTCCTTGAACCCTAAGGAATCTATTAACTCGAAATCCTATTTTTGGGAAATCATTCCTTATCCTTTTTGTTCTTATTTCATTTATTTCTTTATGTACTCTTTTAATCCTTTTCTTTTTCTCCTTCAATTGGGCTCTATGGCAAAAAAGGCCCAATAAGAAAACATACAAGCTATGAAACACAAAATCCATTCAAATTAACTCATCACATCAACCATGGATTTCATTTATCTTTAAAAAGAAGATTCACAATTTCATTACATAATTTGGAAAAATTGAGGTTATAACATTTTTCCCTCCTGAGAAGACAAATGATCTCCTAAGAAAAATCCACAATTTCAGTCAGAAAGCTGGTGAAACATATTCTGAGACTTGGGAGCGATTCCAGATAATGATCAAGAGATGCCCACATCATGGGTTGGACAAAGAAAAGTAGGTCAAGATTTTCTATTTTGCTCTTTCTGAGCATGATAGAAGAAATCTATATTCAGTAGGATCGGGGTTCTTCCTAAATAACACTGATACAAGGTGTTGGGAAATTCTGAAAAACATGGCTAAAAAGTAGTCCTGGGGTGATAGAGATGCACCGGAACAAATTAAAGTTGTGGGAGATGCCAAATCCATAAAAGAACTCAATGACAAGATGGACTTAATTGTGAAAAGGATACTTGCACAAGAGGAGGAATCTGAGGAAGAAGTATAGGTCAAATACATGTGTCAACAACAAGGGTACAAAAATAATGATTACTCCTGGAGGAAAGACAAAATGTTTTCGTGGAAGGATCCAAATAATTTTCTCCAGGATCTGGATGCTAAGCCACAGCCCACGGTAGAGGACAAGAGCAATGATTTGCTCAACCAGGTGATAAAGTAGAATCAAGAGATGATGAGCACCTTTGGTCAACAAATCAAGCAACAAGGAGAGTTTATGAATCAGTTTGGGCAAACTCTACAAAGTCATGGGGCCCAAATGCAGACTCTTGAGACATCAATAACGCAGATGGCAGCTGAAATAGCAAGTCTGAAGAAACCAACACAATAAGATTTTCCGGGAAATACCAACATTCCATGAGGGAATCAACGAGCTAAGGCAATTTTGTTGAGGAGTGGCAAAAAGATTTTAAACTCCAAGGCCGATGAACCAAGCATAACACAGCCAGAAGCAATGGGTGAGGCCACATAGAATGTCATAACCATAGAGATAGTGGATGATGCTGCAGAAAAGGTCACAGAAGAGCCCATCCCAAAAGAAGAAACTATTCAAGCGACTGAGAGGAGGACGTCATATGTGCCACTACACCAGAGGGCACATGTTGTCCCCGTCCCTTACAACAAAACAAAGCTAAGAAAGTGGATGCACAGTTTAATAAATTTTTAGACAGCTTTCAGAAACTTTCTGTTAACATTCCTTTGTTGGAGGCGATTGAGCAGATACCTTTTATGGCAAATTCTTGAAGGATATAATTACCAAGAAGAAGAAGATTCCTGATACTGAGGTGGTAGTTCTTAAAGAGCAAGTTAGCACCTTCATTTTGGGCACATTGCCACCAAAGCGACAAGATTCAGGCTGCTTCAATATTTCATGTTACATTGGCAAGGTGAAATTTGGTGAAGCAATGTGCGATTCCAGGGAAAGTATAAACTTGATGCCCCTATCTACTTTTAAGAAGTTAGGACTTAAAGAATCTATACAAAGCAACATGACGATTCAACTCACGGATAATTCTGTGGTTAGGCCATATGGAATTTGTGAGGATGTCTTGGTGAAAGTTGATAGATTTGTATTTCCAGCCGATTTTGTAGTTATGGAGATGCAAGATGAACAAGGGAATGAGTTGCTCTTAGGAAGACCCTTCCAGGATACTGTTGATATGATACTGGAAATGGGTAGAGGCCGTCTAACATTGGGTATAGAAGATGATAGATTTGAGAAGGTCATGCCACCAAGTACAAAATAATCACAGGCAAAGGAGCAATGTCATATGGTGAAGCACTTTGATCAGAACATTTCTCTTTGTTTAGGGAAACCATTTCTGGATATGGATCATGTGATGAGTAAGGTAGACAAGGGGACACTGGACGAGGATATCATAGAACAAACAAAAGTTGTATCTCTTTGTAAAGATGTGGGTTATCCGAACGATGAAGAGGAGGAAATGCCTCTATCTATGGAGGATGATGCAGTAGCAGTTTCTATGCTTGATTCATATCCGAAACTACCCCTGAAGCTTGTCTTTTCAACATCATGCATGATTGGATGAGAAGCATGTCGTTACAAGAATGTGTCAAGATGCTTCAAGTGCTCCCTTGCTATTATGCCAAGCACTATGAGGATCTTGGACCACTCCCACCACCGCTTCAATCATCAGTGATCTGTCAACAAGAATTAGAGCTAAAGCCACTGCCCCCTCACTTGAAGTATGCCTTCTTCGCTGATGGTGAAAAGCTGCCAGTGATTATCTCGACATATCTAAGTGTCGATGAAGAAAACAATTGATTATCGTGTTGAAGAACCACCGTGGTGCATTCGGGTGGTCAGTTGCTGATATTAAGGGGATTTCCCCTACTCTTTGCCAGCACAAGATCCAGCTCGAGGAAGGAGCCAAGTCTGTGATTCAGCCGCAGTGTCGACTCAACCCGAGTATGATGGAGGTCATTAAGAAGGAGGTGATCAAGCTCCTTTCTGCGGGAATCATCTATGCCATTTCAGACTCGACGTGGGTAAGTCCAACACAGGTAGTCCCTAAGAGGGGGGAATCACTATAACTCATAATCTTATGAATGAACCTATCACTACCCGATTGGTAACTGGGTGGCGAGTGTGCATTGATTATCACCGCCTCAATTCTGCCACTTTAAAAGACCATTTCCCTCTTCCATTTATTGATCAGATTTTAGAGCGGCTGGTTGGCCGCTCTCATTTTTGCTTTTTGGACGGCTATTCCGGCTATAATCAGATTTCTATAGACCCTAAGGATCAAGAGAAGTCCACCTTCACTTGTCCTTATGGGAATTTTGCATATCGTCACATGTCGTTTGGGTTATGCAACACACCGACCACTTTTCAGCACTGTATGCTTGCTATATTTTTTGATATGGTGAAGTGCTGCCTAGAGGTTTTTATGGATGACTTTTCTGTCTACGGTGCGTCGTTTGATGAGTGCTTGTATAATTTGGATCGAGTGTTACAAAGATGTGAGGACACACATCTAGTCCTAAATTGGGAAAAGTGTCATATGATGGTTAGTGAAGGAATCGTGCTTGGACACAAGGTGTCTAGCAAAGGACTAGAGGTAGATCCAGTAAAAATCGAGGTTATTGCCAAATTACCTCCACCGAATTTGGTGAAGGGAGTGAGGAGTTTTGTTGGTCACGCGGGTTTCTGTCGCCGTTATCAAAGATTTTTCCAAAATTTCTAAACCATTGTCTAAATTACTTGAGAAGAATGTCGTGTTTGAATTTAATGAGAAATACATACATGCCTTTAATGTCCTTAAAGAAAAATTAATCTCTACACCGGTTGTCCAAATGCCGGATTGGACTAAGCCCTTTGAGCTTATGTGTTATGCATCGGATTTTGTTGTAGGGGTTTTTCTTGGGCAACATTTTGAGAATAAACCCGCAATGATTTTCTATTCATCTAAAACTTTAAATGATGCACAACTTAATTATACCACCATTGAAAAAGAGCTACTTGCCGTGTTTTTTGCATTTGAAAAATTTAGGCAATATTTAGTGGGGTCAAAAGTTGTGGTTTGGAGGAACTACGCTGCCGTCAAATACTTAATGGAAAAGAAAGATGCCAAGCCTAGATTGATTAGGTGGATCTTTCTCTTGCAAGAGTTTGACATCAAAATTAAAGATAAGGTGGGCATTGGAAATGTGGTTGCGGACCACTTGTCTCAGTTAGAGTGGGTAGATGAGAGAGAAATCAATATACCTATTACTGAGACACTTCTCGATGAGAAAATCCTTTCAATAAAATCTAAGGATTTGTGGTTTTCGAATAATTTATGTTGCATGTAAGGAAATACCAGACGATTGGACTTACCAAGAAAAGAAGAGATTTTTACATTCTTTAAGATATTATTTTTGGGATGACCCCATTTTGGTGAGACAATGTAGGTATGGCATCTTACGCAGGTGTGTAACAGAAGGTGAATATGATAGTGTGCTCAGTCACTGTCATACACTACCCATTGGCGGTCATCATGCGAGCATAAGGACAACGGCCAAAGTGTTGGAAAGTGGCCTATATTGACCTACACTCTTTAGGGACACCTATGACTATGTGAAAAGATGTGATTCATGTCAAAGGGTGGGTAACATCTCAAGGCGGCAAGAGATGCCCCTCAACATGTTTCAAGAGGTTGAGGTATTTGATTTATGGGGCATCGATTTCATGTGACCATTTGTGTCCTCAAATTCCAACTTATATATTTTTCTTGCTGTTGATTATGTGTCGAAATGGGTAGAGGCAATACCCAGAAGGACTAATGACGATGCGGTAGTGTGCAATTTTGTGAAGGAATATATTTTTTGCAGGTTTGGTGTGCCATTGATGATTATAAGTGATGGAGGCACCCACTTCATGAACAAGAAATTTGCTACACTATTGAGTAAATACAGGGTCAAACACAATGTTGGTACCCCGTATCACCCACAAACGCAAGGCCAAGTTGAGGTTTCCAATCGAGAGATCAAGAAGATATTGGAACGCACAGTGGCATCTTCCAGGAAGAATTGGAGTGCACTACTACCGGATTCTTTATGGGCATATAGGACCGCCTTTAAAACACCTATAGGCACTATGCCTTTTAGGCTGGTTTACGGGCGGGCTTGTCATTTGCCGGTCGAGCTAGAGCACAAAGCGCACTGGGCATTATGGAAGCTTAATATGAGCTATGATGATGTAGGAAAGAAGAGAAAGTTAGAGCTCAATGAGTTAGATGGGCTTAGGATGAATGATTATGAGAACCATAGGATCTATAAAGAACGGGCAAAGCAACTCCATGACCACCACATTCAAATGCACATTCTCTAAAAGGGTGATCGCGTGTTATTGTTCAACTCGAGATTAAAGTTGCATCCTAGGAAACTGAAATCCCGATGGCGTGAACCTTTTGTGGTGGAAGATGTCCGACCACATGGAGCTATTATGGTGAGAGATGGAGAGCTAACGTTCTTAGTGAATGGTCAAAGATTGAAGCTCTACTATGGGGAGGATTACACGAGAAAGGTGCATGAGATCAAACGCATGGCACTTAAGGAAGAATGATGAGCTTGATTGCGTCTAGCATAAGACGTTAAAGTTGGGCGCTTGTTGGGAGGCAACCCAACCATCGGTAGTTCACATTTTTCTAGTTATTTTATTTTATGTCATGTTTTCAAGTTAGTTTTGATTAATTTCATTTTTAGTGTAAAAAAGATACCCTAATAAGTTTGCTCAGTGTGCAGTACTGTTTAAAAGTTGATACCATCGACCACAATGTCGATGGTAGCGACGTAGGTGCAGGCAAGCGGCTACAAAAAATTTTCTGAGTCGATACCATTGACGGCCTCGTCGATGGTATCGACCTACCATCAGTGACATCAGAAAAAAAGAGAGCGTCGGGTCGATAGTATTGACTAAGAAGTCGATGCTCATGAGATCCCTGAAGATGTTTAGAGAAATCTGTCTCAGTAAAGTCGATACCATTGACATCCCTGTCGATGGTATTGACACGGAAGCAATGAGGAAGCGATGCCCGGGCCTCACGAGGGTAATTGAAATAGAAAGGGTCGATATATTCGTGCACCTATCGATGGTATCAACGTGACACATCACCGATCCGCGAGAAGATATCAACGGAGCCTGCCAAATCAAGAAGTCGATCTATGTGATGGGTCGATACCATCGACACATGTTGATAGTATTGACACGTCATCTATTCGGCCCCCCACATCCAGCAATTGATGACTGTCGATGGTCGCAAAGTGGCGTATTGTGCTATAGGTGTCGATACCATCGACACCCCGTTGATGGTATCGACGGAGCGACAGTGGTGTCGACTTTAGTTATAAAAGGAGGGATAGTTTCTCATTTCTACTCACACCTTCAGAGAAAATCCCCTCAACTCTTGCACTGAGTATTACAGAGCAACTGGAGATCTTCATCGAGCATCTGAAAATCGAGCAATCATCACTGAGCTCTTCATCGACATTGGAGATCATCTTCTCCGATCTACTCCGACCTTCACCGAGCTCTTCTTCGTTATCCTTTTCTGTTCACAATGGTGAGGACAACATGAGTTTCTTCCTCACAGGTGGCCCCCATGGATATTGAGACGTTCATTCCACCACCACCATGCTCTATTCCCCGTCTGAGGATCGTTCACCCTTCGCCAGAAGTGAGGAAGATTTATGAGGATCTATTGAAGAGAAAAATCGAGCCTAATCGATATGTTAATTGGGCTATGATCTGTGACCTTGAGTTTGAGGCCAACCTTGCTTATGTCCTTTTGGGTCAGGCTAGGCATACCCGAAGGTTTCCTTCCCAAGTCCAGTACCACACCGAGGGCCACCCCTTTTTGAGAGAATGGACAACTTACAAGGAGTTGGTGGCGGAATTCATGACATCTCTTGACATTTGTGTCGTACCCAATGACCTCATCACTACCGATCGGGAGTGGATCAAAGGGAGAGTCTCTTTCTGACTCTTCAACAACAACTACACCATTACCCTTGACCAATTCAATTCTATCTACAACTGGTATCATTCTCCTAACCAACACAGGAGGCCAGACAGTCGGGCAGACCATGATGCTATATTTGTTGATCTGGTGACCACTCCAGTGGGAAAGGAGACAAGCTATCACAATGCGGCCGTTGCCGACTTCGAGCACCCATTTGTTCAGGTTCTGCATTGCATGTTATGCGTCACTTTCTTTGCTCGTAGCGATCTGGCATTGAGTAAATTTCAAGAGACGGATCTATTTTTCCTCTAAAAACTACTGACTAAAGAGGAACTCAACTGGGGTGCATTTTTCTTAACGCACGTGTTGGATGTACGGAGGAGTACCAGACGAGCCTCTATCCACTTTGGGGGGCTTATCACGCCGCAAGCTCTCTATCTCAGGCTAGATCTATCACAACTCACTCCACTGGTCAACAAAAATAAAGTTGATCTGGAGCACTTACACCGCTCCAAACTTATAATCATCGATGGCGGTGTGGCATATGCTCATTGCCACATCGGGAAGGAATATCTACGACTATCACTCCCCGACCCCATCTTCAACATTCAGGAGGGCCAACAATTTCGGTGGCCCATCATTCCTATTGCCGAGTATGAGGACGAAGTTGAAGTTGCAGATGAAGACGATGATGCAGGCGATGGCGAGGAGGAGGAAGAAGAGCCTCTCATTCCTCTTCAGTCTCGAGTAGCCCCAAGTAAGCGTCCATGCTTCTACCCGGGAGCTTGATCCTCTTCTCAGCCACCACCACCACAACCCTCTCAAGAAGGAGAGGATGTCTACTCAATGTAGGGTATGTACTTTATGCTCCAGAGCATCTAGGAGACACAGCAGCAACACACTGCCTCCTTCTCCAGTATTCAAGATACTATGAACTGGCTATTTGTGAATCAACAGGTAATTTATGAGAACAAGCGCCTCCTCCTCGCCAACCAAGAAAATATTCACAATATGTTGCATAGGATGGAGATGCAGCTGGAGCCATTTTATGGTCACTACTGGAGGCAAAACTACTTCGGGGGATATCCTCAACCTCTGCCCACACCGCCATATGATCTGACCTTTTAGGGGCAGTATCCTGAATGGGACCCGAACACCCAACAGCACCCACCTTTTCCACCACCAGAAAAGTAATGGGTAGCACTGTTCCACCTTTTGAGATTGTTTTTGACTATGAGGCCATAGTCAAATTCAAGCTTTGGGGGGGGGGGGAGATGGAACAATTTCTATCTTAGTTTTATTTCCTTTTCTTTTATTTTTGTATGTCATCTTAGATTTTGGAAATTTCTTCTAGTTTTGAGTAATTTTATTATTTAAGGCTTTCTAGGATCCACTTGCTATCTTGTGTAATCCGTGGATGTATAATGGTAATGTGTCATGTCAATGTTTTCACATGGGAGTTATGTGCACAATCATCTGAAATTGAGCATAATTAAAAACTTGTTCAGAATTTGCAACTCGAATTTATTTGGAATTGAGCACACAACTTATGAAAATAATTGGGTTTATCAACTTTAAAATATAAGATCATAACTGTACATCCTTATGATTCAAGAAATGTGGACGGACATGGATGTTGAGCCTAAACTGACCAAATGGTAATGGGACTTTAATCAAAAGTGAGAGAGAGAAACCCTTTGATTGATTGCTATACATGTCAGTAAGGAGGGACATATAATATTTGCCAAAGGTTCTGTCAATTAGTCTTGTGATCTATCCACATCATTTTATTCACATTCCACCATAATAACTGGGAGCACATTACATTTTTCATTTCTTGATTGCATGTCATCTGGATAGGATTGCATCATAGCTAGATTTTGGATAAAAAAATGGAAAATGAAAGAAAAACTTGTAGATGAATCATGCATGCACACATTCTCAAGTGAATGTCTTTATAGTGGCGTAATTACTTTCATGTAGTTGCATTTTGCATATTTTTGAGCATATAGGACATTATGTTCTTATTTCTTCTGAAAAATAAGAAAATCAGGAAATTTGTTCTATACCCTCTAAAAAGTAAGTTGGAATGCTTCAATGATAGTAGTTATGTGAAAATAAGCTGGAAAAAAAAGAATGGAGAAAATAATATGGTGAATTTTCTTCTAGTCAGTTGTAAGATGAGGGTTTGAAAAAGAAAGAATAAAATGAAATTAGAGGGAGAAAAGAACTTGTTTCACCTGCATAAGAGGATGAATGAGCACATGTTGTAGTTTGTAGAAATTCTATCTCACGTTGAGATGGAATAGCAAGAACATGCATCATTCCACGCAAAATGTGGGCATTAGGTCATGTTCATATGCATAAGCATCATTTAGGTCATTTTTGTTGATTTTTCATGTTAAAACTATCTTGTGCTTTCATTTCTTGTGCCCATCTCATCAACCTGTTGCTCAAAATGGTAGGCCACCAATGATTATCTCCTCATTCTTGTATATATAGATATTTGCTTCCATGTAGATGGCAGTTACTACATGAGCAATGTAGATAGGAGATCACAAGATGCGCCAAGCCTGAACCGGAGGAATTTATTATCTTAACTGCCTTATTTGATAGTGTACGTCGATCAGGGGGTGGGGATCTCTTATGGACGATTATTGTCACCTTAGGGTAGTTATCGTTCTGTGGTTAGTAAAGGCCGACATGTGCATGACAGGTGGGAGTCATATTGAGTTGTCCTTTATGCTAATATGTTCTTTAATTGACTCTCGAAATTCTATTCTACAATTTTGTGCTCGAGGACGAGCAATGTTCAAACTTAGGGGAGTTTGATGCAGGGGTTTTGAGTCATTTTTATAGACTGGTTTTACATATGTTTTATGTGTATTTTGATCATATTTGTGATTAATATCGCATGATTCATTACCTTTAGTCCATATCTCATTTTGCATCAAATTTACCTTGTTTCATCTTATTTTGTATAAAAGATCATATTTTTTGAATTTGATTGGTGTTCCTCTCTTCATTTTAAGCAATTCAGATATCTGAATACATTGATACCATCGACGGATGGTCGATACCATCGACCTGGTCACAGTGCATTGCTAGAGAAGAGCAACAAGAAGTCGATACCATCGATGGGACTGTTGATGGTATCGAGAGAGCGTCAGTGAGCTAGACTTCCAGAGGTCGATACTATCGACCCAGGAGTCGATACTATCGACTTCACCTGAGGAGAGGTAGCTTCAGTGTCATTTTCTATAGAAAAGCGACGCCTAAGGTGTCGATACCATCGACAAAAGGTCAATGGTCTCGAGACAACATCAGAGATAACCCGAAGAATCGCGGAAGCGCCGGTGCCTCATGCAGGCCGATACCATCGACCCGCGTCGATGGTACTGACATCGTCAGATCAGGTTGTGCTAAAGATTGTGTCTAATCATACGGTGGTGATTTTTGGGTGACCTAAAGTGGTGCATATACCTAATTACGGCGGCCCTAAGCAATGAATCACGTCATTAGCCGCCGAACAAGTCTCAAGAAGGAGAGGAGAGTAGAATGAAGTCGAGAGATACACCCCGATCATTCCGAGAGCCACATAAGACGTTTTCCACCGCTGGAAGGATGTAGAACATTCACACCGAGCCAAGGAACGCCCAGATCTTCTCCGTTCAGGGGTTACATAACATCTATCCACATTTTCTCCATGTTTTCTCCTTTCCTCATGTTGTTTTTCATTGAGATGAACATGCGGGGCTAATCCCCTTTATCTTTAGGATCAGGAGTAGCTCGGGTAATTGTTGTATGATACTTTTTACATAGTTTATCATAATTTGTCTCTTAAATCCGTGGTATGATGTCATTTTCTCAATTATATTATTATGATTGATCACCCTAATGATAATCTAATACCTTTAATTACTTTGAAAGAAGAATTAACAGTTGAAAATAGATGATAATCACATTAACTAATAAATACTTTGAACAAGGCGATGTACAGTTAATGGTGGAAACCTAGAGTATGATCTTCATGCACCTAGTTTAGGGTATAGGTTACTAAGACCGTAGAACTGACCTAGATTTAGGTAGTGAATTGCATCGCAAAAATGAGCAATTCTGACTATAGGCCACTACCCAGAATAGGAGATAAATTCGGATAATTGTGTGAGAAATAGTACAACGAGAACCTGCGGTGAAACCGCAATCCTAAAGATGCCATTTTAAATTGATTAAACCAACCATTTAATCGATTGCTTTGTTTTTTTTTCTTTTACTTTCTTTTTCAAATCAACTCTCAAACCTTTTTAATTGGTCTAGCTGATCGGAAGTAGTTAGTAGGAGTCTACCAAGAATTCCATGTCCCTGTGTTCATCTCGGGCCTCACAAGGCCTGTATTACATTGACGCGTGCACTTGCGTTATATGCACGATAAAATCATTTCAGCGCACAACTTTTCTTCACCTCGAACACCTCAACAAAATGGGGTTGCAAAGAGGAAGAATAAGTCTCTACATAAGATGGCTAGGACCGTGCTTCTTGTATTTAATACTCCTATGATGTTTTGGGTTGAAGCTGTCAGTACCTCGTGTTTTGTCCAAAACCTTATTTTCACTCATCCCTCACTCAAGAAAACCCCCTATGAGCTATGGCATGGTAGGAATCCTTCTATCGAGTATTTCCATGTTTTTGGATGTCCTTGTTTTGTTTCGAATATGAAAGATTCTCTCGACAAGTTTGATCTAAAATTGTACAAGGTTTTCTTTCTTGGCTATAACACTACTAGCAAGGCATATAGAGTTTATAATGTTGATCTTGCTAAGGTAGAAGAATCTATTAACGTAAAGTTTATTGAGACTAACCCCTCTATTCCCAAAGATATTGTTTCAAATGATGATGTTGCAGATGAAGTAATTCATATCCTTAAAGAACTCAACATCACCCAAAAAGGAAAGGAGGTGGCTACAAGATGATAAAACGAACGATCCAACTCCCCGGTTTGCAAAGAATCATCCTAAGGAGCTAATTTTAGGTGATCCATTTGAGAGAGTGAAGATGCAGGCAACATTCAACAAAGAACAAGTCAACAGTGCCTTCATCTCACAACTAGAGCCTAAAGATGTCAAGGAAGATCTTAGGGTTTAAGAATGGATCCTAGCTATGCAAGAGGAGATGGAACAATTTGAGAAGAACAAAGTTTGGACCCTAGTGCCAAGACCAAGTGATAGAAAGATCATTGGCACCAAATGGGTATACTACAACAAGCTAGATGAAAGTGGTAAAGTGGTACGAAACAAAGCTAGTGGCACAAGGCTACAATATACATGAAGGTATTGAATTTGAAGAAACATATGCACCTATAGCTAGACTTTAATCCATTCATATGTTGCTTACTTTTTCTAGTCATAAAAACTTTCTTCTATATCAAATGGATGTTAAAAGTGCATTTTTGAATGGTACAATTGAGGAGAAAGGGTATGTTGCACAACCTCTGGGCTTTGAACATGATAGTCTACCTAACCATGTTTATTTGTTACAAAAAGCTCTCTATGGACTCAAACAAGCACCAAGGGCTTGGTATGAGAAATTAAAGAACTTTTTGTTAGATCATGAGTATATAATGGGCAAAGTGGATTCTACCTTGTTTCTAAAGCACACTTCTAACAATTTCTTATCATTCAAATATATGTTGATGATAATATTTTTGGCGGAACTAATCTTGATCTTTGCAAAGAATTTAGTGATCTTATGCAGAGAAAATTCGAGATGAGTATGATGGGTGAACTCACATTCTTCTTCATCTTTCAAATCAAACAAACAAAAGATGGGAACTTCATCAACCAAGGCAAGTATACCAATGAACTACTTAAGCGCTTTGGGATGGAGAATACTAAGTAGATGGACACACCCAAGTCAAACACCGCCAAACTTGATAAAGATGAAGAAGGTGAAAAGGTAGATGAGAATCTCTATAGAAGTATGATTGGGAGTTTACTTTACTTAACTGCCTCTAGACCTGACATAATGTTTAGTGTTGGCTTGTGTGCTAGATTTTAATCAAATCCTAAAAAATCTCATCTTATAGTTGTTAAGAGGATTCTAAGGTACCTAGATAAAACTCCAAAATTTGGACTATGGTATCCCAATTCAAGGGACTTTACTCTTACTTCCTATAGTGATGCAGATTATGCAGGCTGCTTGATTGATAGAAAGTGCACAAGTGGCACTTGTTTCCTCCTAGGACCATGCTTGGTGTCTTGGTTCTCCAAGAAATAGAGTACCGTGGCATTATCAACCACTGAGGTTGAGTACATTGCAGCTGGGAGTTGTTGTGCCCACGTCCTATGGATGAAGCAAATGCTCCAAGACTTTAACAATCATTTTGATGCTTCTCCTATCTATTGTGATAATACTAGTGCAATTAACTTGTCTTATAATCCTATATTGCATAGTAGATATAAACATATAGAGGTTCACCATCACTTTCTTTGTGATCACATTGTGAAGAAGGATAGTTATATCACGCATGTGGACACAAAAAATCAGTTGGCGGACATTTTCACTAAACCTCTAGCTAGAGAGAAATTCAATTTTATAAGATCAAAATTGCTTATAACTACCTTGAATGAATCTGATATGCCTTCTAGCTAGTAGTCATCTATCTTATATGTTTTGCATCTGTCTTGATCATCTTTGAGTGCTAATATGCTTAAAATTGGTTTTTCATGTTCATATTGCCTTATTTTTATCCTGTTTTGGGTATTTTTTGCAAACACTTGTTTTATCACAAAATAGTACCCAATGATGAGTGATATGTGTCTAAGTATGTTTAATATACATAATGGACTTGAAAAATTATTTTAATTAGCATTCAAATGACTATAAATTAAGTTTGATGGTTTTAAGTCAGGTTGACCATCGGTCGAGTTACCCCAGGACAAATTCGACCGATCCTTGATCGAGAGCTTTTTTAAAAAAGGACCAATCAGTCGAGTTTCCACCTCATAGAACTTGACCAATCGGCAGGCTGAATCCAACTTAAGTTGGATTCATTCGACTATTCTCCCTCCCAACTAGAGAATAGTTGACCGATTCCTCTCCTTCTAACCCTAATCTCTCAACCCCTGACCTTCCCTTCCCTATCGTAGCCCTAATCTGACCTAGGGAGGCCTTCCTTAACCTTCCCCCTTACTGAAGTTAGGTGTGTGAATTTTTGGTGGAGTGGTTTGAGCATTTGATATCTTCTTCCTCTCCATTTTGCCTCCATGGCTTCAATAGAAGGAAGAGAGCCACCCCTAGTAATGCACCCTCCTCCTCATCTTCTTCCCACTTAATTCCCTTCGATGAGACCCTTTTTATCTCAATTGAGGTTGTAAATCAATATAAGGACCTTCTTCCTAGGATTCCTTTTCCTTTTAGATCCCCTTTAGAGCCTAGCCCTAGGCGTCAATCTATCATCGATCAAGTGTCAATATTGATTTATGTTCATCACCTTTTTGCCCTGGCTATCGAGTGTGACTACTTATTCAATTCCCTTACAAGCACAAAAGCAGTTCATGAATTCTTCGCAAATTTGCGTTGGAATTACGACTCCCTTTTACCCCCTCTAAATACTCAAGTTATCCTTACTTCTATGATCATCGGGAAGAAATTCCAAATATCAAAGGATATCCTAAATGTTTTCTTTTCATGAGCCGATGAGAATGATACCTAGCATAAGGATTATGGTATTTTGACCTGTTGGACCCCGATGGTTTCTTCAAGAAAAATGAGATCACTCTTCCTGATATCCATCACTATCTGAAGAAACCTGACGTTCCCTATAAGAAGAAGAGAACCCTACCCTCCTCCTCTTTAGATCTCAAGAAACGTATATTAGCCCTACTGGTGAACTGCAACATCCAAACAAACAAAAACCAAACGGATATTGCAGAGAACACTACGGTGATAATGTACTGTATCTTAGAGAATGTCAAAGTCAAGTGGTCTAGATATACCCTCCACCACATGACCTTTTTTTACTCTGGCAAGAATACCCATGGCACCCATCCTCCTTATCCTACCCTGATATGTGTTCGTTTCAAGTTCGCCACTGAGAAACCACTCTTCTATGACTTCCACTACAGACATGCCAAGAAGGGAGTGTGTATTTGTGAGACCAACATTCAGAAATTTGTACATGTCTTTTCCTCCACCACACCCAGTTCTTCACCCTCTACCTCTGCCTCAACTGCACCTACCTCTACCTCAACCCGAGCTCCTCCACCTCCTCAGCCTACCTGACCTAGTTGTGCCTCGTTTTGTGTGTCCAATGAAGCCATCATGGGTTATATGATACACCAACAGGCAGACAACCTCCATGTCTAGGAGAATCTACACCAGGATTTATGTTCAATCATGTCTGACATGAACTTATCCTATGCTCACCCTTACCCCACCTACCAGCCATACCCCAATAGTGATTATGCATCCTATGCATATAATCACTTCTACCCTGCACCTAATCCTTCCACTACTGCTCCCACACCTTCTGCTATTGGTAGCCATGATCATGTCTTCCTACCATTACTTGCTACCCCTTGGCCACTCTACTTGCCAGTCTGGGTGATTCTGCTCCCTCCTTCCCTCAAGCCAATGAGCTTTATGCTCTTGGTATGACTTGGGATGAGTAGAATGCTCATTGGCCTGATCATTGCTTCGGTCCTTCTATGGATGAGGAGATGCCTGACCAGGCTGATGATGAGACCGCTGATGCTGAGGATGATGTTGATGATGGTGATGGCTCTGGTGATGACTCCGGTGATGAAGGCATTGTTGCTGCACCTTCATACGAAGAAAATGACTTCGAGCCTGATGTCGAGGATGATGATGGTGTTTTGGACATAGATAGCTTAGATGTCTAGATGTTCTTAGTTTTTAGTCTAGTTTGCTGATCATATATATCTTTCTAGGCTATTTTGTATTAAAAAACATCTGGGCACATGATATGAGATTCACTATTTTATCCTTTGCTTTCATCATTTCTCGCTTATAGTTGTTTTTATGAAAACATGCTTCATGAGTCGTAATCTATCTTTTGTGCAATCTTACTCTTTCATCAGTTATATATTATGAGTTGGTGCCATATTTCGCCATATTTTGATTATGACCTAGCTTGTGTGTTTCTCTCATGTCTGTTTGATATACGTTATGAGATAGCATGTTTGAATATCTTCTTGATTGTGTTTGGAGAAGACTTTTTGTATGCTCTTCTAACCCCCTTTCTTGTTTATAATGTCAAAAGGGGGAGAGAAAATTCAATATCTTGAAACTCAATCATATTTCCATTTATTGCTTATGTGATCCTTTTCTTGTTCATTATATGCTTTATTATGTGCCTTACTAAAGGACCATATAGTACATTCATGTTATATTGCTTTGTGTAGAAAGACTAACTATGCAGATTAAAGTAAGCATAGATCGAGGGGGAGCAATTCACATTGTTCAAATCTTAAATCCCCCTAATTCACAAGGCAAAGGTATAATTTAAATACTCTTTTCAATATGGTTGAGGAATGGTTTGTCATTGTCAAAAAGGGGGATAATGTTGACCTAGAGGTTATACATTGTCCATATTTTGATAATGACTCAACCATTCCATTCATATGTATCTAATATGTGTATTCAAGATTGATCTCAGGTGTTAGGTACATGAAAAGGATCAAATTACACAAGCCCTAGCTTGTCCAAATTCAAGTCAAATGCAATGCAAGTGTGCTAATAAGGAAATCCCTTCAAATGACCTCAGAAGAATTTTGTAATCACTTGTATTGATGATACTACTTGTAAATAAGATGAGAAAAATATGTGGGACACTTAGTACCAAGTATTAATCACTTTTTAGCCAATTTAGAAAATTGATCATAGGTTGTTGATCGGTCGAGTTTCAATCTTGACCGATCCCATGGATCAATTTTCTAATGATGTGCATTGGTAGAGTTGTGCATTCACAGAACTCGACCGAATGATTTACTGACCAAATGTGATTTTGGCTAATCGGTCAAGTTTCCCAGGACAAATTCGACCAATAGTTTGAAAATCAGGTTTGTCTTTTAGCTGATCGGTCAGGTTACCTTTATTGAAACTCGACCAAATGTATTGTACGGAAAATGCAGAAAAAGTGATACTAATCGTTGGTGACTTGTTTGGACGAAAATAGATCCATTGCCTTGAGAAAAAATGGCTATATTTCGTCCGTAAGTGTTCCCCAACTCAAGAGAGCACCCCCAGCTATAAATAGGACCCCTTGGAGTTCATTCCAAGGTTGCTCATTCACTACATACAAGGTTCTTGCTATAGTTGAGTGTGCTACTGCTCCTTGAGCCCCTTTCTCTCTCTAGTTTACACATCATTTTGTGATTTATGAGTGAGTTAGGATTACTGTAAGTGGGCTCCACCTTTGTGCATGTAAAGCTCTTAATCGTTCACTACTTTCCTATACCCTTCTCTCATGAAGAAAAGATAAAGCAAGCTCCATCGAGTGAAGAAGGAGTTGTAGTTGATCCTCTTCAAGGTTGATGAAGAGGTGGTGATCTTCTCCAAGTGAAGGAGAAGGCAAAGGCTAAAGATCCAAGAAAAGAAGAAAAGTCCTTCAAGGAGAAAGACTTGAGCTTGAGTGGGTAAGACCTAGGTGAAAGTTGAAGACTCAAGCTAAGTGGGTATCTTCCTTGTTAAGGTCGAGATCTCCTTGTGGTTGGATGGGTAAGTCCTTTGGTGGTCTATTGTAGTAAATCTCTGTGGTGATATAATAGAGAAAAGCACTTGCAAAGTCCTAGAGGTTGACCTCTCTAGGTAGTGGACTGACTCACTTCTAGTTTGAAGTGTGGAACCACTCGACATCCCTTTGTCAAGTGCTTGCTATCAATCTCACTCATCCTTGCTATGCTTGTTAGATAGGACTTCAAATTGCTACTAAGATTTTGCTCCAAATAAATATAATTTGAAGGTCTAATATGTTTTGTGAGAAATTTTGTAGCTCTATTCACTCCCTCTAGAGCCTTTAGATCCAACACCAACAACATCTACTTGTGAATATTTTGATTCCCCCACATAATTAGTATATCTTGATATATTGACCACATTTTTGTTTCACGCCATTTTAGGTTAAATTACAATTAATGATGAAGGATGACATCCAACAAAAAAGACACCAAAAGAAAAGATAATTTTTTTTCTTGAGGGATTAAGATAGTTAGATCTATTTTTCTTGTTGCTACATTTAGACATCCATTCCATGTAACTCCCTTGAGGATATTTTACCTTCACACTATTACCAACTCTTTTTCATTCAATGAATTTTTTAATTATTATTGGTTAATTACTAAACCATGATCCTATACATATGATAATGGCCCTTGCCCTCTTAGTCCTCCTTAATTGTGGATAATAGGGTGTGGGATTCGTTACAACAACTCAATGTATTTTGGATCTTGGCCCACTACAAAATTGTACGCAGAAATGTTTGTAAATTAATAAAGAGGGTTATTGGTTTTAACAAAATAATGTGAACCATAATTAATTGAAAGGATATAATCATCAATATCTTCAAATCAATTCAAAAGTGTTTTTCCAAATGAATATTTTCTTTTGTAGATTTATGGAAAATGATAACACATTACAATCAGTCCTTAGGAAGGACAAGTTGAACGGGTTCAACTTCCATAACTGATTCAACACTTTGAGAATGGTTCCCGCTCATGAGAATAAGCTCTATGTCCAGGAACCACCAGTGCCAGAGGAACCTAATCCCAACACCCCTAGGCTTGAGGTGGATGCTTATTGCAAGCATGCTAACACTGCCTTACACATTAAAAACCTTATTTGTATGTTGTATGAACGATGAGTTCCATAATTAGGGTGAAAACATTAACGTTCTTGAGATGTAACACATCTTGAGAACATGAACATGAGTCATTCAAACCAAGAAGGTACGATGTCTCAAAGGATCGCATTGAGTGTAAGATGAAAAAAAGGGATCTAGTAGAGCCCCATGTGCTCCAATATGATTGGGAATGTCAAACATATAGAGAGATTGGAATTCCCTTTGAGCAAAGAGTTAGCCATGAATATAAGTCTAAAATTGTTGCATGAATCATATATCCAGTTTATCAAAGTTATTACTTGAGTAACTTGGCTAAATTGTTGTCTGAATTGCTTGGATTACTAATAAATTCTAAAGAAAGAATGAGGAGGGACAAACCTATGATAGTGATCAGTGAATGGGAGTCCAAGGGAAAAATGAAGGCCAAGAAAAGTTTTGAGGCAAATTTGAAGTCCAAGTCTTCTGTATTCAAGATAAGGAGATGGATAAGTGCAATAGAATACATCTTTTTCACTTAAAGGAAAAAAGGAAGATGAATCAAGAGATAGAGACTCTAAACTTTATGTATACACATTATTGAAATTAATTTTTCCACTTATTCATCTTGGGTATTGGATATTGGATTTATATCTCACATTTCCTCAAATGTGTAGGATCTGAAGAGAAGAAGACCTTTAAAAAAAGGTGAGGTTGAATTGTGCATTGCTAATGGAGCAAGAGTTCCTTTTAGTGTAGTTGGAACCTATGACTTATCTCTATCCATAGGGCTTGTAATAGAGCTAGAGAACAACTATTATTTGCCTACCATTAATAGAAACATCATATTTGTATCTTGTTTGGACAAGAATGGATTTGAAATTCTTATAAGGTTGATGTTTTGTTAGTAAAGATGAGATCTTTTATGGAAGTTCCCAACGTCCTATGGTCTATACTTGTTAGATCTAGAGATAAGTGTATATAACGTAAATATGAAAATACTAAGACTAGATAACTCAAAAAATAAACATACCTTTGTAATTGTCTTCTAGGGTGCATAAATGAGAAATACATTTCTAGACTCCTTAAAGATGGTTATTAGGCATCGTTTGGTTTTGAACCAATGGAGACAGTTGAGTCTTGTTTGTTCACAAGATGACAAAAGAACCTTTCTCCAGTAATAGTGAGAGAGTGTGTGATCTATTAGGACTCATTCATTCTAATGTATGTGACCCTTTTAGAACAACTATTAGAGGTGGTTATGAGTACTTCATTACCTTCATTGATGACCTCAATAGGTTTAACTATGTGTACTTGATGTTACACAAGTCAGAATCCCTTAAAAGGTTCAAGGATTTTATGAATGAAGTACAAAACTAGTTAGGAAAAAGAATTAAAGTACTTTGATCCTATTGAGATGGATAACACTTAAGATAAGAGTTTGAGGTCCTTCTATGAGACCATGGTATCATACCACAATGGACTCCACCTATTACACCACAATGTAATGGAGTATCAAAAGGAAGGAGTCATACCCTATAGGACATGGTATGATTAAGGATGAGATTTGTCGATCTTTCAATTTCCTATCAAGGGCATCCTCTACAAACTTCCTCATTTACAATAAATCATGTCCCATATAAATCAATTGAAAAGACACCAAAGATATGACATGTGAGACATCCCGATATGTCTTTCATGAAGATTTGGGGGATGTGAGGCTTATGTTAGGAAACAAGTTCATGAAAAACTTGGACCCAAATTAGATAAATGATATTTTGTTGGATATCCCAAAGAAACCAAAGAATACTACTTTTATACTCCTCTGACAACAAAGTGTTTGTTTCTAGGACTGGTGTTTTCCTCAGAAAGGAATTTATTTCCAAAGGAAACAATGGGAGGAAAGTAGAATTCGAAAAGGTTCAAGATCGACAAGAAAACATTCAACCTACATAGGTATAGAAGGAACAAGGAGATTCACAAACAATTGTAGAATTGCAAGTTCCCCATGTAATAGATAACCACATAGATATAATAGGACACACCTTGAGCCTGAAAAATTTGGATATCTTATGACTCAAGAAGGCTATGAGTTGGTCATAGATGATGAGCCAACAACCTACCTAGAATCTATTGAGGGACCAAAGTTTGAGAAATGACTTGAGGACATGATATATGAGATGGACTTCATGTACACCAACCAAGTATGGACCTTGGTGGATCCACCCTAAGGGGTAAAACCCATAGGGTGCAACTAGAATTGCAAGTTTCCCATGTAATAGATAACCTCATAGATCTAATAGGACACACCTTGAGCCTGAAAGATTTGGATATCTTATGACTCAAGAAGGAGATGATTTGGTCATAGATGATGAGCCAACAACCTACCTAGAAGCTATTGAGGGACCAAACTCTAAGAAATGGATTAAGGACATAATATCTGAGATGGAATTCATGTACACCAACAAGGTATTGACCTTGGTGGATCCACCCTAAGGGGTAAAACCCATAGGGTGCAACTGGGTCTTTAAGAAGAAGACCAACACAGATGGTAATGTAAACACTTATAAGGGAATATTGGCTGCAAAGGATTTTAGACAAGTTCAAGGTGTTGACTACAATGAAACTGTTTCACTGGTTGTCATAGTTAAATCCATCAGGATCATGATATCCATTACATCTGATCATGACAATTAAATTTGGAAGATGGATGTTATATCTTCTTTCCGTAACCAAAATATACTTGAGGATGTTTACATGACACAACATGAGGGTTTTATAAATCCAAATAATGCACATAAAGATTGTAAGTTGCAAACGTCAATCTATGGAATGAAGCAAGCATCTCAGAGTTGGAATCTTCAATTTGATGAGATAGTCAAAGAGTTTACCTTTATTCAAAATAAAGGTGAACCTTGTGTTTACATGAAGGTTAGTAGGAGCATAGTTCTATTACTCATATTCTATGTAAATGGCATACTATTGATGGGGAATGATATCCATACCCTACAAATTGTAAATAACTGGATGGGAAGTACCTTCTCTATGAAGGATTTAGGTGAAGCATCCTATATATTAGGAATAAATATCTACATAGATATATCTAAATGGCTTCTTGGCCTAAGCTAGAGTACATACGTTGACAAATGTTGAAACAATTCAGCATGCAAGACTCAAAGAGAGAGAATTTTCCCATGTGCCCTAGAAATAACCTCTCTAGAGCCAAGTGTCCCATTTCCTGTAAAAAAATGGAATGCATGAATAAGATGACATACGTGTCTGCAATTGGATCTATCATGTATACAATGTTATGCACTTGTCTACATGTCTTGTATGCTTTGAGCATGACAATCAAATACCAATCTGATCCTAGTGAAGGTCACTAGACTGTTGTAAAGAGCATCCTTAAGTACTTGAGAAAAACTAAGGATCAATTCCTTATTTATAGTGATCAAGAAGAGTTGGTGTAAAGGGTTACACCAAAGAAAGCTTTCAAACTGACAAAGATGATTATTGATCATAATATGCATTTGTGTATTGCTTTAACAATGGAGTTGTGTGTTCAAAGAGTTCCATGCAAGAAAGAGTTTTTTATTCTAAAAATGGAATCTGAGTACATTTTTGCCCCTAGTTCAGCAATGAAAGCTTCTTGGATCAAGAAGTTCATCACTGAACTTGGAGTGGTTCCAAACATTAGTGATGCAATAGAGTTGTACTATGAAAACAATGGAGCTACTGTACATGATAAGGAACCTAGATCGCATCAGCTTTCCAAGCATATACTTCATCAATTCCATCTTATATGAGAGATTGTATAGTGAGGAGATGTGATGACTTGTAGAGTATTGGATGAAAGATACATTGTTCATCCACTGAAAAATACACTTTTGCAGTAGAAACATGATGTTCATGTTAGGTCACTTGGGATAATATTCATGGGTGATTGTCTCTTAGTGCAAGTGGGAGTCTATTGGTATGCATGCTCAGAGAGCCATTCATATGATAATTGCAATGTTGATTATGTAATTCATTTGATAATAATAACAATAATTCCATCTATTATGTTTTGTCCAGTTATGAGATAATGATATAACATGATACATGTCTAAAGAATGTTGATACTCAATGACATGTCTTTAGATTGAGGACCTAAACAATGACATAATATGTATGATAAGAGAACATACATTCTTGTTATGTTCCTAGTTAGATATTTGAAACAAAATATATGACAATAATACATAAGAAGATATTATGTGTTGACTGATAACAGAGTCTCATTAGTCATGATATTCGATATCAAGTCAAACACATAGGTACTTGTTAGAGAACACTGTATCGGGCATACCGAACTTGAGACTGATACTTGGAACTGTTATATGGTAGTTAGAATCAGCTCTCAAAGTGATAGTGGTAATTGTAGTTCCTACACATGAAGTCACTACACTCATCACATGTCATTTGATGAACTTTGACACCATCCAATGTGAACTTAAGGGTTGCCATAAAGGTGGTTCTCAAGTACATTGTGACACATGGGGGTTGAATGTAAGTCATGTAAATGGGATTTATCCCTCCCATCAAATTTGATATCCTAGCCGCATGATAAGCGAGACTGAGAAACACATGGCCATGCTCATGTGAGTCAATATGTGACATGTGAGCTCACATGTATCTCAATAGTCTGCTCTAGTTCAAGAAATATAGATGGAATATTAAGAGGATGATAATTTCATATCTTGCATTCAATATAGATATCTAAGACAAAGGAACTATATGATCATGATAACACTAATCATGGATTCTAGGTTGAAGTTGCTCTCCCCCTTACTAAGTAGCAACATAGTGTTTCTAGATACCATCCAGTGTTTTTGATGTCATAATCTTGTTATGGATATCCACTGCCAACATATTTGGGACCAATAGGGTCACACACATGAGATACACTTGATATAGGAGTTTATTCATGGATTAGGTTTAACTTGGTTACTAAATTTTTTTAGGTAATAAAATTAAGAAACATTGCATGCAAGTCAACCGATTGGGATATCCAATTGACTATTTGGATGCTAAATGAGAATTTTTTACTAGATCAAACAATTAATCATATGCATTAATCATCACATAAAAGATAACATAATTGTGTTGATGACCGCATGCCATTCAATTGAATGGAGTGTCCATTCGATTGATTGGGCACCCACAGTAGACTCCAATCCATGTGTTCTGGCCTTTCATATCCCTTGGGGTTTTGGAAACCGTATCTGATCCACTCCTATATAAGGAGGGATTGTCAAAGGCTCTAGAAACACTTTTCACAATGTTGTGGTAATGTGAGATCTTGAGATGTCTTACCCATGAAAGGGAGAGACAACAAGGGGAAAGGAAGTTGATGCTATCATGTTGAGAATGAAAGGACAACTCCTTCTCATCATATTGGGAAGATTCCTTGCGGTCCACATGGACTATCTAGGGGTGTGGAAGTCATTGCTACCACACTTGGAGGACACCATCAACCGTCATCCATGGTTGTCACATCGATACGACACCATCTATGTACTACTTGAGAAAGAAGCATCATTCTACAAGGATTGATGCTAGAATTTCTTCAGGACCAGGTATATGCATTGCACCTTCCTCTCAGTTTCATAGTTATTGATGAGATCCACTAGTTATGGGGAATATGGAAAGAAATGTTTTATTTTTGATGCCATATCTATCACCATTTCCTACATTATATTGTGTTTCTGATACATCATATCATAAGATGAGGTTGCATATGACTCCATTAAACCAATAAATTCATAAAAAATTTAACTTCACATGGTATTAGAGTAATTTTCTAACCCTCAGGTTTTCTAGAGGAGCAACCCACCCCTATCTTTCTCTCCCCTATGCTGCCTCTCTTCTTATTCTTTTTCTTTTTCTTCTTCCCCCTCCCATGCCTTCCCCATGCTACTAGCCAGTTCTTGTGTCAGACCAACGTTTGTGGTAGGCCATCTCCTTCTAGAACACCTTGTAGCTATCTATTGTGTGTTAGTACACTGTTATGATACCATCAACTACAACTCAGTTATCCAGGTAGGTAGTTGCTACTTTGAATCTGGCTGGGTACTGATTAATCGCACTTTGATACTCTACTGCAATCACTCTTGGGGAATTTCTATTCTAGCATCCCATGCCGCCGTCCCCTTAGAAGTTTCACCTGTGGACCCTGGACAGAATGTTTTATAGTATAGAAATTTTCATATAAATCCAATATGTACTCCTTCCCTTCTCCATGACATACCAGGTTTAATATATTTCATGTTTATCTTTGCATTATAGAGTTATATTTCTAAAACAAGTTTCTAACAACCTTAAGACTCCTCTTTTATCTACCTACATCCCATGTCTTATCCCTACATACATGGGTCAATGTTGCTAATTGTTTGAGATCAATTATGTCTTTCCTTTCACAATGCCTTATTCTTATGACAGTGCTTCAACCACAATTTTTTTGGATTTTTTCTATCTTTCTTCCCACTATACATCTTACCAATGATTGCTCATATCCATCACATGCACTAGTACAGAAATGGCGTATAACATCACATTTGCTGGTGTCGGTTATAAATAAAACACCGACGCTAATAAACTATGATGTTGGTTTAACAAGACAACTGACACCTATATGTGAAGGCCAACCACTTTACAAAAGTCACGTGTATCACTTTTTATTTAAGGTCAGCTGGTCAAAATAAAAACCGACATCTAAAATCACCCACAAAATACAATTTTCCAGGGAAAAAAAATTTTCTCCAAAATTTTCAATTCGACGTCGGTTGTATGAACACCGACGACTCATGTTCCGCGCCAAGCCCCACAAAAATTTCCCCCGACATATTTCATTGGTTGTTTATAATACAACTGACACCTAAATATTTCTCGCGAGGCAAAATTTTATACCTTATTTGGCATCGGTAGTTGCACAAGAGCCGACAAGGATGTTTGTTTGCACGTTGTCCCTGCAAAAATTTTTCCCCCAATTTGCCTAATCAACGTCGGTGTTAGGGGAGAAACTGACAACTATGATTATAACTCAAGAACATTTTTTTTTTCGACGTATGTGGATAGATGTTCGTTATTATACATTGAAACCGACAATGAACACCTTGACCAAATATTTGACGATGGTGTTAAGAGTCAGTTTCACATAATAACTGACGTCGGTAATTCACTGAATAGCACCCACACGAGCCAAACTCTTCCCCTTCTCTATTTCATTCTAGATTCTCTGTTGCCACTCAAGCTAGGTCACAATTGAGGCTTGCCACTCACCGCCGCCACTATTGCTGCTGTGGAGAGGAGCTCGCCGACACCGCTATGGAGAGGAGCTCGCCGCCGCCGCTGTGGAGAGGAACACTGCTGAGGAGGTCGCCACCACTGCTCTAGTGCAGTCACTGCCGCCACTACTCCAGTAGTTCAGTTGTCGCTTCCGCCGCTCACTTGCTTAGTCATCTCCGCCAACGACCACAACCATAGCCCGCCATACTGCCACCGCTCGCCACCTACTTGACCGCAACTTCAATCATCTCCACCTCCACCTCAGGCCACCTCCACCTCCGGCCACAACTCTGACCACCTCCACAGCCACAACTGCGACCACCTCCACCTTCGGTCGCCTCCACCACAGCCTGCTCCACCAGTACAGTGAGTTTTCTGTAAGATTATTATTGATTAATTAGGGTTCATTAATATTCATTAATAAGGGTTAATCAAGGAATGGATGGACTTAGTTCAATATATAATTGTTCTCTAAAATTGTGTAGTTGATTAATAACGATTAACTAGGGTTAATGATGAATGAATGAATGAATTTAATAAATTGTTATTGCTTTCTTTCTCTCTTGTTAGTGATTGATTTAACTTATTTCAATATATAATTGTTCTTCAAAATTGTGTAGTTGATTATTAATGATTGATTTGGGTTAATGATGAATGAATGAACTTATCCAAATGGAAGAATGAATTGAATTAAATGATGATACACAAAACCTAGGATATGAATGATGATACTATGATTGTAGGTATATGAATGAAAACATATATACATGTATTTTGTTGGCCTAGAAACCCATCCAAGATTTACTCATTAGGAGTAAATCTTAGATAGTCCCCAGTTTGGGACTGCTCTTGAATACTTAATCTCACTTAGGATGTAAGTGTATAATGTGTATTCGGTTTTCGTGATGTTTCGTCAGCACTTCCCCATTTGTTCTCTAAGTACACATGTCATTGGGCATTTTCCCATGTACATTGATGTACTTGGAGAACTGTGGGGAAATACTGCCAAAATTTCTTGAAAATTGAAAACACATTATACACTTACTAGTGAGATTAGGTGATCAAGAATGGGATAGGTGGTACACATTTATTATATATAACACCCTCAACTCTAAACTTTTAACCATAAACCCTAATCTTTTAACCCTAGACCCTAATATTTTTACCCTAAACCCTAATATATACTTGTTTTCTCTTTGATCATAGAATGGGTAGATCATGGATGTCCATTCCAAATCGCTGCACCCCAGAGTTTATTTTTGGTCTTGATCAGTTTATTAGATTTTCTAAGGAACATAGGAAACAACCTGGAGATAGGTTCTATTGTCCATGTAGGCATTGTGGTAACAGCTTGAAAGTCGGCACTGGTGACAAAATTAAAAGTCATGTCATGTGCAATGGGATTGTACAAGGCTATACATAATGGAACTGGCATGGAGAGATTTCAAACCTAAAATTAGTGGATTCCGATAGTAGTGCTTGTGTGGAAGAAGAAATTGCCTCCGATGATGTAGATATGAACGAACCAGTTCCGTAGACATTGTTGATGCGATGCTAGATAGTTGTGGGGTAGAGCACACCGATCCACCTCCAATGTTTAGAAACATTGTGCATGATGCTAAGAGACTGTTATACAAAAGTTGTACTAAGTTTATGAAGATTAGCACTGTGTTGAGATTTTATAAGTTGAAAGCTAACAATATATGGAGTGACAAAAGCTTCACATCATTGTTTCCTTTGTTGAAAGAAATTCTTATTGAAGGAAATGAGCTGCCAATATCAACATACCAGTTAAAGAAATTGTTGTGCCCAATGGGGATGGAGACCAAGAAGATACACACATGCCTGAATGATTGTGTATTATTTCAAAAGGACTATGTGGATTTGAAAGATTGTCCAAAAATGTGGCGTGTCAAGGTATAAAATGACGACTTTGAGGGAGTCCAAAATTGGTTCTCCTGCCAAGATGATGTGGTATCTACCTATAATATCATAGTTTCAACGCTTGTTTGCCAATCTGATAGATGTGAAGAATTTGAGGTGGCATGTAGATGTTAAGGAAAAAAATGATGGGATCCTACGACTTGTGTTTGATTCCCCACAGTGGAAGAAAATTGATTTATTGTACCCTAAATTTGGTGAAGAAGTGACGTGGCTTATATTATCACACTAACAAACTCACTTAGGGTTGAAATCCCTAAGCTTTTAACCAAAACAACGTGCAATAATACCACCCGCAAGCAGACGGGTCTTATCGCAGTATAGTTGAGGATCGAATCCCAAGGGACAATGTTTTTAAGAATCTTTCTCTAGTCAAATCTAGTTGAGTCAAGACTAATATTTAGAACAATCTTGGTTGAATTGAGTTTAATTAAACTAAATGCAAGGAAAGTAAAAGAGTAGGATTAAAGGTTGATTAAAGATTAATAATGGAAATCACTGGGATGGTCCCGGATTTCACCACCACTACACATGCAATCACATTCGAACATTAAACATCCAGGCAAGATATAACCATTCAAATAGAGCTGCTGCAGAACCCCCCATACGGGCGTTAGGTTCGCGTAAGCATCAACTTAGGTATGAGATGTCTCGTCACCATCCAGATCACATACTTACGGCTCCGAAGATACAAAAATCCAAATGAGGTTGTGGGAACCCTATACAGGCGTCAGGCACATAGAAGCGTCACCGTGGGCTAGATGGCTCGTCACCACACGGATCATACACTTACGACCTCAAGGAATCTCATTCTATTTCTAGTTTGGGAGTTAACCACGTTAATTGACATTCAAATCCTACACATTGAAGTTCTCACAACATAGGAAACAAACAAGATAAATGCAAGTAGGTGATCAATCCACAAGCACACATCGACGATTAACAATGAAATGAAAGATTATATACATGCCATGGAATGTTTAATAAAAAGATATGAAAGCATGGGCAGTGGGGCTAGTCCCCGCACCCCAGCGAAAGTAAACTACTCGCTCATGGTGAGAGAAGCAAGAATAACAAGAGAGAGAGAAGTTTCCGCCATGAGCATGGTGAAGAAGATGATTGCAGCTCAGTGGAGAAATGGTCTTCTACACAACATCAGAGCAGATCTGGAAGAAAAGATAAGAAAACCCCGACAGACAGGGCAGATCTCATCTCTCCACCTTCTTCTTCTTCTCGTAGTCCTCGCTCACAGTAGGAGGAGCAGGTCATGGATGAGATGGCGGCGTAGAGATGGCATAGACACAACAGATCTAGATCCAGATCTAGATCTAAATCTGGATGAGGTGGCTTGCAGATTCGAGTCTTCACTCCAGATCTTGGTGAACAGGCCGCAAACCACCACGGGGACAAGTTCTTGGCTATGAAGATCATCTCCATACATTGTTAGGTTGTAGGTATGTCATGGGCCTAAGGAGACGATCTTCATAGCCAAGAACCTATCCCCGCAGTGGTTTGCGGCCTGTTCACCCAGATCTGGAGTGAAGACTTAGATCTGCAAGCCACCTCATCCAGATCTAGATCTAGATCTACTATGTCTACACCATCTCTACGCCGCCATCTCATCCACGAGATGCTCCTCTTGCTGTGAGCGAGGACTATGAGAAGAAGAAGAAGGTGGAGAGAGGAGATCTGCCCCGTCTGTTGGGGTGTTCTTATCCCTTCTTCCAGATCTGCTCCGATGTTGTGTAGAAGATTGTTTCTCCACCGAGCTGCGATCATCTTCTTCACCATGCTCATGGTGGAAACTTCTCTCTCTTATTATTCTTTCTTCTCTCACCATGAGCGAGTAGTTTACTTTTGCTGGGGTGCGGGGACTAGCCTTGCTGCCCATGCTTTCATATCTTTTTGTTAAACATTCCATGGCATGTATATAATCTTTCATTTCATTGTTAATAGTCGATGTGTGCTTGTGGATTGATCACCTGCTTGCATTTATCTTGTTCGTTTCCTATGTTGCGAGAACTTCAATGCGTAGGATTTGAATGTCGATTAATGTGGTTGACTCCCAAACTAGAAATAGAATGGGATTCCTTGAGGTCGTAAGTGTATGATCCATGTGGTGACGAGCCATCTAGCCCACGGTGACGCTTCTATGTGCCTGAAACCTGTATAGGGGGCCCACAACCTCATTTGAATTTCTGTATCTTTGGAGTCGTAAGTATGTGATCTGGATGGTGACGAGACATCTGATACCTAAGGTGATGCTTATGCGAACCTAACGCCCATATGGGGGGTTCTGCAGCAGCTCTATTTGAATGGTTATATCTTTCCTGGATGTTTAATGTTCGGATGTGATTGCATGTGTAGTGGTGGTGAAACCCGGGACCATCCCAGCAATTTCCATCATTAATCTTTAATCAACCTTTAATCCTGCTCTTTTACTTTCCTTGCATTTAGTTTAATTAAACTCAATTCAACCAACCTTGTTCTAAATATTAGTCTTGACTCAACTAGATTCAACTAGAGAAAGATTCTTGAAAATGTTGTCCCTTGGGATTCGATCCTCAACTATACTGCGATAAGACCCGTCTGCTTGCGGGTGGTATTATTACACGTTGTTTTGGTTAAAAACTTAGGGATTTCAACCCTAAGTGAGTTTGTTAGTGCGATAATATAAGCCACATCAAGAAGTCAGGAATCTAAGACTTGGACTTTGTACAAATGGGATGAATCTGTATGGGACATTGAGCAGCCAGCATAGCACTTGGCCAGTTATGATTGTTATATACAATCTCCCTCCCTGGTTGTGTATGAAAAATAAGTATGTTATGTTGTCATTGTTGATATTGGGCCCTAAACAACCTAGAAATGATATCGACATTTATCTTGAACCTATGATTGATGACTTCAAGAAACTCTGGGGTGAAGGTGTCATGACCTATGATGCTTCACAAAGAGAGACATTTCATTTGCATGCTATGTTGTTTTGTACTGTTAATGACTTTCCAGCATATGCGAATTTGTCTGGATATAGTGTCAAAGGATCTAAAGTGTGTCCTATATGTGAAGATAACACTAATTCAATACGACTAAAACATGGTGGCAAGACTGTATATCTTGGTCATCAAAGGTTTCTTCCAAAAGTCCATTCGTACCGTAGGTTGCGCAAAGCGTTCAATGGACGGAATGAGGAATAAAGTGCACTGAAACCTTTACCAGGGGAGGTTGTTTATGAAAGAGTAAAATACTTTGTCAATGAATTTGGTAAGAGATCACAATGTACCATTTCCACACAGAGTGACAAATCTTTATTCAAAAAGAAGTCAATATTTTGGGATCTTCCTTACTAGAGTTCTTTGGTAGTCAGACATTGTATCGATGTCATGCACATTGAGAAAAATGTTTGTGATAGTGTCATTGGTACTCTGTTGAATATACCAGGTAAGACTAAATATGGGATAAAATCCAGAATGGACCTACATGAAATGGGAATAAGGACAAATTAATAGAAGTAGTTAGTAGCTATTGGAGAACATACTTACCTCCTACTTGTTACACGTTGTCTAGAAAGGAGAAGAAAGCTTTTTGTGATTGTTTGGTAAATGTTAAGGTACCATAGGGTTACTCATCCAACATCTGTAGATTGGTATCAATGAAAGATCTAAAGTTGATAGTTCTTAAATTTCATGATTGTCACACTCTAATGCAACAAATATTGCTCATGGTAATTCGATCATGACTGTCGAAGCATGTAAGGTTTGCAATCACCAAACTTTTTTTCTTTTTCAATAGTCTGTGTAGCAAAGTTATTGATCCGATACTCTTGATATGTTGCAAAGAGAAGTGGTTGTTACCCTATGTCAGCTTGAGATGCATTTTCCTCCTTCGTTCTTTGATATCATGGTACATCTTGTTGCCCACTTAACTAGGAAAGTGAAAATGTTGGGACCAATTTTATTGCATTGGATGTATCGCTTTGAACGATACATGAGCATTTTTAAAGGTGATGTTCAAAACCGTTATTGGCCTGAAGGGAGCATTATTGAGGGTTATGTGACGAGAGAGGTTATGGATTTTTGCAATGACTTTCTGAGTGGTAATGACGCTCCTATTAATGACAAGAATATTGAGGAGTATTTTGGCAAAGGAATTTTGGGATCACGGATGAAATTAATTAGCCGTGAGTAGTTGGAACAAGCTCACTTGTATATTTTACACAACATCAATGAAGTGAATGTTTATATTGAGGGACATACCAATTTAATCAAGAAACAATATCCTCGAGCCAATTCAATGTGGCTTGCTAGAGAGCATAACAAGACATTTATTAAGTGGTTTGAAGATAAAGTCTTATGAAGGGTTTGACATAAATGGGTTCTCATAGTACACAAAGTGTCAAGATGATAAGAGCGTCTTCCAAAACAGTGTGGTCACCCTTCAAGCGTCTTCGTTGTTTTTTGCAAGTGCAAATGATAAGAGTCTACGTGAAGCTAAAATGTCATATTATAGTGTCATTGAAGACATATGGGAGTTTAACTATGTAGATTTCAGAATTTCACTCTTTAAATCTAATTGGGTTGATAACACCAAAGAAGTTACAGTGGATGAATTGGGTTTCACATTAGTGAACTTTGAAAATATTGGTGAGAAGCATGAACCATTCATATTGGCATCACAAGAAAAACAAGTATTTTATATCGATGATCCTACAGATGATAAATGGTCTGTTATTATTCATGGTAAAAGATAGTTCATTGAAGATCCCATAGATGAAGAAGAGTACTATGATAAGTATGATGATTGGAGTCCATTCTCAGTTGCGTTGCCAACACCACCAAATATTGAAGCTAACGATGACTTGTATGTGCATAGAGATCACACTGAAGGAATGTTAATTGATAAAAGATCGCAGTATTAGAGGCATGTTTTTATTTTTTTATATGTTTTATTTTTCTGAATGTGAACTTTACAATGTTTTATTATCTTCTAGTAATGTTAAATGTTAAATGTTTGATTTTTTAATGATAGTTTCTGATGGCTGAGCATGAGTATGATGACCGTGATGATGATTACCGTGAGGGTCAGGATATCAATGCGGTGCCTCACAATGTAAGTTTACGAAATATATCCTATATTTCTATCTATATGTTCGTTTATAAGTTATATCCTGTAAGCGTGTTTTTTTTGTTAAATTTTAGGTTGATGATGTACCCCCTGAAGAACTTGGGGCACTTGATGAGCAAATTTTTTTTTTTGAAAAATGAGGGGCATCACTATGATGAACAAGTTACTACAACAAAGGGGCAATGGACCCAAACTAGCTGTGGATTTTAATCATGTAGAAAATCCAGTTGGAGTGAACCACAACTCGTTTATTTCATATCATGGGGTTCTCACTTATAGCCATTGTAGCCCTAATGTAGAATCTTGGCATAAAGTTCCTAAGGGGAAGAAAGACTTAGTATGAAAGGAACTATGCGTGAGTTATTGTTATTTGCAATTCTATTTTGGAGATTACTAATTTTTAGGATACTAGTTAAATATATGAAATTTTGCAGCGTATATTTGAACTGGATGAAAGCATGCATCGTAAATGTGTGAAGCAGCGCTGTGGGAGGGTCCTAAGGAACTATAGGACAAATATCACCCGAGATTACATACGAGATGTTGAGAAGTGGAAGAAGTCAGCCACTGAGCAATGGAACTAACTGGACCCCAATGATTGGGAGGAGTTTGTTGCCAAAAGAAAAACTGTTGAATTCAAGGTATTAAGCGTCACTCCCAATTTAATTAATATACATTCTTATGTATTCACCTATTCAAGATTGACCTTTAGTGTTACTAACCAAATCAATGTGCTTACTAACAAGGCTATCAGTGATGCTCAAAGAGCAAGGTGTGCACTGAATGTGCATGACCACATGATGGGTCTAAAAGGCTATGCAGGCATTCACCAAAGACTACAGGTTGTTGTTGCTGAGTCTGCTGCTACTCAGGAGACTGGGGAGTCCTCTATTGTTACTCCCGCACCTCTACCTCTCCATACTGTGTGGATAGCTAGGAGGCAAAATAAGAAAGGAGATATAACCAAACCGCAACTGTTGAGGCAGCTGTAGAAATGGTAAAATTCAACTCTCAGAGCAATCTATATTGATTATTATGTTTACTTACCAATTTCTATTGATGGAAATTAGTGGGAGCTTCACGAGTAGAGGAAGCAAGGCAAGTTCATCCCTGAGGGAACAAGGGATGAATTGACAGTTGCTCTTAGTAACCTAGAGCATCCTGGACGTGTTAGGGGTGCAGGCGCTGGTGTGAGCATAAAAGCATTCTTTGGGCCATCACAGTGCAAACATTTCCCAAAAGCAGGATTTTCAAAAGCTAAGGTAACCTATTATTTTTTTAAAATGTTATTGCAAAAGGGAATTCAATAATCAAAATTTAGCATTTCTTTTTTCCATGTATAGGTAGATGAGTTAATGAATAGGAGAGTCCATGAAGCAATGAGCAAGTGGCAAGCGTCTCTTTTTGCCACTCAAACAATACTTATGGCATCCCGCTCTTCTCCTACTGTAGAGGTGGTTGGGAGTGATCTTGTAGACCCACCACCTAGCACGTCTACTGTAAATATTTTTATGACATAGTAGCTAGTTTTTTCAAGATGATATGTTTATGTATATATGTATATAGCATACTTTACGTAAATTTGTAGGGGTTGAAGCCATGTTGTCTAAAAAGAAAAGAATTTATCATTGTAGAGGACAAGGCTTACTCACCCCTTTCAGGGGACATATTTCATGGCACTCCAGTACCAGATGGTGTGGTTCATGTGAACCCAAGACTTGTACTCCACCAGTGGACGCATCTTCCATTGGCATATGCCCACCCAGATTCTGAAATGCTTGGTGAAGCAAAAGGCAGAGTGATATTGTGCCCCGAAGCAGATGTCGTTTGTACTGATATTGTATGGTAAATTTACATTTCATTAATTTGATAACGTGTATATATGAGCTAGTCAATTGATCTGAAATATATATACATGTCAAAAGGAAGAAACCCGCTACAGCTCGATCTCCACCTCCACCTCCACCTCCTCCTGAAGTACCTGGTTGGCTTCCAAGGGACCTATACGACTCGTTAGGTCCTAATTATAAGGGTATGGTAGTATGGATAGGTGAACATTACTCAAATTTTCCTATAAATGTTTCTATTCCGGTGGATGCTGCAAGCGAGTCATACAATAACAAAATATTTATACAAGATATTTTGGAGTTGTTTTGTTATGATTGGTTGAATACATCTATGATAGAGCTATGGATATGGTTAGATCTTATTTATATATCCATATAACTTGTTTTATATACAGTGATCTAGTTTCTCATATATTAATGCATACATAATACATGTTTTGCAGCCACTTATACACGATCTGTAAAGATTTTTCATTTTCCCATGTGGGATTTCTAGTTCCATCTTTGATTAGTCACGTAGATAAAGAGCCTTCATCAGTTACCGCATACTGCTCTTCTGCTTTTAAATATTTTGGTAAAAAAAAGAAATTGGTGACAATAGTTCCATTCAATGTTGAGTAAGTTTACTTTGCTTATAATTTGGACTTAAGAAAATTACATTTTTGTTGTGGATTTTGAGTTATTAATTTTTAACTTTCTTACCTCTAGTGCTATGCATAGGGAGTTACTTGTTATTGTCCCCAAGACGTGGACTATTTATTATCTAGATATTTCAGGGAAGGAATTATACTCATTATATGGACACTCAATGAAAAGGTCATTATTCAGGTGAGAAATCTTTCATATTTTATACTTGTTAACATCTATTATAACATTATTATTTAATAATGCAATTTAATGTGTTACATTAACATGTAGGGCTTTAAAAGCGTTCAAAAATGCTAGAGGAAACATGGCAAAGACAAAGAAACTATTACTTTGGGAGAATGTGAAAGTAATTTCTTGACTCCAATGTATATATTATTTATGTGAACTATGCTTATTTGTATTTGTTAACATTTTGTATGTTTCAATTTATAGTGTGCTACACAAAACAACGGTTGGGCATGTGCATACTACGTGAAGCGACATATGGACCTAATTATCAAACATGCTGCAATAGAAATCGATACATACAACATGTGTTGGGTTTTATAGGGAGGCAGAGAAGGCAGCGGAAACAAAAAAAATTCTCCTCCCCAAACCCAGAACAAGGAAATGCATCAACGTCTATAAAATAGGAAAGGATGGTTTGTGGAATCATACCTTGTCCCGAGGCTTGCTCGGAAACAATACCTCGCGGCTTGCGCGGTCTTCACCTCTGGTCTTAGACGGTGTCTATGCAGCTCCTGGTCGCACCGGGACTGACGACTACTGGTCTCACCGGGACTGTCGGGATTGACAGTTGTCCTCTGAGCGGCAGAAATCTCCTGCCTCTGAAGTAGTCCACACAGACCACCTGGAACACCAATCTCCTTGTCCCACAAGGAATTGGAAGGAGTCGCACCCTCCTGTCAGCGTACTAGTCACTGACACACTCTCCTGTCACCAGTCACTTTCTGCAGTTGTCTTTCCCTTGTTGTGCCTCCCTTATCGGGTAGCACTTTCTCGGGCTCTCTTGGTTGCTAAAACTAGAGAGAACAACAACTTTACAGAGCAACTGGTTGCACTGAGTTGTTCTTTGAGAAGCCCCCAATACCCCTATATATATAGGAGGGTCATCGGACAGGGTTCTCCATCCTGGGAAATGCGGGACTAAAGCAGGAGTAGAAGGGTTCGAGATTTTCCACAAAAACAACCAACTATGCAACCTGAACCGATCGTTTCATTTTTGAAATGGTCGGTTGGGGACCTGAGCCGGTCGGTTGACACCTCAACCGATCGGTTGGGACCCATGAAACGGTCGGTTCACTTCTGAACTGGTCGGTTTGTGGTCATGGTCAGTTCCCGATTGACTTTTCCTCTTTTGTTTCTAATTGGTATCAAATACCAATCCTTGTTCCAATCAAATTGGGCAAGTGAAACGAAAGGAAATTTCTCACCAATCCTCCTTTCCCAACTTGCTCGGTAGGACCAGTTGAACTTATCGTTTCGACACTTGAAGTGATTATTTCACCCTGTCCATCAGCCGATCGATTCACCATCTGAGCCGATCGGTTCACCAAACTCAGTCGATTGGTTCGTCACATGAGCCGATCGGTTGGGAGTGCAGATTGTGCAGAATCAGTCAATTGTAGTTTCAATCAATCCGATACTCCAATCAATGTGTCCAACACCTTGAACATTATGACATTGAGCTATTGATAACACCAATTTTTGTGATATTTTAGACTGTTTTTCTGTTATCAAAACTGCCAGTTTTAGCTATTTTCCTCTCTTTTGTATGCACTTTCGCAATAATTGGCCAAGCAATGCTCTTAATCCTATATTTCCATCTTTTGTAGAGTTTTTCCTCATTTTGGTGCAATAAGGCCATCCCGGCCCACAAAATAAGTCCAAGTTTGTTTCGGCCTTCCTGACGCCCGATACAACCTCCGCCCGACAGGGCGGAGCGACACAATGACGCACGACAAAAGGATGACGTGCAAGAAGGAGCAGATGGACGACACGCCTTCTACCTGACAGGGAGCCCAGCTCGCCCGAAAACCCAGCTTGTCGGGCGACACAGCCGCCCACTGGCAGGCACGCCATCCATCACGTGACTGATAGCTGACACTCCTGAGCCAAGCAATACCGGTATCGGCCGTCCACCGACCCGCGAATAAGGAGGACACGTGGCGCTTTGAGCACCATAACTTCCTCCAACTGCTGCCTATAAATAGCAGCTACAGGAAGTCGAAAAGACAGTTCGGATACCCCAGAATTCGGACAGTTGGGAGCGTTGAGTGATCTTCGGAGGAAACTACGAGAGTAGGAGTATCGTGCCCCAGGGCTCGTGTCGGGCGACACTAGGTGAGCTCTTCCTCATCCCGAGAGGGAGGGGATAGTTCACTTAGAACCGTTCCAGGCGACACTGTGGGCCGATATCGGCCGACGATGACGAGCGACACAAGTGCCCGACAGTAGGACGCGTCGCTCCATGCCCATCACGATATCAAACCCGATACACTTCGCCCGTCATGCATGCCGCCCGAGAGGGTGTGTCGCCCGACTTAAGTGTATCGGTCAGGTCCTTGAACGATACAGTCGGCCGTCATGCGTTCCGCCTGAGAGAGTGTGTCGCCTGACACCGTTGTATCGGGCTAGGCCCCTGTCCGGTATCGGGTGGGAGAGCCACGGTAGTCTGTTGCCCTTCTACATAAATAAGGAGACATCTATCTTTAATTCCGTTATTTAATTCCTTTCTTACGCATTGTATTAAGACCCTTAATGTGTATGGAAATAGAAAATCTTAATTACTTGATGCTCTATGCTTGGTGCAATATATTGGATGACTGCTATGTTTGATATCTGAAGTCTAGCTTGCATGTTTGGATCACGTTTCGCTTAGCTACCGAATCATGTTTTCCCGTCGCAACAGCTTCGAGAGTCGTGTTGCGGCTCTAGTGTTTGGTATGATTCTGGAGTACGAGAGTGCCTGGAACGGAGTTGTTTCCGTAACATTCCACTCTAACTTAAGTTCGACAACCTCGAGAGGGGTGTTGACGCTTGGTTAGAAGTACCCACTCTGAGAGGAGGGGTGCAGGGTGTTATTGCTACGGCTTGTTTTGCTGTAGTCTTATCCTTCGCATCTTGCCCTAGCTCTAGTATTATCTTTCTGCTTCTATTGCATGAAAATCCCTAAAAACCGCTAAATGACTAAAACCTTAAATCTCTCTTGTAGCTCCAGTTGGAGATAGTTTCCTTTGTTTTATTTGTGACATCTTGTGGTTTCCCTTTTGGGAATGTATGTCTCTTTATACCCATCGGAGTGTAGCGTGTCGATTCTGGGTTCTCAACACTACCCCCCTTGTCCCTGTGTTTGACCCCGTATATCTACTTTGACCCCATAAACAAAGTTGTGGGGGCCTAGAAGGATTCAGGTTTATAAATATAAAAGCTCGACTACCTCAAATCTGCCTCCACTTTTGGACACACGATTTAGGCCGGTCAACTTTTTGGCGCCGTTGTCGGGTACAAGGAAAAAACGGTACTGTAGACGAATCTGAATCCACTAACTACACTACTGTGCCTCAAGTTTAGAAATGAGTTTGACAGCACTCTTTTTCTTTTTCTTTTTCCTTACTATTATTATTTGCTTAAAATTAATAAATTCCATTTTCTAAACTTGATTTTTCATGCTCTTTCAGGAACCCTGAAAGTCGTGACCTATTCCACCGAGCTTTGATACCATGTCTCATTTGGAGCAGTCTCTTTCTGAGGGTGAATGTCAGGGCCGAGGCGAGAGGGCGAGCCAGCCTAACTTAGTTGGCCAGCTTTCCACCTACCTAAAAAGACAGGACACCATCATCAGCAAACTAGTGCAGAGCACACTTCCTAGCCCTGGAGCTCTGAACTCCATGCAACGCCAGATGGCAAACTTGCAGATGTGCCAGCATGAGTTCGATCAGCGGCTGACCCAGATGTCTACTCTGATGAAGAATCCTGCATTAAAAGCACTCCCCTACCCAGAAACTGCCAGAATGGCAGTACTGAGGTCTGGAAGAATGCTGGAGCGCCCTGATGAAGTCAGGTCTGAGCCCGAGCCAAGGCCTGAGGGTGCAACTCCAGCAGAGGAGGAAGAAAGACCGTCAGGCATTCGAGAGTCTGCACAAGGGTTCCCTGAAGAGCTACCTGGCAGAAGGAATGCTTACGCTCCTAGGATTTCGTTCTCGTATAAGCTGATAAAGGCGAATCTGAAGAAGCGTCATGAGAAGTTCATGGAGTCGATCAGGAAACTACATCTCGAAGTGCCCTTCCTCGACGCTTTGGAGGAGATGCCTACATACGCCAAGTTCCTCAAGGACCTTATCACAAAGAAAAGAAGGGGAGGAAGGATAGAGACAGTGCACCTAGCTTCTACCACCTCTGCCTTCATGAAGCCCGACTTGCCAAATAAGAGGAGGGACCCCGGAGCTTTCACAATCACGTTCTCCATCGGGGACAATGTCGAGCGAAAGGGTCTAGCAGACTTGGGGGCAAGCATAAGCCTCATGCCCCTAAGTTTCACGTTTATAAATATAAAAGGGGGACGTGTATGCAGCTAATGAAAGACACCTCCCCCGAGGAAGACGCTCGATGGCAGACAGGTTCCGTGAGCCATTTGAGATACCTTCTTTCGAGATGGCCGACTTTGACAGAAGGGCCATCGGATGCCTGACGATCAGAGACCAGAGACTGCTAGACAAGGTCCTAAGATCGCGGGCAGATGAAGAAGACGTCGTCTGGAGTGACGATTACTTCTCCGTACGATAGGGAACACTCCGCGGCATGTTCCGCTCGCCGGCTGTCGTCGGAAAAAGACTGTTTGGGGTCCTCGAAAATGCGATAATAGAAAATATCGATAGTAGGACAGGTTGGAAGAAAATATACACCGCCACCCCGACCTTGGCAAGAAGGATAATGAAGGGAGAACAAGACTCCACTGCGGTGACCAACATGCTGCGACACATTGACGAGCATAGCCCTAACCTCGTGTTGGCATCGTACAAGAACCGTGACTTTTGGTTCCTCTGCATAGCAGACTTAAAGAACCACGATGTCCGGCTGTTGAACTACAATCACAACGAGGTGCCACACTCTGGAATTGCTTTCAGCCGCCCGGAGGACCAAAAGCTGAGGCTTCTACCGCTGCATCTTCTACGAGCTATCAAGCAAGGAGCCAAACATCATGGCGGTGTTTGGAACTTCTATTCTATTCACAACTTCCCCGTCCAGGCTGAAGAGGGAAGCAGAAACAGCGACATAGTCGTCTTAAGTGCCATTGAGGTGCTCAGTACTTTTGGCAACTTGAGGGGCCTTACGGGCACATGTTTCTATTGTCGCAAGGGCACATATGCCATGCTACTGATCAAGGACGGGCGCTATTTTTGAGACGCAGGGGTACCTGATAAAATGTTGGACGATGACCAAGAGGACGAATCTTCACAATCCAGCAGCTCCACAGAGAAAGAGGCGGAACTAGAAACTGACATCCACGGGGCTGGCAAGCAGTTGGAGACCCTGCGGAAAGTGCACGGGATGGAAGACACTGCTTCGCCTAGCGGTACAGAAGGGCTGATCAAAAACTTTGACCGCTTCTCGTGCGCTACGCTCACACAGGAGCAGGTAGATGAAATCCTTCTGAAGTTAGCAGATGCTACCCCGGGAGATGTCATTTACAAGGCAAGCGATGTGGTAGTCCCAGTAGATGATCTGAGGGACGTGGTTAAAGAAGGAGGATGTGTGGCAGTATCTGTATTTACTGCTTGCATCCAAATATTACAGCCAAAGTTCGAACGCGCATACATAGCCCATCCTATGTTGTTCAACGACGTCTACCTAGCCGATGAAATAGGAGAAAAGAAGCTTTTTCTGGAAGAGTTGGAAAGCGGGCTCCCTAGCCAAATTTTTCTGCCAATTCTGCATTATAACCATTGGACGCTCCTGACGGTGTACACTCGGCAACGAGCAGGAATCTTTTACAACAGCTCGGACAGAAATAAGAACCATCCAGTGTCGTGTACATCGTAACCGTTGTCATCCGTCGAACGCTTAACTCAAAAATACTACGACGAGGTGGTAAAGATGATACAACCATTCCTGGACACGCAAGCAAGCAAATGGCACGAACTCCAGTTCTGCCACCGCAGCCCGCAATAGGTTCCCCTATCTAACGACTATGGCATCTTTGTCCTGGAATGGATAGCAAACAAAGCAGCATCTGACCAGCTCCAACACATCGATTATCACAGCAAGAGAGGAGAGTATGTGTGGGAGCTTCTATCTGACGCAGCCGCACTCATCGGCTAACCCTCACTGGATCAACATTACCCTACCTTATCTACTTCACAACTCTGGGACAGAGTGTGGAGCAAGTTTGGGGGGTACCATGTACCAGTGAGGGAGGTACAAAATTTTGTCTCGAATTCTTTATTCTTTTGTTCTTTCTTGTATCATGTGTACATATATATGCTCGTATAAAAATTTTGAAAATTTTTGCTTATTTTGTTCCCATGCATATGTACAAAGTCTATATTAGTAAAAACCTGATGCAACTGCTTGCAAAGTTAGTTTTCTTTGTGCTTAATGAGATACAAGTCTCGTTATATCTTTCTGATAATGCTGCTTCAAACGAACATAAAATTATGTTTTTCCACACACAAAAAATCGAAAAATATAATAATCTCACAAACAGTTAAGAGACGAGTATGGAGAAGGAAAAAGTTGCCCAAACAGCAGAAATCACTTTGTTTCCCCTTTACCCAACGAAAATCCCAAAAAGAGAGAGAAGCCTTATGACTGTGAATAAAAGCATGAGTGTTGTGCCCAATTTAAGAAAAGAAAAAAATATATATACCCGCTTGTTTTCCAAAAGTACCCATCTTTAGGCATGGTAGATCTGGGGCAGTGGTACGTAGGATGTGAAATCATTGCTCTAAAGCCAACTGGCTTGGACTGCAGGGACCACTTGCCCGCTAACAGACCCTTACCTGGATGGACTGATGGAAAACAAGATGAAAAACCCAAAAAGCCTTAGCCTACCCTTTATACAACTTTCTGCTTCGAAAATAAAGTTGTTTGGTGTGTAAGCTAACTTCAGAATCATACACTAAAGTCTCGCTGAAGCTGTAGAAAAAAATTCTACTGAAATAATAAGGCAGGAAACGCAAGGTCTTTTGTTCGTAATGAGACAGCATTATCTCTAAAGACATTACTATACTTGTTTTACCTCTTGGCCTGAAAGCTATACCAAACAAGAAGAAGCATCACAAAATAAAGTTTAAATATTGATTGAGGACAATCAAAATGCTAAGTTTGGGGGAGTTGATAACACCAATTTTTGTGATATTTTAGACTGTTTTTCTATTATCAAAACTGCCATTTTTAGCTATTTTCCTCTCTTTTGTATGCACTTTCGCAATAATTGGCCAAGCAATGCTCTTAATCCTATATTTCCATCTTTTGCAGAGTTTTTCCTCATTTTGGTGCAATAAGGCCGTCCCGGCCCACAGAATAAGTCCAAGTCTGTTTCGGCCTTCCTGACGCCTGATACAACCTCCGCCCGACAGGGTGGAGCGACACAATGACACACGACAAAAGGACGCCATGCAAAAAGGAGCAGATGGATGACACACCTTCTACCTGACAGGGAGCCCAGCTCGCCCGACAACCCAGCTTGTCGGGCGACACAGCCACCCAGCGGCAGGCGCACCGTCCATCACATGACCGATAGCCGACACTCCTGAGCCAAGTGATATCGGTATCGGCCGTCCACCGACCCGCGAATAAGGAGGACACATGGCGCTTCGAGCACCATAACTTCCTCCAACTGCTGCCTATAAATAGCAGCTACAGGAAGCCGAAAAGACAGTTTGGATACCCCAGAATTCGGACATTTGGGAGCGTTGAGTGATCTTCAGAGGAAACTACGAGAGCATGAGTATCGTGCCCCAGGGCTCATGCCGGGCAACACTAGGTGATCTCTTCCTCGTCCCGAGAGGGAGGGGATAGTTCACTTAGAACCATCCCAGGCGACACTACGGGCCGATATCGGCCAACGATGACAAGTGACACAAGTGCCCGATAGTAGGACGCGTCGCTCCATGCCCGTCACGATATCGAACCCAATACGCTTCGCCCGTCATGCGTGCCGCCCGAGAGGGTGTGTTGCCCGACTTAAGCGTATCGGCCAGGTCCTTGAATGATACAGTCGGCCGTCATGCGTGCCGCCTGAGAGAGTGTGTCGCCCGACACCGTTGTATCGGGCTAGGCCCCTGTCCGGTATCGGGCGGGAGAGCCGCGGTAGTCTGTCGCCCTTCTACATCAAGAAGGTAACATCTATCTTTAATTCCGTTATTTAATTCCTTTCTTACGCATTGTATTAAGACCCTTAATGTGTATGGAAATAGAAAAGCTTAATTACTTGTTGCTCTATGCTTGGTGTGATATATTGGATGACTGTTATGTTTGATATCTGAACTCTAGCTTGCATGTTTGGATCGCGTTTTGCTTAGCTACCAAATCGCGTTTTCCCGTCGCAACATCTTCGAGAGTCGTGTTGCGGCTCTAGTGTTTGGTCTGATTATGGAGTACGAGAGTGCCTGGAATGAAGTTGTTTCCGTAACATTCCACTCTAACTTAAGTCTGACAACCTCGAGAGGGGTGTTGACGCTTGGTTAGAAGTACCCACTCTGAGAGGAGGGGTGCAGGGTGTTACTGCTGCCGCTTGTTTTGCTGTAGTCTTATCCTTCGCATCTTTCCCTAGCTCTAGTATTATCTTTATGCTTCTATTGCATGAAAATCCCTAAAAACCACTAAATGACTAAAACCTTAAATCTCTCTTGTAGCTCCAGTTGGAGATAGTTTCCTTTGTTTTATTTGTGACATCTTATTCTTTCCCTTTTGGGAATGTATGTCTCTTTATACCCACCAGAGTGTAGCGTGTTGATTCTGGGTCCTCAACACTACCCCCCTTGTCCCTGTGTTCGACCCCGTATATCTACTTCGACCCCGTAAACAAAGTTGCAGGGGCCTAGAAGGATTCGGGTTTATAAATATAAAAGCTCGACTACCTCAAATCCACCTCCACTTTTGGACGCGCGATTTAGGCCGGTCAGCTATCAATTAATTGAGTGTTTAATTGAACTACTAAACTCCTTTAGTAATCAATCTAAACATTTTTTTGTGGACAAAACTCCTCTTCCAGGTTAAATCCTATGTGTGTGACCATGCAGGTCCATTTTATGTAGGCAGTGAAAGTCCATAACACTTATGACTTCACAAGAAAAGAGTGGTGCCTAGTCACACATCAGTGCTACCCAAGTGAAATAGAAAGTTGGAGAACAACTTTCAATCCTACAATCTGTGAATGGTGTTATAGTGAATTTATAATTCCTTTGTCACTGATATCCCGAATGAACTCGAGGCATGGAACAGTCATCCTGTGAATGTTCATTCACTTTCTTGATCTCAGAGTAGATTGGAAGAGATATGTATGACATCAATATCACATACTGATTCACACATGCATGCACACCTTTCTCAATCCTACTCATCAAGTGGCCATGGATATCAAACTCCCTCAGGAGGGACAAATCCCATATTTATCACTCACCCCTCAAAAGCCCCATGTGTCAAAGCCACCCAATCATCACCTTTATAACAACCCATGTTTCAGGACTGTGTTTGATGATGTCATAGTGTACCCAATGACATGTGTTGAGTGTAGTGATTTCAGGTCAAAGAATCACACTCACCACCATCACTGAGTACTGACTGTGACTACCATGTCATGGTTCCATGTGTCAAACTCACGGTGGGTCTGTCTGGTACACTTGTTCTCTAACAAGTACCTATGTGTTTGGTTTGATATCTCTATATCATGACTAATGAGATTCTGTCATCAACCAACACCACAATCTAGTCTTGTGTGTCATTGCTGTCTATCTACCTTCCACAATGACATCCAACTAGGGACATAATGAGAATGTACAAACTCTTAGCATCCGTATGATCTCATCATTCAGATCCTCAACTTGAAAGCATACGTCATTGAGTATTGTCATTCTCTAGACATTCAATATGTTCTATCACTATCTCATATGACTGAACCAGAAAGAATTGGAAGCTTGCCTTTGATGTTTATCAAATCAATCTTAATGTATCCCACCAATCATCCCATGATTGGCTCTTAGGCATACATACCAACAGACTCTCACTTGCACTGCGAGCCAATCACCCTTGAATCATATTCATAGTGATCTTCAAACATGTCCCACATGTTACTGTGCTCTAGTGCGAACATAGTGAGTTATGGCAACATCTTGCCAAAGTCAGTTTAAATTGCATGTCTCTCATCTCTTCTCTGTACGTCACACGTATGAGATGGAGTTGCCGTAATATGGATCCAGTATTCCTTTTCTAACCTTCAACCACATTGCATGATCAAGGATTCCATACTTTTCATCAATGAGTGGAATATATATAAGTTCATCTCATGAACTTCCAGATCCATATAGTATCCACTGCTATTCTCCAACACAGATACTCGACATTTCCTTTTAAATGGTTTTATTGGGACACTTCCAATTATCAACAAACTTTCACTTTTATATATATCCTATATATATTTTGCAATTAATTTTCTATCCTTTCAGAAGTTCGCATCAATGTAACTCTTTACATTGAACTCTTCCTTATCTCCATAGAACTAGTACTTATCAAGTTCTCATGGTATTCTAGTAACCCTTACTGGAAGTAGACAGACATCCACTCGTCATGTCTTATATACGAGTTATAAGGATGAGCACATCATATTGCCATGTCCTACATACAAGATGATGAATGCATTTTGCCATGTCAATACATGCAAGATAATGGGATGATTACATACATGATAGATCCATATCTATTCTTAGTGTTCCCATTCTTCATTAGAATTGGACACTTGGCCTTAGGATACTAACTCCATGTAACATGGCCAAGTTTTCTCCCACTGAATCTGTGCATACTGAACCCTTCAGTACCGATTGCCAATGTATACTTTCTCTTTTCAGGTCAAGAGGTTTTTGAGAACTATCTCTATAGATCTCTATTCCTATCACATAGGAAACATCTCTATCTTCCTTAAAGATAATTTCCACTTTTGGATTTCTATTCTAGAACATTTCCATTTCACATCAACATGTGGAATGTGAACACGCTCCTACTAAATCACAGATCCCTTCTTTATCTTTGACATATCAGTCAAACCCTTTGACTATATCATCAAAGTAAAGATCCAATTCTGAGTTGCTTGTACTCAATCAATCACATTGATTAGTCCATTGTAACTTATAGACTTCATTTGCATTAATGGATTCATAAACCTTATAGGTTGTGTCACGTACACATCCTTGTTTTATTCCTCATTGGAATGCAGTTTTAGTATCCATATGCCAAATGTCTTAGTCATTAAGTTGCAATCAACAAGCATCATCCTTCTCAAAATGTTATCCATTTGTCTTAACACTTAAGACTCATTTGCACTTATGGATTTCATCCAATGGGTGCTACCATCAAGGTCATACCTTATGGTTCACATGGATGTCATTTAGGATGTAATGGTCATAAACCATAGCTCAAAATTTGGTTCCTCACATTCATCTAGATAGTTGACTCATAACATGATAAACGAGGTGTATCTGTCAAGGATAAAAGAACTTACAACTCCTTATGATTCTTAATGTCCTTTATTAGTGTGGGGTATTCTTTTATTAAGAAGAATTTAGTTATTTGATAATCATTCTCTAACTCCTTATAGTATGATTCCTTCTTGATTTAGACATCACCATGCCTTAATCATGAGTTCACTATGATACACTATCATAATCACTCATAAGGATCTCAAACATTTGGTCCAAGTATTTCATTCATTGATCTCATCAAGAATTAACACTTTACCAAATTTGTACTTCTTCTATGATAATATTGAACACTTCAAGATATTCATATTGGTATTTCTCTAAACACCATTTGAAGTATTAGCATTTGTTCCAATAGGTATGTAAATATATGATATGTATCATACCTAATAGGATAATCATTCTCCCACTACCTTTAGTGAAGATTGATTAATCATGTCCAAGATATGCATGTCTCTTACTGGTTCTATAACCAAAAGAGTCTAGATTTATCCATCATATGGAAACTAGAAATGAATTTCTCATGATTGATGCTAATTTGATTGTTCGAGTTATCTATAACTTTTAGGTGTCATTTTATCTTATGCATATCAAATACCACAAGATAAACAAGGCATTTCCACAAAGATCACATTGAAACATCTCTTTATTAATTGCCATCATTGTCATACAATATGCAAAAATAAAGTGTTTCTATCTATTGGCAAATATGAAATAGCAGTTCATAATTGTATTACATGCCTTTTAGGATGAAAATAAACTAAAGTACTCCTATCTATGGCGGAAACACTTGCCCCATTTATTGAGTGATTTACACTTTACATCTTGGTATCATATACCTCAATAGTGTTACAAGTTTACTTTCATGACACCTTTAAGTAGAGACGTCTGTCACCTCCTTCTTCTTTTGTTCTTCCAGATAGAGAGGACAATTCCTTTTCCAATGTCCTGGCTTTTGACAATGGTGGCAATTGCCTTTCTTGGTCACGCCTCCCTTGGCTTTGAGAGCTGAAGATGACTTGGGCTCCTGGATAGCATCATATCCTTTCTTAGCTTTGCCCTTGGACTTGCCTTTCTTGCTCATGATCACCATCACAGACTTAGGCTTGTCCTTCTTCATTTGTGTATCGACTGTCCTCAACATGCCCAACAACTCTGACAGTGGCCTATCAAAGTTGTTCATGTTATAGTTCATCACAAACTGATTGTAGGATTCTGGCAACGATTGCAGTATCAGGTCAATATCCAACTCTTGGCTCAGTGGAAATCCCAGTCTTGTCAGGTTCTCCACATACCCAATCATCTTGAGTGTGTGAGGACCAACTAGATCTCCTTCTGTCATGACACACTTGAACAATGCCCTTGAGACATCATATCTCTCTTGTCGTGCTTGATCTTCATACATGTTCCTGAGATGTTGAATCATCTCAATGACACCCATGTTCTCATGTTGTCTCTGCAACTCGTGATTCATAGAGCACAACATCAAGCACTTTGCATCAATGGCATCATCAGAATGCTTCTTGTAAGCATCCCTTTCTGCCTTTGGCGCATTAGGAGTAGGTTCCTCTGGAATTGGAGTATCTAGGACATAGAGCTTTCGCTCTTGAGTGAGAACAATTCTCAATGTCCTATACCAGTCGTGGAAGTTTGTCCCATTTAGCCTATCCTTTTCAAGGACTGATCGCAAAGAAAAGTGATTGTTGTTTGTTGCGATTTGTACTACAAAAGGAAATATGCAATTTTAGTCCAAAAACTCATTTTTGACTTATTTGATTGATTTGAAAAGTTGACGATATAATTAGGCCTTTAATTAATTATCGCTCCCACTATTTTAGTTCAAATTGATAGCCCTCACCATCAATTTGGAAGATTGTAGCGTACAACCTTCTAGTGGGCAAGATCCTGAAATCCTCTAAGTCATGGACCAGCTAGGGATGTCACCCACAACTTAGATTTCTCAGGCAGGTAACTCTTGCCAATTGCATCATATGCAACTCCTGATAAGATGTCATATGCCACTCCTTGCCATGATCATATCCATGCCTCAAGGTACTAGATCCCATCTAGATCACCTTGTTAAGTCCGACCCAAAGCAAACACGATGAATATGCACCCTGCTAGGGCAGACCCACATATCCATCCTTCACGCTTCCACAAGATAGACGGTGCACCACGCTAGGGCGTGCCCACACTTGGTCGATCAAGCTTTTCACGTGTGTCACAATTAGAAGGCATCTAAAACTTAATATTTAATGAGGGATTTGGTTTTATATACATATACATATCCAATCATCACAATACATAGTACGTATCATATACATGTTATATCCCACAGAAAACATGCAAAATGATAAAAACGATGATTATGGCCATCCTAATGTGATTCCTCGAGCCAAGAGGAATCGCGGTCATCTAGGTCTACATCACATGCAACCTGTACAAGATGAACTTTGTGCTTTGCCTTTCTGGGTTTGATCAACTCATCACATGATTGATCAACTCGCCATCAGGTCGGTCGGCTGGGTGCCACCAGCCGATCGGTTGGCTCCTCCAACCGATCAGTTCACCTGGTCTTCATGCATCTCATCATGGCCGCCACCTGCTCGTCTCACTCCTCGAACCGATCATCAGCCGATCGGCTCACTCCTTGAACCGGTCGTCTGGAACATCAACCGATCGGTTCACGCCTTGAACAGATCGTCTCAGCTGTCGTTAGGATGTCCTCCGTTCTTTGACATAACAGGAAATAAAATTCTATCATATTTTACATTGTAAAAAGAGAAACCTCGAGTTACATTCGAGGAGAGCAAAGGTAGGAAAGAAATCTCGAATTATTTTGAGTTACATCAGGAATAGGAGAAAGGGAATCGGTGCGCAGACCGAGATGCAAGCAACCACATACAACCATACACAGATAGGGTTTATTGGCCATAACCACACTATACATCCACCACAAAACTCGTTTAAGGGCGACGCGTATCGAGTGCATTCATAATACATATCATATATGTAAATTGGGATTTGTGGATTTAGGATTGGACATGCATAAAGCCAATTTTATTCGCATGGTATGTAATAAATAAAGGAGACAAACCAAAATCGATCATATCGATAATCCTAAAGTATAGAGCAGTTGACGTGGCTCTGATACCACTGTTGGGTTTTATACGGAGGCAGAGACGGCAGCGGAAACATAAAAATTTCTCCTCCCCAAACCCAGAACAAGGAAATGCGTCAACGTCTATACAATAGGAAAGGATGGTTTGTGGAATCATACCTTGTCGCGAGGCTTGCTCGGTGACAATACCTCACAGCTTGCGCAATCTTCACCTCCGGTCTTGGACGGTATCTGTGCAGCTCCTGGTCACACCGGGACTGACGACTCCTGGTCTCACCAGGACTGTCGGGATTGACAGTTGTCCTCCAAGCGGCAAAAATCTCCCACCTCTAAAGTAGTCCACACGGACCACCTGGAACTCCAATCTCATTGTCCCACAAGGAATTGGAAGGAGTCGCACCCTCCTGTCAGCGTACTAGTCACTGACACACTCTCCTGCCACCAGCCACTTTCTGCAGTTGTCTTTCCCTTGTTGTGCCTCCCTTATCGGGTATCACTTGCTCAGGCTTTCTCGGTTGCCAAAACTAGAGAGAACGACAAATTGACAGAGCAACTGGTTGCACTGAGTTGTTCTTTGAGAAGCCCCCAATACCCCTATATATATAGGAGGGTCACGGGACAGGGTTCTCCATCATGGGAAATATGGGACTCCAGCAGGAGTAGAAGGGTTCGAGATTTTCCACAATAACAACCAACTACGCAACCTGAACTGATCGTTTCATTTCTAAAATGGTCGGTTGGGGACCTGAGTCAGTCGGTTGACACCTCAACCGATCAGTTGGGACCCAAGAAATGGTCAGTTCACTTCTGAACCGGTCGGTTCGTGGTCCTGGTCAGTTCCCGATTGACTTTTCCTCTTTTGTTTCTAATTGGTATCAAATACCAATCCTTGTTCCAATCAAATTGGGCAAGTGAAACGAAAGGAAATTTCTCACCAATCCTACTTTCCCAACTTGCTCGGTTGGACCAGTTGAACCGATCGTTTCAACACTTGAAGCGATTGTTTCACCCTGTCCATCAGCCGATCGACTCACCATCTGAGCCGATCGGTTCACCAAACTCAGCCGATCGGTTCATCACATGAGCCGATCAGTTGGGAGTGCAGATTGTGCAGAATCAGTCAATAGCAGTTTCAATCAATCTGATACTCCAATCAATGTGTCCAACACCTTGAACATTATGACATTGAGCTATCAATTAATGGAGTGTTTAATTGAACTACTAAACTCCTTTAGTAATCAATCTAAACATTGTTTGTGGAAAAAACTCCTCTTCTAGGTTAAATCCTATGTGTGTGACCCTATAGGTCCATTTCACATTGGCAGTGAAAGTCCATAACACTTATGACTTCACAAGGAAAGAGTGGTCCTAGTCACACATCAGTGCTACCCAAGTGAAATAGAAAGTTGGAGAACAACTTTCAATCCTACAATCCGTGAATGGTGTTACAGTGAATGTATAATTCCTTTGTCACTGATATCCTGAATGAACTCGAGGCATGGAACGGTCATCCTGTCAATGTTCATTCACTTTCTTGATCTCAGAGTAGATTGGAAGAGATATGTATGACATCAATATCACATACTGATTCACACATGCGTGCATGCCTTTCTCAATCCTACTCATCAAGTAGCCATGGATATCAAACTCCCTCAGGAGGGACAAATCCCATATCTATCACTCACCCCTCAAAATCCCCATGTTTCAAAGCCACCCAATCATCACCTTTATAGCAACCCATGTTTCAGGACTGCGTTTGATGATTTCAAAGTGTACCCAACGACATGTGTTGAGTGTAGTGATTTTAGGTCAAAGAATCACACTCACCACCATCACTGTGAGTACTAACTATGACTACCATGTCATGGTTCCATATGTCAAACTCACGGTGGGTATGTCCGGTACACTTGTTCTCTAACAAGTACCTATGTGTTTGGTTTGATATCTCTATATCATGACTAATGAGATTATGTCATCAACCAACACCAAAATCTAGTCTTATGTGTCATTGCTATCTATCTACCTTCTACAATGACATCCAACTAGGGACATAATGACAATGTACAAACTCTTAGCATCTGTATGATCTCATCATTCATGTCCTCAACCTGAAAGCATACATCATTGAGTAATGTCATTCTCTAGACATTCAATCTGTTCTATCACTATCTCATGTAACATCCCTGACCTGGGTTATGAGTTAACCCTAGGTGTTTTGCCTAAATATGTAATTAAATCTTTGTGATTATCTTTTGTCATGTAATTAAGTTCCTAAGGAACATACGTTTTTCATTTCTGTCCCTTTTAAACAATGATTGTAGTATTGTTTGGTAATACAGGGACCTATGTGCAAATTACCCAGGTAAGGGGTTTAACTTGCAAATTTCACAATTTATGATGTTCCTCTAATAAAGAGACATCATATGAAGTAATATGATGAGGTATGATGGATTTCCCAAGTTTGGGCACCAAGGTGCAGCTTGTGGAGCAATCCTTGTGCTTAAACCCTAATTTTGGTGTAAAGTGCAATTTACCCAAAATGTGGGGTGCAACTTGTGCTAAACACTTTCTAGAATATCTTTTATGACTCTTTACATCATTTAGAGAAGAAAGGATGAGAGGGGCACTTCTATTAAATAATTGGATAAGAAGGATGATCTTTGTAAGTGAAAACACCCAGTATGAGTAAGAAGACCCTTCATATATATATATATACCTTAGTGTGCATATTGGTTTTCTTTACCCTTTGATATTGATTTTTGATGGGCTTTGATTAAGTTTTGATAGCTTGAACGTGCCTTAGAAATAAGGAGGGACTTGGATGAGAATTACATGCTTTAGAGGTCCTTATGGTGAAAATCAGCCTAAATTATATACGCACCTTTCTTTCCAAACCAAGCAAATGTTTTCCTTCACTTCCTCACTTCTCATCTTTCTCAACTGACCAAGGCAAAGCTCTGGAGCTCAAGGAAACGACCAACCTGTTCTAAGGTAAGAGAACACCACCTTCTAGCTTGGATTCATGGAGGAAATCGTATTACAAGGTTGAATTGCTAGTTTTCTTACTTAGGTTCCTTGTTCTAGCCGACCATCCCCATCTTTTTCTTGAAGAATTGACCTTGGCCGACTTGTGGAGCTCAAGACTCCATTAAAGGCTTGAAGCTTGGAATCTTGGAAGCTCTAGGAACCACGTTTGAGGCGGGTTTTATAACTCTAACTCTTAGCTTTGTTATGCATATCTTTGTTCTTGTTTTCTATGATTAGTTCTTCTTCTACCTCCCTTCTTCCTTTCTCTTTTGCAAGCAAAACGGTGGAGGAACCGACCTGAAAAGAGGTTGAGGATGATGGGCGTGGATTCCTAGGTCACTTTATGAAACGACCTTGGACCCTTTTGGTCCAAACGGGTGCAACGCGTTTAAGGTCAAACAGGTTCAACCCGTTTTGATATCAAACGATCCTGCAAGATTGTTTGGATCAAAACGACCCCAAGACCATTTCATAGGGTTGACCAAGGTATGACCATTTGAGGGTCTGTTCATAATGTATTGAATTTATTTCCTACAAAGAATTATAATCTAATTCCTAACCAATTGAGAGTTGAAGGCACTTCAACACCCTAACCATAATGGGGTTGAAATTGCTGATTTTAATTATAGATCATGTTGAGTTTTGGGTTGGAGGATCCAAACGGGTTCAAACCCATTTGGGGTTCACCCAAACGGTCTCACACTCGTTTAGTGACACCTCAAGACTGTTTTGATTTCTAGGGTTAAGGAAAATTGATCCATTGTAGGTCCAATTTCAATAGGTTGAAGAATTGATAAAAGTGTTGATTTTAGACCTAATTAGGGTTCAATCCTAAACAAATCAACTTAGATTTTTGTCAAACTTTGGGAAAACGGTCTCAAGACCGTTTGGAGGTCATCCAAACGATCTCAAGACCATTTGGGCCAAGTTTGGGCCCAATTGGAGTTCAATTGATGGGTTCAATTACAATTTGTTTCACATTGTTGAGAATTGATGATTAGCCGATTGGAAACCCTAATTGAGTTAGACTTAACCCTAATTGGCTTTCAATTAAGGGTCAAATTGGAGTCCAATTGATTGAGGCTCATCCTAATTGACTCAATTTGTAAGTGGTTAACATGGCTTTGCCCAATTAAAGGCTTCAACATAGGAAACCCTATTCAAACATAACCTATGTGTCACCTATTATGTTCATGCGGTTTGGACCCAAGTAAGTTCACACTCGTTTGAGTCCAAACGAGTTTACACTCGTTTAAGTCCAAACGAGTCTACACTCATTTGATCTCAAATGGGTTCACACTCGTTTGATCTCAAACGGGTTCACACTCGTTTGATCTCAAACGGGTTCACACTCGTTTGATCTCAAACGGGTTCACACTCGTTTGATCTCAAACGGGTTCATACTCGTTTGATCTCAATTGGGTTCACACTCGTTTAGACTCAAGTGGGTTCAAACCCGTTTAAGATCAAGGGGGTCCACACTCGTTAAGGCCCAAATGGGTTCTAGGTCGTTTGAGGTTAAACGAGTTCAAGGTCATTTAAGAATCAAATGGGTTGAAGGTTGAAGATCAAACCCTAAACCAATTGGAGATTTTCAAGGTTGATTATACTTAATCACTTGAAGGTGTAAATGGTTCAATGATGATCTAATATAAACCATAATGGTAACTTAAGATAGTAAGGGACTAAGTGATTAATGAATTGACCCATGAGGATGATCAATGGGTAATTTACCAAAAATGCCCCTGAGAGGTTTAATTGAGTTATACCTTGTTCTAATCAAACCCGAATCACTTGATAGTGGTGATTTGGTTTATGTGGATCAAAGGGGACTTAACCTAATCTAATATAAGTGGTGTAGTCACCATCTACTAGTGATAGGAGAGAGAAAGTACCATTTATGGTGGAAACTCAAGTAAAATACCTTTAATATACATGAATGTGCATGATTAGGGTATGATCCACTTATGAGAGATCATGGAAACCCTAATTATGGTAATTGGTGAATCTTAATCTTATTTGAGGGCTTTAATGATGATGTTTCTCATGCATGGTGATGTAATGAGATTAATTCACCATGAGGTGAATAGTAAACCCTAATTCTAGGGTGATGACATATATTGTGAATAGTAAATCCTAATTGATGAAAATCAGGGAATCTAACCCTTGTAAGAATATAAGGGTACAACTCTTGATATGAACGGCTTACTATTATCAGTTGAATTAACCATGCATGTTTCTATACATGATGGTGATCATATCCAGGTAAGGATTATGATTTCATATTCATTGGAAGCATGTTATTAGCTTTATGAATAATGACATATGTTGATGCCTAATAAGTGGCATCTTATGAGAATGATAGGCTGTAAGAGCCATGAATATCATCAAGGTCATGCTTGTAAAATGACTTGTGATTGGACGATTGAGAAATGATAATTGATGTGAGTTAGATTTGATACATTTAGTATTCTATTTTCATAGCTGCTATGCTAATGATTAATGTTTGAAAACATTTATGATGCTAAAAGAATACTGAAATGTACCTAATAACCAAGTTTAATCATATCATGTAGAGCCCTGATCATAGATCCATCATTGTCAGGATTTAAATGATGGTGAAATAGGTTTTCCTAAGGGAACTCCTGGATCACATACTTTAGAGTATGTGGGGGAATATGGATGTGTATATCCTTACATCCTAGTGTAGGAGTTGATGTTGATGTATCTTAATCCATCAACCCTTCACTATATGTTTATACCGGGATGATGTAACACTATTCTTCCTAGGGAATCTTTTATACCGCATCGATGAGAGATAAACATGAAATCTTTCGATGGCGAAGAGAGTGCAGAATGCCACTGTGACTCTAATAGTGAAGTACCAGAATACCCTGGTAAGCTATATTAGCAGGGACACTAGATGTCCTGCATGTTTATCCTCATTCTGACTGAGGTAGTTGAGGGTCATGAGAATCCAGCTCTTTCGATGACCTAGTATGATACCGATGTGACTTACTAGTGATCGGTTGGAGCATGAGCGGTATACCTCATCTCTGCATGGCATAATGATGTTTGTAAAACATAATTAACCGCGTAGCATAACTGCTTAGGTTGAACTACGAGGAACATTGATTGATATTACATTGCTTGTTTTTAATATCCTGTTCAAAGCATTAGTATACGTGTTCTTCATATTCCTTAAATAAAGATGAGTATGTGTTATCAAGCCTGCTGTGAGTAACCTAAATTACCTGCTCATGATATTCCTTTGATTGCTTTTAACAAAGTTTCTGGCGGAGAGTTATAACTCTCGCTGGGACAATTATTTAAAATTGTCTCACCCCGTAGATTTCTACCTTTAGGTGGACGTCGAGGTCGAAGGAACCGATCTGCAGGTGGACAGCAGCAATAGCAGCAAATTCAGGAGCAGCAGTGACTTCAGGTGGAAACACTGTGCTGTCTAGTCTTGTAGTCAGAATAGTCTTATGTCGTCTCTGTACACTCAGGTCCTAGGAGTTTGTTGATCTGAGAATTTTGAAATCTTGAGATTTTGTATCATGACGTATATAATCACTCGAGAAGTGATTTATCAGATATATAAACAGTTCATCTTACTTTTATAAAAGGAGTTTCAGGTTTTTAAGATCTCGTTTTCGAAAAGTTTTAATTTTTTGTGATTTTCGTATTCCGTTGTTAATCGAATCGATTCCGCTATGTTTATCTTGTGTTTTGGAGATCAGAGCCCACAATTAGTGGTATCAGAGCTCTACGTTTGCTGAGTCTACAGAGACATAGGACTTAGAGTGTCAAGTCTATCCTTAGTACTTCTTTCTTATCTAATAGAGTCTTCTGCTCCTCAGGAGAAGAAGATAATTAAGGATGTCTGGACCACAGGTGGAGTATGAGGCCAAAAGTAGTGTTGTTGTGCCTCGAGAAGGTGCAAGGAACCTAGAAATAGAGCAACCTATACCTGAGCCACCTATGGAGCCACCTCGGTTTGACCCAGCTGACATGGGAAACCCAGCGGTTCAAACTATGTTTGGGCAGTTTATGACTGCCATGACACATATCACCGACAGGATGCCCATGCCTGCACCTAGGGCACCTTTCTAGTCTAAGGGTCAAGGTATCGATAAAACATTCGAGCGACTTCGTCAGGTCAGAGCAACTGAATATTTTGGAACATCTGACCCTGCTAATGCTGATCTGTGGTTAACTAAGTTGGAGAAAGCTTTCAGAATCCTTAACATCCCCGAAGGTGAGAAGGTTAGACATGTTGTCTATCTTCTCAAAGGTAGTGTTGGTCACTGGTGGACCATGGAAGAGCAGAAGAGGCCTGGAATAGAGATCTCGTGGGAAGACTTTCGTCGAGAATTTGTCCGCAGATATTTTCCAAAGACCTTCCTGGATGAGAAGATCTCTCAGTTTGAGAGACTGAGACAGGGTATGATGAACATTAGCGAGTATGAGGCTAAGTTCATGGAGTTGTTGCGATTCTGTCTGCATATGGCTAGCACAGATGAAGAAAGGATTAGGAGGTTTGATAAGGGTTTGAATGCCGACATGACTACTCCCGTGTCTGCACTAGAAAACCGGGAGAGATTCTCTACCTTTGTTGAGTCAGTCCGAAGGATAGAGAGATCCGTAGTTGAGAAAAGACAAACCCAAAAGAGATATCCACAGTTCCAGGGATCTTCATCTAGAGACTTTAAGAAGCCTAGATTCTCTGCACCTACACCTCCACCACCCAGATCGAGTTCTCAGACTCAGTGGTCCCCAAGTAGAGGTAGAGGACGAGGTTTACCGCCACGAGAGACTCACAGTTCAGCATCAATATCGGTCACAGGACCGCCAAGACCACAACAACTGGAGAGAAGTTGCTATAACTGTGGGAAGGTGGGACATATGATGAAGGATTGTAGGTCTAGGTCTGTCAGTGTGACACAGCCTCTGAGGCAGGATCAACAGGGATCACAGAGAAGGTAGTCTCAAGGAGCAGCTAGAGGACGTGGGCAAGCGTCTCAGGCTAGATCGTCAGCACCAACTCAACCTCAGGCGACAGCGAGGTTCTATGCTATGAACCCACCAGAAGCAGTAGTCAATCCATGGGTTGTGGCAGGTCAGATGGAACTTTTATATTCTGATATGTCTAAATCCTGTGTGGTATCTGTTTTGATTGACCCGGGTGCTACGCACTCCTTTGTCACTCGAAGAGTGATTCGTAACTGCAATATAACAGTTAGACATAGGGCAGATAGCTTGTTGCTTGAAACTTCATTGAGAGGATCTGCTGTTTTGCAAGAGGTATGCTCTCCCTGCATCCTCTTCTTTTCTGATCATCGCATTCAAGTGGATCTTATACCACTTGATATGCAAGGATTTGATATAATCCTGGGGATGGATACCTTGGAAAGGTATAGAGTTGTCTTGGGCTGTGAATCCAAGCAGGTTGTGTTTGTTGATGAGAGCAACACATGGATCTTTCAAGGAGAGAGAAAGATTATACCCACCTGTCTTATGTCTACCATGGTTGCTGATAAGCTGATGAGGCAAGGATGTTATGCATTCTTGGCCCATGTGATAGATACCACCATGAAGAGTCCTAACCTTGCTGAAGTTCCTATAGTCAGGGAATTTAAAGATGTATTTCCTGAAGAACTTCCAAGTATGACACCGCCTCGGGAAATTGATTTTGAAATCAATTTGATCCCAGATACCCAACCTATAGCACAAACACCGTATAGGATGGCACCTGCTGAGATGGCAGAACTCAAGAAACAACTTCAAGAGTTGCTTGAGAAAGGTTTTATCCCACCGAGTACTTCACCTTAGGGTGATCCGGTTTTGTTTGTTAAAAAGAAAGATGGATCAATGAGATTATGCATCGATTATAGAAAATTAAATAAAGTAATAATAAAGAATAAGTACCCTTTACCGAGAATTGATGATCTTTTTGACCAGTTGCGTGGTGCAACCGTCTTCTCGAAGATAGACTTGAGGTCAGGATATCATCAACTTCGTATTAAGGACAGTGACATACCCAAGTCTACTTTCAGGACAAGGTATGGTCACTATGAGTTCACAGTTATGTCGTTCGGACTAACTAATGCACCAGCTGCATTTATGGAACTCATGAATAGAATTTTCCGACATTTCCTCGATCAGTGTGTTGTTGTCTTTATAGATGACATCCTGATCTATAGTAGAGATACTCAGCAACATGAACAACATCTTCGTCAGGCTCTAACTTTGCTAAGACAACATAAGCTATACGCTAAGTTTAGCAAGTGTGAGTTCTGGATGCCGAAGGTATCTTTTGTTGGACATGTGATATCTGCCTCGGGAATTCGTGTTGACCCTAAAAAGGTAGAATCTGTTCTACAGTGGGAACAACCGAAAACACCGACGAAGATTCGTAGTTTCTTAGGGTTGGCTGGCTATTATCGAAGGTTCATTAAAAACTTCAGTTCTATAGCCCTACCCTTGACAAAGTTGACCCGGAAAGATGTTCCTTTTGCCTGGAGTGATAAGTGTCAACAGTCTTTTCAGTTGCTGAAGGAGAGGTTGACAAGTGCACCTATGCTTGTGCTACCTGAGCAAGGCAAAGGATACATAATTTTCTGTGATGCCTCCAAGAATGGACTCGGGTGTGTGTTGATGCAGGATAAACAAGTGATTTCTTTTGCTTCCCGACAGCTTAAGAAACACGAGGAGAATTATCCGACACATGATTTAGAGTTAGCTGTTGTGGTTCATGACTTGAAAATCTGGAGACATTATCTTTACGGAGAAACCTTCCAGATTTTCACAGACCATAAGAACCTTAAGTATATCTTCTCTCAGCATGACCTTAACATGAGGCAATGTCGCTGGATGGAGTTAATCAAGGATTATGATTGTACAATAGATTACCATCCAGGAAAGGCCAATGTAGTTGCAGATGCCTTGAGTAGGAAATCAGCAATATCATCCTCTGATAGGGCACAATTAAACTCTTTAGTATGCCCTAGGAGAGATATGCTTATCTCCTTAAGGCAAGACAATGTACAGATGAAGGTGTCATGGATTACCGGGTTGTTGGCTGAGATGCATATCAAACCCACCCTAAGAGAGCAGATTAAGGAGGCACAACAAGTTGATGTTACATTTCAGCAGATCAGATCTGAGTATGGTGATGAGAAGTGAGAAGGTTTTCATGAATCAGATGATCAAGTGGCATGCTATCATGGGAGGATGATAGTACCAGATGTAGATAACCTGAGGAAGTTAGTCCTGGAAGAAGCTCATTCTTTAATGTATGCTATGCATCCAGGAAGCACCAAGATGCATCAAAACTTGAAAGATATGTATTGGTGGCCTGGGATGAAGAAGGACGTAGCTGAGTTTGTTCTGAGGTGTCCAGTGTGTCAGCAAGTTAAAGCTGAACACCAGAAGCCTGCAGGAACAATGCAACCTTTACCCATACCACAGTGGAAGTGGGATCATGTAACCATGGACTTTGTTGTTGATCTACCTAGAACAAACAAAGGACATCATTCCATTTGGGTAATTGTTGATAGGTTGACTAAGACAGCGCATTTCTTACCTATCAAAACAACATATTCTGCTGAAAGGTTATCCCAGTTATATGTTCATAAGATAGTGTGTTTGCACGGAGTTCCTGTCACCATAGTTTCTGACAGAGGTCCTCAGTTCACAAGTCATTTTTGGGAATAGCTACATAAGGCACTAGGTACCCAGTTAAGGTTTAGTACAACTTTTCATCCACAGACGGATGGACAGTCAGAAAGGACTATACAGACCTTAGAAGATTTGTTGAGAGCATGTGTTCTCCAGTTCATAGGAAGTTGGGATCTGCACCTAAGCTTGATAGAGTTTGCCTATAACAATAGCTATCAACATAGTATTGATATGGAACCTTATGAAGCCTTGTATGGTAGACGTTGTAGATCACCCTTATGCTGGTATGAGACTGGTGAACATCAATTGTTAGGTCCTGATCTTGTGCAGTAGACTACGGAAAAGATTAAAGTAATACAACAATAGATTAAGACTGCACAAGATAGGCAAAAATCTTATGCTGACAAGCGTCGTAGACCGTTGGAGTTCCAGGTTGGAGACAGAGTGTATCTCAAGGTCTCGCCTTGGAAAGGAGTCCTTCACTTTGGAAGGAAAGGGAAGTTAGCTCCTAGATTTATAGGGCCTTATCCAATCATTGAACGGGTTGGAAAGGTAGCCTATAGACTAGAGTTACCACCAGAATTACAAAAACTACACCTTGTGTTTCACATTTCTATGCTAAGGAAATGTCATCCCGATACCGAGTCAGTTCTACAACCTATGGAAGTAGAATTGAATGAAGATATAACTTATGAGGAAGGACCGGTGTCAATCCTTGATAACAGAATTAAAAAGCTAAAGAAGAAAGATATAAGCCTTTTGAAAGTCCTCTGGAATCACCGTGGTGTCAAAGAAGCCACTTGGGAACTAGAGGATGAGATGAGAAGGAAATACCCTACTCTTTTCTCCTAGTATGCTTTATCGATTTCGGGGACGAAATCCTTGTAAGGGGTTGATAATTTGTAACATACCTGACCTGGGTTATGAGTTAACCCTAGGTGTTTTGCCTAAATATGTAATTAAATATTTGTGATTATCTTTTGGCATGTAATTAAGTTCCTAAGGAACATACATTTTTCATTTCTGTCCCTTTTAAACAATGATTGTAGTATTGTTTGGTAATACAAGGACCTATGTGCAAATTACCCAAGTAAGGGGTTTAACTTGCAAATTTCACAAGTTAAGATGTTCCTCTAATAAATAGACATCATATGAAGGAATATGATGAGGTATGATGGATTTCCCAAGTTTGGGCACCAAGGTGCAGCTTGTGGAGCAATCCTTGTGCTTAAACTCTAATTTTGGTGTAAAGTGCAATTTACCCAAAATGTGGGGTGCAACTTGTGCTAAACACTTTCTAGAATATATTTTATGACTCTTGACATCATTTAGAGAAGAAAGGATGAGAGGGGAACTTCTATTAAATAATTGGATAAGAAGGATGATCTTTGTAAGTGAAAACACCCAGTATGAGTAAGAAGACCCTTCATATATATATATATATATATATATATATATATATATACCTTAGTGTGCATATTGGTTTTCTTTACCCTTATATCTTGAGTTTTGATGGGATTTGATTAAGTTTTGATAGCTTGAACGTGCCTTAGAAATAAGGAGGGACTTGGATGAGAATTACATGCTTTAGAGGTCCTTATGGTGAAAATCAGCCTAAACTATATAAGCACCTTTCTTTCCAAACCAAGCAAACATTTTCCTTCACTTCCTCACTTCTCATCTTTCTCAACCAACCAAGGCAAAGCTCTGGAGCTCAAGGAAACGACCAACCTGTTCTAATGTAAGAGAACACCACCTTCTAGCTTGGATTCAAGGAGGAAATTGTATTACAAGGTTGAATTGCTAGTTTTCTTACTTAGGTTCCTTGTTCTAGCCGACCATCCCCATCTTTTTCTTGAAGAATTGACCTTGGCCGACTTGTGGATCTCAAGACGCCATTAAAGGCTTGAAGCTTGTAAGCTTGGAAGCTCTAGGAACCACGTTTGAGGTGGGTTTTATAACTCTAACTCTTCGCTTTGTTATGCATATCTTTGTTCTTGTTTTCTATGATTAGTTCTTGTTCTACCTCCCTTCTTCCTTGCTCTTTTGCAAGAAAAACGGTGGAGGAACCGACCTGAACAGAGGTTGAGGACGATGGGCTTGGATTCCTAGGTCACTTTATGAAATGACCTTGGACCCTTTTGGTCCAAACGGGTGCAACTCGTTTAAGGTCAAACGGGTTCTACCCATTTTGATCTCAAACGATCTTGCAAGATCGTTTGGATCAAAACGACCCCAAGACCGTTTCATAGGGTTGACCAAGGTATTACCGTTTGAGGGTCTGTTCATAATGTATTGAATTTCTTTCCTACAAAGAATTATAATCTAATTCCTAACCAATTGAGAGTTGAAGGCACTTCAACACCCTAACCCTAATCGGGTTGAAATTGCTGATTTTAATTATAGATCTTGTTGAGTTTTGGGTTGGAGGATCCAAACGGGTTCAAACCCGTTTGGGGTTCACCCAAACGGTCTCACACTCGTTTAGTGACACCCCAAGACCGTTTTGAAGTCTAGGGTTAAGGAAAATTGATCCATTGTAGGTCCAATTTCAATAGGTTGAAGAATTGATAAAAGTGCTGATTTTAGACCTAATTAGGGTTCAATCCTAATCAAATTAACTTAGATTTTGGTCAAACTTTGGGCAAACGGTCTCAAGACCGTTTGGAGGTCATCCAAACGATCTCAACACCTTTTGGGCCAAGTTTGGGCCCAATTGGAGTTCAATTGATGGGTTCAATTACAATTTGTTTCACATTGTTGAGAATTGATGATTAGCCGATTGGAAACCCTAATTGAGTTAGACTTAACCCTAATTGGCTTTCAATTAAGGGTCAAATTGGAGTCCAATTGATTGAGGCTCATCCTAATTGACTCAATTTGTAAGTGGTTAACATGGCTTTGGCCAATTAAAGGCTTCAACATAGGAAACCCTATTCAAACATAACCTATGTGTCACCTTTTATGTTCATGCGGTTTGGACCCAAGTAAGTTCCCACTCATTCGAGTCCAAACGAGTTCACACTCGTTTAAGTCCAAACGAGTCTACACTCGTTTGATCTCAAATGGGTTCACACTCGTTTGATCTCAAACGGGTTCACACTCGTTTGATCTCAAACGGGTTCACACTCGTTTGATCTCAAACGGGTTCACACTCGTTTGATCTCAAACGGGTTCATACTCGTTTGATCTCAATTGGGTTCACACCCATTTAGACTCAAGTGGGTTCAAACTCGTTTAAGATCAAGGGGGTCCACACTCGTTAAGGCCCAAATGGGTTCTAGGTCGTTTGAGGTTAAACGAGTTCAAGGTCATTTAAGAATCAAATGGGTTGAAGGTTGAAGATCAAACCCTAAACCAATTGGAGATTTTCAAGGTTGATTATACTTAATCACTTGAAGGTGTAAATGGTTCAATGATGATCTAATCTAAACCATAATGGTAACTTAAGATAGTAAGGGACTAAGTGATTAATGAATTGACCCATGAGGATGATCAATGGGTAATTTACCAAAAATGCCCCTGAGAGGTTTAATTGAGTTATACCTTGTTCTAATCAAACCCGAATCACTTGATAGTGGTGATTTGGTTTATGTGGATCAAAGGGGACTTAACCTAATCTAATCTAAGTGGTTTAGTCACCATCTACTAGTGAGAGGATAGAGAAAGTACCATTTATGGTGGAAACTCAAGTAAAATACCTTCAATATACATGAATGTGCATGATTAGGGTCTGATCCACTTATGAGAGATCATGGAAACCCTAATTAAGGTAATTGGTGAATCTTAATCTTATTTGAGGGCTTTAATGATGATGTTTCTCATGCATGGTGATGTAATGAGATTAATTCACCATGAGGTGAATAGTAAACCCTAATTCTAGGGTGATGACATATATTGTGAATAGTAAATCCTAATTGATGAAAATCAGGGAATCTAACCCTTGTAAGAATATAAGGGTACAACTCTTGATATGAACTGCTTACTATTATCAGTTGAATTAACCATGTAGGTTTCTATACATGATGGTGATCATATCCAGGTAAGGATTATGATTTCATATTCATTGGAAGCATGTTATTAGCTTTATGAATAATGACATATGTTGATGCCTAGTAAGTGGCATCTTATGAGAATGATAGGCTGTAAGAGCCATGAATATCATCAAAGTCATGCTTGTCAAATGACTTGTGATTGGACGATTGAGAAATGATAATTGATGTGAGTTAGATTTGATACATTTAGTATTCTATTTTCATAGCTGCTATGCTAATGATTAATGTTTGAAAACATGTATGATGCTAAAAGAATACTGAAATGTACCTAATAACCAAGTTTAATCATATCATGTAGAGCCTTGATCATAGATCCATCATTGTCAGGATTTAAATGATGGTGAAACAGGTTTTCCTAAGGGAACTCCTGGATCACATACTTTAGAGTATGTGGGGGAATATGGATGTGTATATCCTTACATCCTAGTGTAGGAGTTGATGTTGATGTATCTTAATCCATCAACCCTTCACTATATGTTTATACCGGGATGATGTAACACTATTCTTCCTAGGGAATCTTTTATACCGCATCGATGAGAGATAAACATGAAATATTTTGATGGCGAAGAGAGTGCAGAATGCCACTGTGACTCTAATAGTGAAGTACCAGAATACCCTGGTAAGCTATATTAGCAGGGACACTAGATGTCCTGCATGTTTATCCTCATTCTGACTGAGGTAGTTGAGGGTCATGAGAATCCGGCTCTTTCGATGACCTAGTATGATACCGATGCGACTTACTAGTGATCGGTTGGAGCATGAGCGGTATACCTCATCTCCGCAGAGCATAATGATGTTTGTTAAACATAATCAACCGTGTAGCATAACTGCTTAGGTTGAACTACGAGGAACATTGAGTGATATTGCATTGCTTGTTTTTAATATCCTGTTCAAAGCATTAGTATACATGTTCTTCATATTCCTTAAATAAAGATGAGTATGTGTTATCAAGCCTGCTGTGAGTAACCTAAATTACCTGCTCATGATATTCCTTTGATTGCTTTTAACAAAGTTTCTGGCAGAGAGTTATAACTCTCGCTGGGACAATTATTTAAAATTGTCTCAGCCCGTAGATTTCTACCTTTAGGTGGACGTCGAGGTCGAAGGAACCGATCTGTAGGTGGACAGCAGCAACAGCAGCAAATTTAGGAGCAGCAGTGACTTCAGGTGGAAACACTGTGCTGTCTAGTCTTGTAGTCAGAATAGTCTTATGTCGTCTCTGTACACTCAGGTCCTAGGAGTTTGTTGATCTGAGAATTTTGAAATCTTGAGATTTTGTATCATGACGTATATAATCACTCGAGAAGTGATTTATCAGAGATGTAAATAGTTCATCTTACTTCTATAAAAGGAGTTTCAGGTTTTTAAGATCTCATTTTCGAAAAGTTTTAATTTTTCGTGATTTTCGTATTCCGCTGTTAATCGAATCGCTTCCGCTATGTTTATCTTGTGTTTTGGAGATCAGAGCCCACATTTCATATGACTGAACCAGAAAGAATTGGAAGCTTGCCTTTGATGTTTATCAAATCAATCTTAATGTATCCCACCAATCATCCCATGATTGGCTCTCAGGGCATACATACCAACAACATGTATTATATATAGTCTCACTAGATAATATGAAATATATCAATCTTATTATATATTATTAATTTTATATATACATCATTCTCTTTGTACATGTTTAAAACCAGTGACTTCACTATAGGTGAAAAGTTATTAGATGTACATACTCCCTATACGATGGAAGAATTAAATGATGTAAGCGAACAATGGGCAAAAGCCTTACAAGTGGTGGGAATTTTTTATTATCATTGGAATACTAATGGCGATGATGACGATGATAATGATAAAGAATGATATTTCGAAACTTTTTTGTCATAATTATTTCTGTATTTGATGACATGTTAAACTTTGAAAGACACACTTATATATATATATATATATATATATATATATATATATATATATATATATGTCTGAATGAATTTTTTTGAATTGTCTTATCTATATATGTGTGTGTGAAGATGAATACATGAATGTTTCTACATGTGTCTGAATGTGAAAAGAGATGAAATGAATGGAACTGTAGGTTGCTACATGTGTGTGAATATGAAATGGAGGAGTGAAATGGAACTACAGGTTTCGACATGTGTGTGATGAAATCATATGAAATGTGTGTATACATGTGTGTGATGAAATCAAATGAAATGTACTTATATATGTGTATGAATCATTCCATATTAATTGTCCATCCTTTTTAATTTTGTAGGTTTGTGGCATGTTGTTGGATGAAATCAATGGATGATGTAAACCTGTAGTTCAGAACTGAATTTTAGGTTCTGCATCCCCATGATCAGCTAGACAACAGGCCTGCAAGCTGATAAGAAAAAAAAAATCAAAACATAGTCACGGTTAAAAAAGAAACTGACAACAAAAACATAACTCGTCAGTGATTAATAGGTAATCGACGTCTTTATCCCTTGATGGTGTTGGTTACTGTTTGATACCATCAATAACTTTTAGGTCAACGAAGTCAGTTTTATGTTGCTAACCGACACATGTGGTCTAACTTGGGGCCAGTTTTTTTTTCGGGATGGTATGTGGCGTCAGTTATGACTTGATAACCAACGTATATGGCCCCCTGCTGACACATTTTTTGGGTTTGCAATCGGGGGATGGCTTTTTGGCATCGATTATGAAATTGATGCTCATGGCGTCTACATTTAGTGTCACCCACTTGGGTGTCGCTTGGAAACTGACTTCTAAAGTCATATTTAATCGACGCTAAAGGTGATATCTGTACTAGTGACATTTATACTAGTATGACTGATTTTCCATCTATTTCTAGTGTTGTTCTACTGGTGTGACTAATTCAGTATGTTTGAATCCATGGATGACAGAAAAGATTCACCTCATACAGTTATCTATAATGACAATGCTCCTATCTCCATAATTAAATTAAATGGTGATAATTGCTTTCTCTGGTGAATTCTATTCAAGCAATTTTGAAATCCATAGAAAACATGAAACTCATTGAAAGGCCTACTAAGGATACTCCTGAATGAAAACAACAAAACAACCAAGTTAAATGTAGGCTTTGGAACAACACAGAGCCTTCTATTTCCCCTAAATACATGTTCTCTAAAACTATGAAGGAACTTTAGGATGCTTCTCATTGTCACTAAATGTACGAAAAGAATGCTCTAAGTCTTTATGAAATTCAAGATAAACTCTTCGATGAAAATCAGGATGATAAGATTGTAGATGAGTATTATGCCTCTGGTTAGATTCTTCCGACATCTTGACTACTTTTAGCCCATCACTTCTTAAGATCAAAGAAAAGAGTGTAATAATATTATCATTGCCAAATTTCTCAATGGCCTCAATCCGGCCTATGCTCTAAGTCATGAAATCATCCTGGTAGGGGACAACTTTGAAACTCTAGAAGACGTCTGCTCTTGTCTCCATTAGTTCTACATCTGAATCCTATCTTCTAGTCTACCATATTCATGATTTCCAATTGAAGTCGTTTCTTGTGGACTTGAACGTGGACGTCCCCTGAGGCCCAAAAGTGCATCTTATACAACTAGTTAGCATACTTAGAGGGAAAATGTTTTTAGAATAACAATCATCATTATGGGTTCAGTCATGTCACCTTCATTGTCCATGTTTCCCAAGTAATAGAAAGTTGTATGTCACCATCTCTTCAGTCGAGTATGAGAAACTTTTACAAGCCTTCGAACAAGCTCCTCAACAATTATAGGATATGTGGATTCTATGACCTTGCAAACTATTGCGACATCCTTGGCACATATGGCCTCCAACCAAGGTAATGTCAGGTCCTCCATGTTGGCATCCAATTCTTTCTTAATTATTGACTCTAGGGCCACCCAACATATGACAAGTACGAGACTCCTTCTATTCTCCACTGAACCTTTTATTCCTACCTCATCTATTACTCTAGGAGATGGGTCCACCAAAACTATTTAACAATGTGGGAGTGTTAACATCTCACTTAGTCTTAAACTCAAGTATATCCATTGTATTTTCAATTTTCCCTTTAATGTAATGTTCCTATCTAAATTAGTTGATTCCTTTACTTGAAATGCCACCTCTGGTAGTCATGATCTTTTGACGGAGGATTCTTAGACTTTGAGGATGTTTTCTTCATGTTCTAAAGTGAGTGACCTGTACTACTTTGGTGATGGCATTCCTTCATCTTCCCTTATGGCATCCACACCTCTTCAATAACACCAATGCTATGGTTATCCATCTCTTAAAAATAAAGCCATTAGAACCCTCTTTATATAGTTTAGGAAGTCTTTCAAATATATGTCATGAGTTCTAGAAGCATTATAGGAGTTCTTTTCCTCAAAAAATAGTCCATGTTCAAAAGTTACTTCTGATGTTATTCGTAGTGACATTTTTGGTCCTTTCAGAACTTTTACTTTTAATGGAATATGTTATTTCACTACGTTTGTTTATGATTTGTATAGCATGATTTGGTTGTGCTTATTAAAATCTCATGATGAGATGATTGATATTTTTCAGACATTACTAAAATGATCTCAACACAATTTAATTAATCTGTTAAAATCTTTTGAAGTGATACTACTTTAGAATATGTTTCGAGATAAGTGTCTTTGTCTTGTTCTAAAACTAGAACAATCCATTACCATCTTCTCTCATAGTCCACAACAAAATGGGATTGCAGAACGTAAAATTTAACATTTTCTTGATGTTTCTCGCACTCTTATGCCTCACAAAAAATTGTGTAAGTCTTACTGGTCTAAACATATTCTCATTGGATGCTACCTTATCAAACAGTAACTATTCTCTTTTATGTGGAACAAGACACACTTTTTGGTTGTTTTCCCACTAAAATGACTTTTTGTTTTCCTTTTTTTTATTTTAGGGTATACTGCTTTTGTTCATATCTTTGATCCAAATGCAGATAAACTTGACCTCCGCTCTATCACAATTGTTTACCTTGGATATTCTAACTTTTAGAAAGGTAATCCTTGTTATAGTCTAAGCAACTACCATATGTATGTCTCGTATAATGGTACTTTCCATAAATCAGATGTGTTCTTTGATTTTGCTTTGTCATTGTTTCCACCTCACTCTAAGTTCATTTAGCTTGATCTACCCAACCTACTAGATCATGAACCAATCACCCATCCTCATGTGACTCATGTCACCCCTATAATTCCTCTACTATTAACACATGACCTAAAATCATTGTTAACTTCTAAGGATCTATCACACCCCATGGCTCTCTATAAAGGTATATGTCCTTTCACTCTCTTTCATCTAATGTCCCATACCTATTGTCTATCCAAATAGTATCATACCATTATATCTATTTCCTAACAACTCGATTCTATTCATATTCTATAAAAATATCATGAGGTCCTACAACACCCTGGTTGGAAAGTTGTGACGAGAAAGCACCTAGACCCAATGGCTTCCCTGCGATGTTCTTCAAGAAGGGAGAGGAGTCAAGGAAATGACATATTTCCATGATAATGGTACTTGGGATCTTGTTTCCCCACCTTTAGAAATAAATATTGTTGAATGTAGATGTATCTTCTCTATCAAACTCAATTCATATGGATCAGTCAAACGGCTTAAAACTAGTCTTTCTACTAAGTGACCCAAACGTATGGTCATGATATCTTTCAAACCTTCTTAGTTGTCACTTACATTTCTTTTCTCAGGATTGCAATCTCTCTTTCCACTCACATGGACTGGCCTCTATTCTATATCGATATACAAAATGCCTTCATCCATGATTTTTCGGAGGATAAAGGTCATATGTAGCAGCCTCCTAGATTTTGTACTCAATGGGACTCTTCAAAAGGATTTTGTCATATCAAATGCTCTTTGTATGGCCTCAAGTGCTTAAGTTAGACCTAATTTATTAAACTCAATGGAGTTCATGCTAGGTTGGGTTTGACAAAATCTTCCAGTGATCACACCATCTTATTTTCTACATCTTAAGATGGAAATGTTATCCTCGCAATCAATGTTGATGATATCATTATCCCTAGTAGTGACGTTCTAGATGAAACATGTGTTCCATTAACATTTTCATACCTACAATCTGGGACAACTTTGCTACTTCTTGGAAGTTAAAGTGCTACGCTCTCATCATATAGTTATTCATCTCAAAAAGTCTTATCCTCTTGAAGGGTTCTAGTGTGCTAAATTCTAAGAATGATTCTTCACCTATGGACTATCACAATAATGTCTAGATCTCCCTCTCACATCCCCGACCACTATAATATATTACAATCACACATCTATTCATATATCTAATAAGTTATTTTTTCACAAATGTACTAAGTACACTGAGGTTGACTACCACTTCGTAAGAGATCTAATTCGTGCCAAAAAGATATGAAGATTGTAGAACAGACTTCTGATATCTTCTTCAAGCCACTTCCATGTTCATCCTTCTCCTATATGTGATGCAAGATGGGAATACGTGATGCGTACTTTCCATCTTGAGGAGGCATGTTAGTGGTATTTTAGATTAAAAGGAACACTAGAAAGTTTTAGTGACCAGAAACTAAAGGATAATACGTTCATTTTGCATCAGGCCAAATCCGCTATGTCAAAAAATATGTTGAGTGCTAGACCGGTCAGGGAACTGATGCGCCTAATGGATTGAGCAGTCACTCCACTTGTGAATGATACCTTGGTATCGATGTAAAACTAAACAAATTGCTTATGCACCAAGAACCGAGGACTGACAACTCGTAGTATGGGTCTAGCTTATTGATACATTACAAAAAAATCATTATCTCTATAGTAGCTAAATAGGCTGGATGTATTTAAGGCCATTAGAATTTGTTTATTTTATGTTATATTGTGTCTACACTACATGTTATCTACGACAAGGCTACATAAATGCCATGTAATCTTCCCAATTCAGAATAAGAATTTCTCTTCCAATTATAACTAACAGCAACTCATTCAATATATTATGTTGTGGTTCGGTACAATAAATCACGAGTTTGACGGTGTTAAAATGGTTTCTCGTATTGAAAATCCCGGTGGCGTTAAAATGGTTTCTCGTATTAAAAATCCCGGTGGTGTTAAAATGGTTTGTCGTATTAAAAATCCCGTTGTTTCATTTTCAGCGTAGCCGACTGGTCAAATAAACCGTCGGTAAACAAAGTCTCGCTTTTAACCTACCTCGTAATCTTGGTGATGGGCTTTTCACGGATCGATACGACCCAGTATCGAATTAGTGTCGGTCGTGGTACGTCACCCTTCCGGTTCCGGCTGGGTCAAGACTCGAGAGACACCCTTCCTGCTGGGTCAAGAATACGATTCGCACTGCATTGCTACTTTTACTTGAAAAACTATAAGATCCGTACAATGACTATGATCACCACCCGACCAATCGATTGGGCTCTAACCTCGTGGCAGAACGAGAAGAACAGAGGTCAACATCCCACAAGTTTTAATAACATTAGGCCGCATAAGTTGGTATCGTTAAAAATACGTTCAAAGGTAAAAGCGGCTAGACTATTTTTTCCCATATTACAGTTAAATATTTCATGTCAGATACTTTATTTAAAATTTTGGGTCGGCAAGACATTATATATGGCTGTCAAACATATTTCATCGACTACTTTGCTGCTAAAAATGAAAACGAATCATTTAAAAGAAAACACAACATGCCTCCGCAACCGCGACATGTTGGTGCCGAGGAGTGTGTAAAGAAGTTGGTATAATATCATAATTAACCTTCTATGGAAACCTCCCCGGGAACTACAAATCGCATGTTTATTGCATTATCCCCAGAAACAATCTTTTATATTATTTGTATTTCATAATCGTTGATCGTATCCATTATAATATATTATACCAGTAGGTGTATTCCTAAATCAAAGTCCGGTCCGAAACGAATCCCGACTCTTTGAGTCAATGTCGAGTATATCTTAAACGAGGGACATGATGTGATCCCAAAGCAAAGCATGCTGACATTATTTAACAGCATAGACAGATTGCTTGACGTCAAAACTAAATATTGATGCAGCCTGTCATGCAATGACGAATGATCAGCAATAGCTGGAGTCTTTCAACAAGTTCCACTGGCTTAACAATTCGACAGCAGAGTTACGTTAAAATGATATACCCTCCTGTTTGCGATGAGAGATGGGCATGAAAGACTAACTGTAGAATCTGATGTACAAAAGGTTTCAACTTCTTGACATCTGAACAACAACGAATACACGCTGGGTATAAAGCTCTTCGACAATGCATGTTATGGTTATGTCAACCAAGTGCATAAATTCATCATGTATCATTGAGATTGCAGCCGAAACTAAACTACCTCATAGATGAAAGCGCTAAATGGGGCGTACGCGTCTTGATAACAGTGACCGTTAAGGATCAGAATACAAAAGCAAGTGACATTCACATGGCAGCTAAATGCGCAGATCCTATGAAAACGAAAGAAACATATATCTCAAGAGAAATGAATAACTTAAGTAGGTAACTTAATTAGTTGATGCAAGGGAAATCACTCTCTTTGACTTGTTTTAGAGAAATCAATGTCTTGCTACATGCGATGTGTTTTCCATGACAGCAGTTTGCATGCGGACCGTGCCCTTATCAACTAAGTCTGAGCTACCTGAAGTGTTAACATCGAATGGAGTAGCGCAAATTACATTAGAGACCACCAGCTAAAGAATATGAGGATCGAAACACGATGCGCACAACAGACACAACGGGAGCGTTGTCATGTGAAGAAAGGAAACAAGTGTTGGGAATAGAAAAAGGATCAGGTCATGCCTAATTGGATGTAGACTTGAGTAGGAGTTGGATTGTGCTACCAATTCTGATAGGAGTCAAATCTAAAAGGGAAAGAATATGATTTCCTATGTGCAACATAGAGTTAGACTCGGAGTTGGATAACGATTTCTAGTTGCAACCACATGACATAGAGGTCAATAACTAGAGATCTTAGGGGAGGCCATTGAGATCATCCCACCGGTTGAGGTGCGATCCCTCCAGTTGCTTGTTGGTGCCTTTTGTGGTAGAAGAGCAGGAGAATAAGAACAACGGGAGGAACTCTCTTGGTTAAATAAGAGATGGTCAACGACTTTACCTTAAAGTAAAGTAGCGGATGACATTCAGTGACACATTGGGTGCACTAGCAAAGCAGCTCTCTTGATTGATAAGAGAGGACCAATGACTTTGTCATGAAGCAAAGTAGCGGTTGGCAGTTACATACGTAGTATTGTCATAGCGACAACGGTCCGACCTAGTCAGTGGTTACAATGACATCAAGCAGTCTCCATCAACGACAACGGCCTCGTGATGAGATCAAGTAAAGAAGGATGTTTTGTACACACTGAGTGTGATTCTCTTCTTCCTCATCTTTATTCTCGTGTGGGAAGGGCTACCTGGATTTAGGAGTAATTAAATTCAGATAATGTGAGTTGTAATCTTAATTACATAGTTCTTGTTGGCCGGTATTGTCATGTGGTTTTTCTCTCCTTATCTTGGGGAGAGTTTTTCATGTTAAGTCTGGTATTTGTTCTTTGAGTTTATACACTTGTCGGGAACGCTTCCGCATTAAGTTTTTATCACATCCAGGACCGTATCAGTACAACATCCCCAACAAATGGTATCAGAGCGCATACTGTAGATATAGGTCCATCTAGGGAAGGATGAAGATGTGACGATGACGATATAGTTGACAAGAACAAATTGGAAGATTTGGAAACCCAATATGGAGGATATTCTCAATTGCAAAGATCTATATGATTCGATAGAGGGATAAAAGCTAGGGAGTATGTCTGATGCGGACTGAAAGAAATTAAACAAGAAGACTGTTGGACAATTTGAAAGTGCCTCAATATTTCCGTGTTCCATCACGTCTCAAAAAGGACCAATACCAAAGATCTGTAGGAGAAGCTCAAGAAATTATATGAGAGGGAGACTGTCACAAATAAATCTTTTTTGATTAAAAAGTTGGTGAACCTCAAGTACCGATACGGTACAAGCATCGCCGAGCATATGAATGAATTCCAAAGCTTTGTAAATCGACCAGGGTCCATGGAGATGGTTCTTGATGATGAACTCGAGGCTCGACTTCTTCTGGGATCATTACCTGACAGTAGGGAGATACTCATACTTACAGTCAACAATTCTGCACAAAAAGGCAAGTAGATACTTGACAATATGAAAAGCAGTCTACTGAATGAAGAGACTCGAATACGAGCCTCAGGAGATAGCGGATCAGAGGTGCACTTCACAGAAAGTATAGACGTTGATAGAGAAAGAGACTGTGGAAGATCCAAGAGCCGCAGTGAGTCCCAAAACTATGAGAAGTCTTGTGGTAGATCTAAGTCGAAGAGTAGTAGAAGGTGCTTCCATTGCGGAAAGCGAGGTCATTTCAAAAAGGATTGCAAGGTGGGTATGAAGCCAAAGACAAATAAGATGACGACAAGAATACTGCAACAACAATTTCAAATGATAGAGACAATGATGACGGTGTGGTATTAACAGTCCAAGAACAGTGTTTGCATGCTGAGGATGATGATTCTGAGTGGGTGGTGGATAATGCCACTTCTTATCATGCTACACCAAGTAAAGAATTATTCACTTTATACAGGAGGGGAGACTTCAAGAAGGTGAACATGGGAGATTCCAGCTTCTCTAGAATTTTCAGGAATGGAGACATTTGTGTTTAAACAAGTGTTGGTTGCATGCTCACACTAAAGGACATTCATCACGTTCCAAATTTGTGGCTGAGTTAATATTCTTTGATAGAGAAGGTTGTTATCTGGATTTTGGTGGTGGGAAATGCAAGGTCACCAAGGGGGCCTTGGTTATTGTGCGGGGAAAATTATGTCTCACATTGTATAAGTGTGACAAAGTGAATTTTTGCATAATTATGATTTAATTACTCGTTTACCCTCAATGACTTGAATATATCACTCATGATGTCTCCCATGAATTCATGACTCTATAATGACTTCCAAAGTAGAGTAACTCACACTTTAAATCAAGTTGATACACTTGTGTTCAGGAAACCCTAAATTTGCCATACCCTTTAACCCTTTGATTAAATTCTTGACCATACGTACTCATTTTGATTTGTAATTTTGCACACATATTTTAGACTCCATCATGAAGCAGTGATCCAAATTTGAGGTCATTTGGACACTCCTAAAATTTTATATGAGTTTTCTAAATTTTGCTCCCCTTTTAGCCCTAAAATACCCTCTTTATTTCCCTTTTTCTTATTTACTGGGCTCAGCCCAATAGTTGGATGGCCTGACCCAGACGCAGACCCCTTGGACTGGGGAATACCCCCTTCTTTTCATGCTTAACCGTTTTGGACTGGCCTCATGATCCAGGGCTCACTTGGGGGCGAACCCCAACCCTTGGATCTGAGGCATGCAGATCTCAGGCCACATCAGAGGGTCAATGACCTGTCTCCTACCTCCCGCAATCAACAGGGAAGGTAGCTATGAGATCGAGAAGGCAAATTAACTCAGAACCACCATAGTTTGAAAATCAAATGAATGAAAATCATGTGTCTCGCAAATTCAAACTCCTCAAGCCCTTTAGATGATTCAAATCAACCTGTTTTGAGGGTGTTCAAGAGCCCTCTCTCACAGGCGCCACCATGGGCACAGAGCCCCCTCGAAATCTAGAACCTAGCCCTAATTCCATATAAAAATTCTACCCCTGGCTTCGTCTCTCACTCACAACACCAACTAGCACACAGGATCCCATTGTCCCTCTCCCTCTCGTATTCCCCTCTTTTTGCTCTACTGTGGAACCACTGTGACACCGCTGTGCTACAAGTCCAGCTTGTTGCTGAGAAGATGAACGTCAAGCCTCGATCCAAACCCATGGTCAAGGGTTGACCAAAATCCAATGACACCAGACGAATCGTACTCACCTTCTCCTCTCCCTCTCCCTCAGACGTGACTGGGAGGCCACACGCTCTTAGTCGCACGATCACGATTGCGGTCAAAGGTCACCTACCAAATCAATGACTCATGTTTTTCCTCGGCCTTGCTTTTCAGTATTTCTCTTCTCCTCTCTGCTCAAAATAGCAATAAATAGCTAGATCTTGGTTAAATCATAGAAAATTCATCCTCGCTCCAAATAATTCGAGTAAATAGTCAATATTGACCAGAAAAATCCTACAAATCATTTAAAAATGGTTGGGAAGTCTAATTCCGAATTAATTTTCACTTATATCCCTATATGTATTCCCTTGCTTATTTAATTTGTCTAATGATTCAACAATGACGTTTAATCTTTGGAAACCCTAGATTTAGAATCTGATGATATCTTGTAACCTAGATCTAATATAGTTGAATCATCTACTCTTGAAAATGAATCATTAGTGATATAAATGTATTTACTTGATTCAATCTTGATTATAATACTTATGAATAATGAGTAATCTTGATATTGATCATAATCTTACAAAACCCTTGATATATTTTTGACCCATCAAACTAATCTTGAAATTCCAATTATAATAAGTATCATGATGATGATCTAGAAATTTGATGATGACTTGGATAATGATCATAAATTACGGTTAACACATATGATCCTAGAAAACCTAGGTAAGTCATTCACACTCAAAAATACTTGACACTTGAAATAATATTGGACATATTGAAATATTGGTTGATTATTATAAGTGAATGATCCAACCCTAAGGTTAGCATAGGAAAAGTGTAACCCTAATCTTGAATATTGAAAAATGATCTCCAAATATCATGATCCTGACCCTTGATCCAAACATTGTGATTTAGGATCTGACTCGAAGGGTCTACCTATTACTTTTGGATTATACTCGAAATCTTCGGTGACAGGTACGCTATTATATAACTCCTCCTTGATTGTATTGAAGATGCTTTTATGTATCTCTTGACCGTACACTTGGCTACTTACTTGGATGAGCTACTGTTCCCTATGATTAGTCTTCCATTTTTCCTATACTATATTTTGAAAAACATGAAAACATAAAATGACATGCCCATTATGACTGCTCGTATACTGATGATGATGGTGGTGATGAAATTGATAATGTTGATAATGTTGATATTGAGTGCAAGAAACCTCTTATTTGGAGGTAGACTTGTACATTGGTCTCCTAACTCATATGGAGAGAAAGAGCGTAGTGACCTACCTCATCGTGTTGGGGCGATTGAGTCACACAATATATATAAGCATGCTTCTCGAATTACAACATAATGGGAACTCATAATAAAAATTGAATCATTTGAAAAACTTCTCGAATAACTTTTGGTTTTTGTAAATTGCTTGTTATACCTTTGAAATATAAGTCCTGCTAAGTACACTAATTTTCTTATAAACTATTTTACTTGATTTTGATAGCATACCGTGCAATTGCATGATTATGTCTCGATTTTCTTGATTTTAGGAATTACAAATGGAACACTGACTAAGATCGCTTCTGCACTCATATACTCTGATGACAAGAATATATTGGAAAAATCTCCATATTGGGTTAGTTTGTTCTTTATATATCCAGTTTTGAGTTATTATTTCTTATTGTATATGTCAATGTGATAGATCCTAGCGGGCCACTCAGGGACAGGTGCTTCAATCCTCTTACTACTATCTAGGAAGTAGGATTGGAATTGGGGTAAGAATGGTTCTGTGATAATAAGACCCAGCTTAAGGTGCTCAAAGGCATCCATATATATGCAATTGAGGATCACCAGATAAATCTATGGCACAAATGACTAGGATACATGATTGAGAAAGTCCTGAAGCTTTTATCAAAGCAGAGATTGATTCCTTGTGGCAATGATACTAGTCTGAGTTCATGGGATGCATGTCAGACTGGAAAACATCGATGTGTTTCTTTCAAGACAAGATCAAAGGTGAAGTCACAACTTCTGTAGCTGGTTCATTCGGATGTTTATAGTCCGTTTGATGTGGCATCACTGGGTGGAAATAGGTATTTTGTCACATTCATTGATGATGCATCTAGGAAGGTGTGGGCCTACTTGCTAAAGACCAAGGATTAGGTCTTTCAATATTTTTGGAAATTTCATGCCATGGTGGAGCGGGAGACAGAGAAAAAGTTGAAGTGTCTTTGCATAGAAAATGGAGGAGAGTACACCTCTAGGGAGTTCTAGGATTACTGTGTGCAACACGGAATACGGCATGAAAGGACACAACATGGTAAACCACAACACAATGGTACAACTTAGAGGATGAATTGTACCATAGTGGAGAAAGTTAGATGCATTTTGAAGACTGCAAAATTTCCAAAGACATTCTGGGGTGAGGCAGTGAGTATTGTCTACTATCTGATTAATAGATCTCCATTAGTTCCTTTGGGTTTTGATATACCTGAGAAGGTATGGACAGACATGAATGCTTCTTATGCTCATCTGTGAGTATTTGGGTGCAAGGATTATGCACATGTTCCAAATGAAAAGAGGCAAAAGCTAGATGATAAAGCAGTGCCATGTATCTCTCTTGGCTATGGAAATCAACAGGTTGGCTACAGTTTATGGGATCCTATAAAAAGGACAATCAGCAGATATAGAGATGTGACTTTCTATGAGAGTCAAACACTTATAAAGCCTGAGAGTGATGATGCAGAGGCTATAGGATTAGGTGATGGTTCTTCATATGATGAGTATGAAGATGCTTCAACTTCTTCATAGGTGCACTCTTCAAATGATGATGAAGAGCAACAAGATCACTATGAGAAGTAGAGTGAGAGAACATTGAGTGTTGTTGTTCCAGATGCACAGTTGAGTGATTCAGACTCAAAATAAGAGACTTTTGGGCAGGGGGAACAAGATCATCACCAGGCAGAGTACTCAGAGAAACATTTGAGGAGGTCTGATAGAGTTCATCATCCTTCATCTAGATATCCGATATCTCAATACATTCTCCTTACTGATCAGGGGAAGACAGAGACTTATCATGAAGCACAAACTCATAGAGATAAAACATAGTGGCATCACGCGATGTAGGAGGAGATGTCTTCTTTGTGGAAGAATGATACCTATGATCTTGTGGCACTTCTTAAGGGACGAAAATCACTAAAGAACAAGTGGTTCTACAAGATGAAGAGAGATGACAGTAGAAAGGATCAATCTTCTAATGAGGAGCTACATGGAAATTGGGGGCATCATTAGAGGGTTTATGAACCTTGGTATAGAAGGTCAAAAATAAGGTTTTCATCCAGGATGGCTCGATTTACCAGTCAGGGGGAGCCTGCAAAGTTCTAGGTGTGGGCATGGAGAGAGAAGTAGTACTACCAGGATACTTCTTCTCAATTTCTTGGGAACAAAGTGAAGTCAGAATGGGACTTCAAGAAGATGGCTGAAAGTGACATGATGTTGACAGGTTTGAGGAGAGTGGATCCATGACAGATGGTGATGAGGTCCACAAGCTACTCCAGAAGATTGTTGAAGATAGAGTCTCCCTCATGGGTGGGAGGGGAAGATTGTTGGGAATAGGAAAAGGATCTGCCCCGTGCCTAATTGTATTTGGACTTGAGTAGGATCTGTCTTGTGCTACCAATCGTAATAGGAGTGAAATATAAAAGGCAAATAAGATAGTTTCTTATGTGCAACATGGAGTTGGACTCAAAGTTGGATAAGGAGTCCTAGTTGCAACCACATGGCATGGAGGCCTATAAATAGAGGCCCTAGGGGAGGCCATTGAGATCATCCCACTGGTTGAGGTGTGATCTCTCCAATGGCTTGTTGGTGCTTTCTATGGTAGAAGATCCTGGAGAATAAGAACAATTGGATGAGCTCTCTTGTTTGAATAGGAGAGGGTCATCGACTTTACCTTGAAGCGAAGTAGCGACTGACATTCAATGACACATTGGGTGCACTAACATAGCATCTCTCTTGGTTAACAGGAGAGGACCATCGACTTTGTCTTGAAGCAAAGTAGTGGTTGGCGTTTACAGACACAGTGTTTTCATAGTAGCAATGGTCCGACCCAGTCAGTGGTCATAGAAGCATCAAGCAATCCCCAGTAATGACAATGGCCTCATGAGGAGATCAAGTTAAGAGGGAGGTATTGTACACACTGAGTGTGATTCTCTTCTTCCTCATCTTTATTATTGTGTGGTAAGGGATACCTAGATTTAGGGGTAATTAAATCCAGATAGTGTGAGTTGTAATCTTAATTATATAGTACTTGTTGGCTGGTATTGCCCCATCATTTTTCTCTCCTTGTCTTGGGGAGACTTTTCCATATTAAATCTGGTGTTTCTTCTTTGGGTTTATATGCTTCTCGGTAACACTTCTGCAATAAGTTTTGGTCACATCTGGGACCGTATTGATACAATATCCCCAAAAACAACAGTAGTCATTAAGAAATAGCCGGGAGTATAAATCCTAAGATAAAAAATACTCATGTTTGTATCAATACATATTTTAAGGTTGGCATGTCTTGTCTCAGAAGTCCCTTATTCACAAATAGAAAAACATAAATTGGGAATTATTTCCCACATGTGTTCCTTTATTTCCCCTCCTAATTTAACTAGGTTCCACTCATTTTATATAATAGCTTTGTTTCGAATAATTTAGTTCTCTTCCTAAGTTTGAGCACTAAACCCTTATTTGTGTTAAATGTCAGTAAGCCATGGACTAATTTAGATCTTCAATAAATATTGGAGCCTCATGTGAACAAAATTTTCATATAGTGAGAGTTTGAAATTGAAATAAGATATGATGGAGGATCACTCTTTCTAACTTCATGAGTGGGCCAACTGAGTTACAATACAATGTGTAAACAAACTTTATATAATTTTACCATTAAGTTCCAAACTAATCTTCATCACTTAATCTTTTTGAAATGCTCCATAATCTATCATAACCTATAATTTGACTCAACCAAAAATTTCATAAGCATCTTTATGATGCCCTAAAAATATATCCAAAAGACCATGTGTATGTGCTCTTAATTAGTTTCACTCAAACAAAAACATGGACCATGTAAGTGTAAGGGCTAGGTTTGACATCTTGTAGAAACTAGATAACATTCCTTCGTTAAATGTAAGGAAAACAAACCCAAATCCAAAAGTAGAACTAAACAAAATATTTCAATGTACTAGAAAAACCATCATAGTATATTGAAAAGGCTTTATAGAGGGGATGAACAAGTATAAGTTATAAAATAGATGAAAGGATATGGAGGGTATGTAGAGACTTCAATTCTAACTTCAACATAGTTACACATACGTGCATGCACATACACATATACACAAATAAATATATATAGATACATATATATAAATATATATATGAATATTAATATGTATATATGTATATATATAGTATGTTTATAATTCCTACGTAGATAGATATCCACTCCATAAATATTACTTTTTCTGCAATTTCTTACAATACACATGTAGATGGATACATTGCCTTATAAATAGTCACATTATATGCATATTAGTTATAGTTGTTACAAAAGTAGTTACATCTTTTTCCCAGAAATTTACTTTGAAAATTGCCTATTTTTACCCTTTCAACAAAATAATTACTTTTTAAACAAAATATTATTATTTTGTCTAGATACTTAGTTTTCTGACCAACTAGTTACTTTTTGGGATGCTTGGGTACTTGAGTCTACAACATATGGTAATATTGACTGTCTTGCTCGACTCCATCACACCTATCTGAATTCTTCAGAGCTCTGACGACCAGAACAGAGAAGCCATGACGGTCATCTTTACAAGAAGTGCCACAATGGTTTAAGCACCTGTGACATTCTCTTCCTCGCCAGGAAATGATGACCCAAACATCCCTGTAGAACTTGCCACACAACCATCGCAAACCCTTCTCGTCCTTTGGGGCCTATTTGGATATGATATAAGGACCGTCTTCACCCCCTTATGCCACCACTACCTCGATACTCACACCTCATTCTCCATCACCCAAGCCTGCCCCATCTCCAGAATTGCTCCGAGTTGTTAGCGAACTCCGACATTGTACTGCTGCTGCTAGGCCTCCTCGTAGAGCCATATGCAACCCATATATGATAAATGTACAACCTCACGACCACATCAACATAGTATGACCCGGAGTGTTAGATGCTTCTCGACCAGGCATAGGTCATGAGCCCCTTGTCGGCTTGGTGAAGAGGAATAGAGAGTCAAGGAATAAGAAAAACCATGACCAGGATCAGATTGCCAGACAGATTGTGACATCAGTCCTCAGAGCGGAATATGCAGGTGAGTATGTTTGCTTCTTGTCAGTTAATTTCAAAACAAGTTAATTCTACTAAACATGATGTATTAACTAATACCACTGGGTTGAACATACATATATGTTTATCACTAATCTATAAATAAAGTGATTATACATGCACTGATACTTGTATAAATATAGTTAGAAATACTAATTTCAGTCTGCAGACTAGCTATAAACCGTAGTTGTCATGATCTTGTGCAAATCTGGAATACAATCTAAGCAAATACAATTCAATATATTAATTTAGTCATTAACAATGGAAGTGACACGTCCATACTAATGTATCTTGTAAGTTATAAATATATCTTGGCCAATGCACACTATTACTTAATTACATGAACTATCATAATGCATTCATAATTAAATAAGGAACCAATAGTTTTGTTAAGGTGATATCTTCTAATCATATTAATGAGAGTGTTTATAATAATCGTGATGCTTAGAATGACCGATTTATTCATGTTGATACTTTAGGTAATATGTATTCGCACAATTAATCACATCATCTAGTGTATGTTAATACTTTAGGTAAGACGTAGTCGTACAATTAATAACATCATCTTAGTGTATCCACATAAGGGTTAACTATGCAAGAAGATGGAAAGTCATAAAGTTCATTATATCTCAAATCTCAACATATCAAACAATGGTACTATTTATAAATAAATTAGGTAGTAGGATTTGTTAAGTAAAAATATGCAATGTCGTAATAATCGAGAATTGAACATTAGACTAGCATTGTTATATATATAAACCTTAGAGTTAGAAATGTTTAGAAGTTATCTCCCATAATGGTCTATGTCACACATTAATCACCACCATAGAAAGAGATAGTAACAACCCTAAATGGGAAAGAAAATCCTAATAAAAAATTTAATAAGAAGTTGATTCCAAGCCAATTAGTAACAAGATATTTCTGATATGTAGTTACCTTTTCTTGGAGCCACTTTGTGATTATGCAATCCTCGGAAACATAGAGAATGGAGGTACTAGATTCTCTATTTTTATATTGATTTGTTCATTTCCCTCTTGAATGCCTTATACATTATTTAGTAGTGAACCCTATACTTTTTTAAGCCTTTCCTACCTCTTTGGAAGTTCACCACCTCAGATTGATTATTGTTTGAATGCATTGAATATTATAATAGCACTTGAATTGATCTATTTGGAGTTTTGACTCCCTGGACATTGGTCCCTTTGGGATTTGGCCCCTTAAAGCTTTGTCTCACTTGAGGTAGGGTCGCCCTGTGCAATTGTATAAGGGATTAGTTGTCTCCCAGTCGACTGGTTAACATAGTAATTAGGCTCAATGTTGTTCTTTCATAGATGATTGAACATAATACATTGTTGCCCTTGAAGGAAATGATATGATAGTGCTCAACCTTAATATTTAAAAGTTGATCATTGCAAATATTTTGATAATTTGGTATCTTGAACTATTTTGAATAGCCTTGTAAAATTTGATCTTGTAATACAAACATTGAAATATTATTATTCTTGATCTGTCAAATTTAGTCCACAAAATGTTCCTTACCTAGATTTGATATTAACTTGATTTATACTTAGAACCTATATTTTGCAAATAGCTCAATATAAGAATTTAGTACCAGGTTTGTTGACCCTTTATTTCCCTTCAATGAGATCCATGTGTGGTTTCGCTCTCTTTGGGAACTCATAGGCAGGTGATAGATGGAAGAGCTTGAAGAGACATGCACTGGGTAGTCCTCCGTTGAAGACTAGATAGGAATGAATTTTATTTCTTGAACTTGTAAGATTATGTGACTTTGATGTACAAACATGAATGTAACAAATATTGTTTATGTTTTTGATATTATTTTGTAAATATTCGACCATAAGGATCAAGTATTTACACTCTAGTTGAAGAAGGTGTTAGTAAATCTTCAAATACAAGTCCTCCTCCTCTACCTGATGCGTCAAATGTGCATAAGGGTCACTTCAAGGAAGATTTCCCACAAGGAAAAAAGACCCATCATCACAAGAGAAGAGAAGCACAAGAAGAAGGATAAATGGCATAAAAGCTCTAGTGACTCTTCCAACTCAATCTCAAGTGAAGAATCTAGTGAATGATTTAGCTCTATCTATAGTGACGATGGAGAATGTCATTTTGCTCTCATGGCAAGTTCAAATGAAATCTCAAATGAGGTAGATATAAACTATATACATAAAGAATATTTAATTAAAATTATTCATGCGACTCGTTCCTCTCTTAAGTCTACTAAAAAGACTAAGAAAAAGCTTGCTAGAATTGTTGATAACTTCCATGAAGAAAAAGATGATCTTGAACATGCCAAAATTTACTTGCAAGATGAAAACAATGCTTATCTTAGTCAAGTAGACTCTCTTAAACGTGAAAATGCTTATTTTCTTGATAAGGTTAAATTCCTAGAAGCTCATCCTCTTATGCCTAGTTGTATTGAAGAGCATACTAAAATTGTGAATTCTCTCATGCTTGGCATAAATGTTCTTAAAACTAAAAATGAGGAGAAAGATTCTATTTTGCAAGGAATATAATCTGAAAAAAAGTGTCTATCTTTCTAATATTGTTATGCTTGAAAAAGAAAATGCCTTCTTGCTTGCTAAAATTAATATCCTTCAATCTTGCTCTAGTTCTACTAGTAGAGAGAATAATGTTGTTTCTCTTCATATTGATAAAGATTCTTATATGACCAAATCTCTTTTCTTAGAAACTAATTGTTTGCATTCTAGAGATGAAATGAATCAATTGTCATGTACTATTACTTCTCTTATGTATGATAATCATAGCTTTATATCATCTATGCAAAGATTCTTAGATGATAAAAAGAATCTTAATCAACTCCTAGATCATACTACCAAAGAAATGGCTAGAAATGATGTTGGGCTTGATAGCAAGCAAAGGAACAACAAAGATAAAGGACCTTCAATTCTCAATGAAGAATCCTGTAGTTCTAATGACATGAGATCATATCATAACTGCAATGAAATTGTTCATTATTATACATATTACCCCTTTATGAAAGAACCAAAGAGTAGTAGGACTTGGACTGCTAATCTAACCCCTCCAGACCCAAAAATATGATCAGGGACCATATCATCTTTCTTCTTGTAGGTCACTTGCTAATGGATTGACTTGAGTTATTGATTTGCAAATTGGTTTCTCCATCCACATAAAATAATCATGGTGAGATGTGTATGGGGTGGCAAAAAGTGGAAAAGAAATGGTAAGAATAGAGGTAATGTTATTCTTGATCATATTCAATCATTGTGTGTTTTTTCCAAGTTAGTATAAACTATAAATATGGTTTTAAGTCAAAGTTAGTACATTGTGATTCTTATCACTTTCTTGCTCATAAACTATTCTTGATGCTTTCATAGTGCATTATTAACTTACTATTACATTTTTGGATATGGTTTATATTTTTATCATGCCTCCAGATATGTTTTTTTGAAATACACATGCTTTTTGATAGCAGTTGTTTTCGATCGAGTTTGTCCTGAGGAAACTCAACTGAAAAGAACCAATGGGTATTGCCAACAATTGTTATTAACTAAGAAGTTCAATCCAGAAACTTGACCGACAACACTGTGCACAATATATATATATATATATATATATATATATATATATATATATATATATATATATATATATATATGCCTTTTTGGATGAGAATTTCCCTTTCAAGTTGACTATCTCAACCAATAGCCTTATTCTATGGCACTCCACTTGGTACCTTGATATGTGCATATTGACATGCTTTAAATTGCATATCTTGCATACAAATCTATCTTTCTAATTTTTCTAAATTGACATCTCTATATATGGCAATTACTTATGTTGAGTTGTTATGCATCTTTTGATGATGATATTTTTGGATATCTTGGTTGTGTCTTAAATTCCTTTCGTTGTTCTATAACTTGCTACATATATATAGTTGTATATCTTGTTTGATACAACCTTGGCTTTCTTAGTGGTAATCATATGTTGGTAATGATGCATATTTGCTAGTGAGTAATATCCTTTCATGCTTCCAAAATTGCATATCTCTTTGTTTGGATATTTCTCTACATCTGCTCATAGCTTGCTCTTTAAGTTATGTGTCCTTTGTTATGATCTAGATCCTACTAGTAGCTTTAACTTGTGATATCATCTACTAGTAGTCCAACTACATGTAGCTTTAGTCTTGCACATCAATTGGATATCCAATTATATTCTATGTTTGTATCCTGTTTCGTATGTACTAAAGCTTGTTCCTTGTCTTACATATCTACTATCTTGAGTCACCTACTTGCATAGCCTTATCTTAATTATTTTCTAGAACTACACCTAGGGTTTTTCTAATGCATGTCTTGTTTATCTTTATACACATTTCTTGGACAAGCCCCTAGTTTTTTCTCTTCTAAACTCTCTTTTTCTAACAAGTTTTTTTTATCTCTTCAAGCCCCTCACTTTTTGAAATGACAAAGGGGGAGAAGGCATGTCTTATGTAAAGGATGAACACAAATATGTAGAAGACATATATGAGTAGAAGACATAGTTTCTATAAATTTTATGAAATCTAACCAAGCATGAGAAATAACATCAATTGAGGGGTAGTGTATGAAATCCAAAAGCATCAATTGAGGGGGAGCATATGAACTCAATTATATTGAAAATCTTAGGTTTCTCCAAAGGTATGGTTTTACTTAAATGCTTTCATTACATTTCCGCAATGTTTTGTCATCTTCAAGAAGGGGGAGAATGTTGACTAAAAGTCTAATTGACTCTCAAAGTCTAATTGACTAAACCTTTGTTTTGATTACGACTAACCATTCCACTTATTTGTGTCTAATGCTTCTACTTGAGTGATTTCAGATTAGGTATAGACACACTCCAAATGCCTAAACGTGTGCATCATAATTTGGAGAAAGACAAGTCAAAATAAATGCAAGTGCACTTTTGCGAAAAAGAGCTCAAATCAATTAGAATCATTTTGTAAATCACTTGGAATGATTTTATGACTAGCTTAGAAAAAATCAAGAGCATTTAAATCAAATACTTAAGCATGTTTATGGAAATTTCCCTAATTAATTACAGGGACTTTTGTCATCTGAGTTTCATCTAGGATAAACTTGACCGACACCCTTGATGGCTCTTGCGAATTTCCAGGGTCGGCCGAGTTTCCCCAAGACAAACTCAACTAACAACCCTGCATGGGCAAATAAATTTTAAGTCATCGATTGAGTTTCATGCAGGATAAACTCGACCAACAACTCAAAATTGATTTGCCACATAGTACCATCGATCAAGTTTCCCAAAAGTAAACTTAACCGACCACACTATACATAATGTGTTGGAGAAGTGTTTCTAACCATTGGAGTGTTGCAAAACTCAAAACTAGATATGTTGCAACACCCCAAGTGACTAGAGGTCGTCTTTAAGTGCTTCTAGCGGCAAGGAGGCATCTCCAACTATAAATAGGACCCCTTGGGCTTCATCCCATGGTTATCCATACACTATGAAGGTTCCTAAATTATAGTTGAGTACCTTGATGAGCCTCCTTCCACTCTTAAGATTAATCACTTGCTACATCCATTAGAGTGAATAGGAGATTTGTAAGAGAGCTAGTGTTATATGTACATCTTGTGAGGCTCTCACTTCCTCCACCTCCAAATCTCTCTTTCTACCACGAAGATGAAGGTTCTCTCTCTTGGCTAAGAGAGGTGAAGAAGAAGAAAGGAAGGAGTCCCTTGGTGAAGGTGAAGTCAAAGGCAGAAGATCCAAGTTAAGAGTGGGTAATTCCTTGAAGGTGGAAGACTTGTTGTAAGATTGGGTAAGCCCTTTGAAGGCATAAGACTTGTTGCAAGATTGGGCAAGCCCTTTGAAGGCATAAGACTTGTTGCAAAAGTGGGTACATCCTTGGTGAGGTAGAAGACTCTTTGTCATGGATGGGTAAGTCCTTTGTGAGGTTATTGGCACCCTTGTCCTGAAAGGGAAGGTTGGGTATCCTTGTCCCGGAAAAGGAAGGTCGTATGTTGTAACTCTTGTAATTGAATATAAGGAGTGAGACATGGTTGAAAAATCCTAGAGGTTGGCCTCTATAGGTAGTGGATGTACACTCTCCTAGTTTGGAGTTTGGAACCACTATACATAGCTTGTGTTCTTTTTATTATTCAATCTCTCTCATCCTTTCTATGTATGTTTAGTTGCACTCAAATTCCATATATGTAACCTTATCTCTTGATATAATTTGAAGGTGTAATGAATTTATTTTAAGTGTTTTAGCTCTATTCAACCCCCCTCTAGATTTCATCATCCTAGATCCAACATAAAGTTCTTGGTTTTGAAGCCATTGAAGCTCTGAAGATAGTTTATTTGCATGGTGATGATGTATCTATGAGGGGAAAAAAAACTAGATCCACCACTAGCGTAGCGGGCTGTGCGAGCACTGACCCTAGGGAAACTCCCCTCTTCTGCACCTCATTGGATTGGGGGAGGGGTGCCTGCTTCCTCTCGGCACTGGCCTTCTCCCCCTGGCCCTCTCGCCGGAGCTGGTGGTTCTCACAGGGTGGTATGCTTTGAATTCGTTCTTTTCTACTTCTCAGCGTGGCAGCTGGTATGCTCGATCAGTTCCTCTGTGACGATTTGTGGGGCTGGTGCGTCAGCGACTGTGCGGTGGTGGAGGCTACTTCCATCGGCGTGGTCCTCTTGGCGCTTCATATTTGGACAGATCTAGCTTGTCTTTTTCTTTTGGGTTCCTTTGACTCTGGTTTCTTTCTTCCTTTCTTTTCATCTTGTTGTTTCTATTTTTTTTCATTCGTAGGTCTAGGTTGTTGGGGTCTTCCTTTTTATGTGTCTTGTTTGTGTCTGTTCTGCCATTTGAGGTTTAGTGGGTGTGCCCTCGATTTCTCTGTTGGCTTGCTGGGGGTAGGGGATAATCAGGGGTCTTGGGTTTGGAGGCGTTGCTTTTGTTCCTCTCTCGATTGCAATCGAGTTAGTATTCTTGGTGAGTGGTGGTGGGGTTCTGCTATGTTTTCTATCCCCCATCGTTGTTCTTCCTATGGCCTTTTCTGCTCCTTTGCTTGTCCTTGAAAGGGATCCGTAGTGGATTTTTCTGCTAGTGTCATAGAGTGGCATGTTATCTATTATCTTTCTCTCTATTTTTAGTTTTCTTTAGTGAGTTATAGGTTCTATGTTGTCGTGTGCTTTGTGTCCTCCTTTCATGTTAGGTCTTTTTTTGTTTCTTTGTTATATGGAAGCAAGTGCGAAGGTGATCCCTTCTTCGGTCACTGGTTTGGAGCATATACTTTATATCATATATAATCTCAAGTTGAAGGAATCTCTCATAAAAAGTTGTTTTGGTCAGTGATATAGAAGAGAGATCAATACATCATTGTACTTATCACATTCTGATATGAGATTCTAGTTATTGTATCTGCTCTTTACTTTTTTGTGTTCAATTGGTGTATATCCCTTTACATGTAGATGTCGTATGGCTTTAATGTAATGAATGTGGCGTCTTTAAAAAAAATATCTATGAGGGATATAGATATTGATAAAAGGAAAAAGCTATTCATCCTGTAGAGAGAGGAGTCTTTATCTACACAGCTCTCTAGGATGCATTGTCTTAAATGGGAGATAACAATACAAGATTGTTTTATAAATCTATCAATTCTAGAGTTGCTAGAAATTGTACTAGGTATTTGGACATATATTGTCTGAAATCTTACGATGAAGTTAATACTTCTAGAAATATTTACTCCTACTATAATGTTGTATTCAATCAATATTCTGAGCCTAATGAAATTTATTGGGATGATGATTGGATTGTCCCTACAATTTCTTTTATTGATTTCAATATGGTGAGATCATTTTTCACTAAGGAAGAAATTGATAAAGTTGTACATGATTCTGATGAGGATAGAAATCTTGGCCCTGACAGATTCAATACTAATACAAAAAATGTTTTTCAAAATCGTTCATTTTTTCATTTTACAATAGGTGTCAACCCTTTTATTAGGTTGTGTGGTCTTATACGGGTTCTTTATACAACATGTGTGTGCATGCTGTAGTACATGTATTTTATACAACAAATACAACAAGTGAAGCATGTTGTCTTTCAATGAACAAATTCATTATAATAGGGATGTTTTCTACATGTGGTGCATCTTTTGTAACATACATACATATATATATATATATACAATAGTTAAAGCATGTTGTAATATATGTATGTTTATACAATAGTTGAAGAAATGTATCATTCAAGAATCGCTCATGTTGTAATAAGTGTGTTTTTTTACAACATGAGCTTGTTTCTATAATATATATGTTTATACAACAATTTAAGCATTTTGTCTTTCACAAAATATAGCCATTGTCATAGGGGTGTGTTTCCCAAACACACCGGTTGTAATATGGGTGGTTTATAGAAAATGCTTAATTTGTTGTAATACCATACCCTTTACAATGCATCACTAACTATGTCGATTAAATTTGTCCTCTATTATCAAACTAATTTAACTGACAAATAGTAATATTTAAAATATTATATATATATATATATATGAAATTATTCTTTTTAAATTTCATAAATAAGCACATAGTTGAATAAAATCTGCATTAAACCTCGTAGAAAGCATGTAATGAATTTTATATATAATTAATTTTCCATACAAAGTTTCAATCATACAAAGAAGTTCTCTATAGCTACATAAACTAGTGAGTACACAATTAGAGTCAAATTGAAAAATAGCTACAAAAGTTCTACACATTTTCATATGTTGAAGAACAGATGTCACTTGTTCATGTCTAATAACTTTGTATATGCTCATTAACACATCACACACTCATTTTGGACCTCATTGATCTGTTCTTGATTGAAGCAATGACCAATATACTTTGAATAATACTAAAATCATATGTCAAATATATAAAAATATTGTAAATCATTCAATGTATTTAGAAGTTAGAACAAACTAAATAAGTAGCTTACATTTTTAGGAATATTTCTATTTCTTATCTCAACAATGTCTCGCATGAAATTCATCCAATAATTTCTACAATCTGTATTGTTTGGTTGCTTTGGACATGGTATAATATGAAGATTGGATAAAAAGAAATCAAATTTGCAAAATTTATTAAAGAGATTTATATTAAAAAATGAAGTGACATAACATATTTAAAATTAAGTAATTACTAATCAACATAGATGATATGCTAGACACAAGTCAAAATCATGATAGATAGAAGAAATTTAGGAATATAAAAATGAAAGTATAAACAATTTGTGGGAAGGATTTTCTTCTTCAAAAGTAAAGATGGCTCAAGGGGGATTTTCATCATATAATTTTAATGAGAGGTTTGATAGGATATACAAGGATATACATGCTATAATGGAAACTTTCATTGTAATGAAGGAATGGAAGTTTTATGTTTACAAGTTTGACAAAGAGTCAGACTAATTTCAAGTTGAAAACATACAACTTAAGTTCAGGTTAGATAATACATAATAGGTTTTAGTTATATTCTTACAAGTTTGACAAATAGTATATTTATTAAAAGTTCAGTGATTTTTAAACTCTCGACTACATGCTTGTCCAGTCAATAACTGACGCAGAATCAATTTTCTAATACAACTAATTTTCTCATATAAAAAACATAATCAATGATTATGCTAATACCTAGAGTTCTATAAAACCAAATAAACTTCTAAACTATAATGCACTTAAACAACACAAATAATACAAATAAAAACATTTGTATTTGATGTGTTAATCATCTTATGTAATGATAGTATGTTTAAAAAAATGAACGAGTTTGCAAATTTGTTATTGTGAATTATCAGACAATTCGTCACTTGCTGTATGAATGAGGAAATGATGATCACTTTTACCTATGCTAGTCCCCATATCAGCACCAGAAATCTCCTGTGGAAACACTTCATCAATATGGGAAGGAACTTTAACCAGCCATGGATAGTACTTGGGGATTTTAATACCATTGTAAACCCAGATGAACACAGTGGATCAAAATACTATAACCATGCCGAGGCAAGGGTGTTTCACGAGACTCTGTTGGAGGCTGGCTTGACGGACCTAGGTTTCTCGGGACCCAAATTCACATTTAAGAGAGGCAAATTTCAGCAACGCCTCGACTGGGTGGTGGCGAATGAAGCTTTTATACGGAAGTTTTCTCAATATATAGTAATTCACCCACCCCGCGTGCCTTCCAATCATTTCCCCCTTCTCATAAAGTCAAGTGAAAAGAAGGCCAGACAACACCGCTTTTTTGCTAAGGCAGCGTGGTTGCATGATAACAATTTCAAGATACTACTGCAATCCAACTGGCATAACAATAGGGATTTCAATGAAGCGCTTGGCTCCACAAAGGGGGAGATCACATGTTGGGATTGAGATGCTATGCAAGCCCAGAGAAAGAAAAAGAATCACCTCTTATGCAACATCAGTAACTTGAAGGAAGACCTTACCCACTCTTATAATTCTATAACTGATGAAATATACATTAATATACATGCCAAGCTTAATGAAATCCTAAAGATCAAAGAAGAAGAGCTCTGACAAAAGAGTCATTTGAATTGGATAAAGAATAACGATGTGAACTCAAAATACTATCACGCCTACATCAATCAAAAGAGAAGATTCAACACCATTGCTAAACTCAAAAACAAAGAGGGAGCATGGATAACTGATGAGCCAGAAATCTGGAATCTAGTCTGCAACCATTTCAAGCGAATACTCACAGAAACTATTTGCACATGGACAGATCCCATCTCAAAGATTCATGGGTCCTTCATGGAACTCAATCAAAACCAAAAAAGATAGGTGGAGGCAGTCCCAAGTGAAGTCAAGACACTAAACATACTTAAAAGTATGAATCCATACAAGGCAGTCAGACCGGATAGAGTCAACGACCTATTTCTCCTTAAAAATTGGATGTTTATCAAGGGTTCAGTGATGAATACTTTAACAAATGCATTATCCGGGCACGCACTGAGTACTAATTTGTGTGATTCCATGATTGTCCTGACGCCAAAGTTTCAAATCCTAAATATTGCTAGCAGCTACGACCTATCTCTCTAAACAATATCTGTCTTAAGATTACATCCAAGATTGTCATAGAGAGGCTAAAAGGCTACATGTTGTGATGGATATGACCATCACAAAGAATCTTTGTACTGGGCAGACGCATTAGATATAATATAGCTATGACACAGGAAGTCATTCACTTGATGAAGAGGAAAAGGGGGCAATGTATATGGCCATCAAAAGAGATCTATCCAAAGCTTATGATAGGCTATCATGGGAGTTCATAAGCGACACAATTCGAAAGCTCGATTTTCCATGGAACATCACCAGTTACATCATGAACTCTATCACCACGGGTGAATGTTCGGTTTTGTGTAATGGATCCCTTACAAGCGTGTTTGAATCTAGTAGGGGATTACGCCAAGGGGACCCCTTGTCTCCCTATATTTTCGTCATGTGTATTAAACGGTTGAGTCAAATGATTGAAGACCTTATTAATAGGAAGAAATGGACCCATGTGACCATTGGAAGGAGTGGAATAAAGATTTCTCATCTATTCTTTGTGGATGAATTAATCCTTTTCAACAAAGCTTTTGGAAAATAAATGCAAACAATAAAACAATGTTTCAAGAAATTGGAAGCAGCCTCGGGCCAATCCATATCTATCAAGAAAATGCAAGTCTTCTTTTCCGTGAGTGTTCCCAGAAGTACGCGGAGAAAGGTGATAAGAATTGGGTCATTCAAAGAAACAAATGACCTAGGAAGATACCTAGGCATTGCCATCTTCCATTCGAAAGTTAACAAACACACATATGCTGATATCCTGGAGAAAGTAGATGGCCACATCAACAGCTGGGCTGCCAAAAGCCTTTCATTTGTTGTATGGTGCTATCTTATTAGATCTACCCTTTCCGCCATCCCTACTTATTCAATGCAGACTGCACATCTTCTGTTGAATCTATGCGATCGAATTGACAATAGCATTAGAAAATTTATATGGGGTGGCAACCATAAACACATCCCATACCTCTAGTCACATGGAACAAGGTGAAAAGCAAGATGGATGTTGGGGGATTGGGCATCCACACCATGAAGGAATGGAACATGGCACTTCTAATGAAGAACACATGGGAGGTCGCTACTGGAAGGGACACCATCTGGTGTCGTTTCATCAATCCCAAGTATGATATATATGATAATGGGAATCTCCCAAACCTCTCTAGATTGGCAAAAGTCATACTCAAGGGAAAGGAGTTCATGGAAGCAAACTCATACAAAGAGATCCTGAATGGCAGACAGACTAACTTCTAGAAATACTACTGGTGTCATGAGGATGTCAAGTTGGAAGATATTGCATTAAGACAAATACCGACTGAACTAGCCGACCTTCAGGTTAGTAGCGTGTTAAAACTGGATGGAAACTGGGATGTCGAGTTCCTTGAACATTGGCTGACGGGCACCAGTGTCACACATATCTTGACAAAGCACCCCCGTCCTTCAAGGAACCAATGACATCTGAGTGTGGAAAGTGGTTGTAGACGGGAAATATTCGACCAAGTCTGCGTATAAAATCCTTAGAGCATCAAGGGATGTTAAGGTTGATGGCGAGTGGGAAATGCTATGGAAAACTAAAGTGGTGGCCAAAATCAAACATTTTATGTGGCTACTAATGCACGAAGCTCTACTCACAAACCATAAACGAGTATAGCGCCATATGGCCATGGACCCCCTATGTGGGAGATGCTAGGAGGAGGAAGAAATGCCCATTCATTCCATGCGGGACTGCAAATTTGTAAAACCTGTCTGGGACGGATGTTCCAAGGGTGGATGCCTCCCACCTTCTTCGATACAGATATCTGCAGTTGGACCAAGCTGGGTATGATGATGAAAGGCGAGCAACAAGGCCAATTTATGATAGCTTGTTGGTATATTTGGAACTGCAGGAACCAACGCCTATTTGAAAAGAGCAACAAACCCACCGAGCACATCATCAGATACACCATCATCGATGTGGCTTTTTCTGAGAAGGCTTGGTGGGAAGATGGAAGTGAACCCACCAAAAAGGTTGTTAAACAATATGAAGAAACCTGGCAGTGTCCGACCGCTGGGAGATTGAAGATGAACGTGGATGTTGCAGTTATCCACAGGAAGATCGCCGCAGTCTCAGTTGTTCGAGATGCATGTGGCAATTGGATGCTTGGTTTCGTATGGTCATCATAAATTACGTTTGCGCTACATGCAGAACTACTAACTCTATACCTGGCCATGAAGAAGGATGATGAACTAAAGCTGGGAGCCATGGACATTGAAACTGATTGCATGCAGGCTGTGATGGCCTTGCACGGTAGACCTGTTGATCACCCAAAGTATGCAGGAATCATTCATGATTGTCAACAATATCTTACTAGAAGTGAGAACTGGACATTAATGTACGTTCGAAGGACTTCCAATAGAGCAGCGGACAGACTTGCCAAATATCACATTAGAAATAAAAAGGGACCATTTCAGTATACCAGGCCACCGGAGCAAATCTACAAATGGCTGCATATTGATAAGTGTAATGGTAGTTGTACTACCACGTTTAATTCACAATCTGAACATTGTATGCGTAAAACTTTAACTATGCATGCAGGAGGAGAGCGGGATAAATAGATGATCTCCTAACTTACATAAAAAAATGATCTTAAGTCTATAATAACACTACATGACTCACAATCTGCAATAGCAATCTCAAATAGAATATAATATTGTTATGGGAGAGTGTTTACATATTTTGATGGTGTTGAATGTAGTCTTCAAGTGAAACTATAAAAATGACCAACCTTTCTCGTTAATGGATACTACATAGATAGAAAACCAACACTAACTTTGTTTTCTTAGTGCAGATATAGAAGTTAGGGTCTTGTTGTCATATACGTTATAAAATTTATTTAGAAGTTGTGTGTCATCCTTCTTAGCTAACAACCACAACTTTGTCACTTACATTAAGGTTCTAATTGTAGTGGTGAATCTTGACCAAAATTTAGTGGGAGGAGGGCAAAAGTATGATATAGAGTAAAAGTCTATTAAGTTTAATACAACTTAAAGTTGGTATATTCTCTCTTTTATGTTAGGCATATGAACTAAAAGATAACCTTAAATATAGAATAATAACAAAAAAATAACATACATTTTTAAATTCACATAAATGTTATGAAACTAGTAGATATTTTTATCTTGTAAATATGGTATGTATTTCTTTTATATTTTTTAAATTTCACATAAAACTTTTATTTGATGTGTTGAAAGAGTTACAATGCACTCTCTTTTATATCACAAGGGAGTAAGGGAGAACCAGATCCAGGCAATATGGGATAAAAGAAAAGCTAAAGACAAGACAAGTCTTAAGCACATAACAAAACATACAACAAATGATAAGGCATAAAGCATATATACTAATACTCCCACTCAAGCTGAAGCACAGATGTCAATCATTCCCAGATTGTTCACCAGTGTAGCAAAGTGAGGCTTGGGAAGTATCATGGTAAAGATATCAGCAACCTAGTCTTATGTCTGAATATATGGAGTACAAATATGTCCAGAAAGAACTACTTCTCAGACAAAGTGGCAATGCACTTCAATAGGCTTTGTACACTCATAGAAAGTGGGATTTCTGGCAATAAAGGTGGAAACTTTATTACACAATGCATATAAATAGTTACAGAGTCAGAAATATCAAATTTCTTGAGGAGTCCTTCAACCCACATTAGTTCACAAGAAGTGTGAGACATATCCATATATTCTGCTTCTGCACTTGACTGGGAAACTACAATGTGCTTTTTACAGTGCCATGTAACTAGGTTCCCACCAATAAAGAAATAATATCAAGAAGTAGATTTTCGGTCACAGTGACTGTCGGTATAATTATAGTCTTAATACCCATTAAGTTTACAGTGACCATGTCTGTAATATAATAAACCTTTTCTAGGAGAAGATTTTAGATATTTAAGAATGTGCAACACAACTTCCTAATGACATTGTCAAGATTTGTCCAAATACCTACTGAAAAGTCCAATAGCAACATAATATCAGCTCTCATTGTAGTGAGATAGATAAGTGTAACGTCCCTAGATTCTTCCGTCTTGAGACTTTAAAAGCCCGAGAGGACAAATCTAAAAACATTATGCAAGTGTATCAGAGTGTGTTTCGGAAACAATATGCACATACATGAACAAACAATCATAACATACACCATATAATTTATCAACATTCAACATGTATACGTTACTGATGAATTATTACAACATGAATTAAAATTACATATTGAATGATTCTACAATTCAATGAACATGTATGCTAACTATGATCTACACAATAGGTACAACCTATAAAACTTGCTCACTTCTTGTTATTTTATCCCATGCTAGCTCTGAAACTAAAACATACGTGAAAGAACAAATCAACACAATGTGTTATGTACATGGGTATAAAGATACAGACACACACACACACACTCACTCACACACACACACACACACACACACACACATATATATATATATATATATGGTTTTCATAATTTGAAAAAAAGTGCAAAAATAAAGAAGGAAGATCATAGAAAACATTTCTTGATTAAGTAAAATATGCCAATTTTGATCATTTTCTAGATGACTTGCATTATCAAGGTGGACTAGTACCCAAACATATGTATTGATCCCATCCTTGTGTACCAAGTACTCTAGAGAAACTCCCCATACACTATGTGCTCTAGGGAGGTGTACTAGTCAACATTAATCCATTCACTTGTAAGTGTATAATGAACACCTTAAATAACTACAAAACATCTACTCATCATTTATATTTTCAAGTGATAAAACATCGAGTACTATATAATATTACTACATCCAATATTTTTAAATAGAAGAGATCATACATACATATCATGATTGCAACCAAGAAACCATAGTCATAAACTTAAATAAAAACTGACGCACCTGACTTCAAAGATTCCTAATATGTCCATCATCATCTACTATTTTGGTCACCACCTGATTGATAGTAATTACCATCATTAAAACAAGGTACATCATATATTATTGGTATTTTACGTTCAAATTAGGGTTTAGGCCAAATCTAGGTTAAAATGAGGTTAAACATATATCTGTTATTTTTCTACTGATCGGGGTGTCATATTAGGGGATTGAACCAATTTACTTTTTTTTTATGGTTGCTCAATGTTCTAGAATTAATATGAGGATTAAATCACCTAATTAGTCATTAATAGAAAAAGACCTATTATTTAGCTATATTACTCAGATCAAAGTCCAAATATGGATTTAAATAATCATTACGGTTCTAGGAGAATTTTCTAAGAATTAATGTCAACTGGACACTATTTATTTTATTTAATGAACCCTAAAAACGAGTATTAGCATCTAATTTAGAAATCATCAATAATAAAGCTTCAAGATTTTGACTTAGTGATTTCATGAAAAAGTACACAATTTTCTGAGTCAAGGAGTATTTTAGGGAATATTTTGGCCATGGTAGCTATTTATAATCAAATTTCTAATATCATGCTATTTACTAAAAAGATAAGAAAACCATAAATATATGTATCTTTATCCCCATGTACACAACACATTGTGTTGATTCATTGTTTCATATATGTTTTAAGTTCAGAGATAGCTTCGGATAAAAGATAGGAAGTGGGCAACTTTAGGTTGTACCTAATGTGTTTAGATCATGTTAGCATACATGTTCAGACTTGTATACAATTCTCTTTTCAATATGTAAATCAAGTTGTAATAATTCATTTTTTAAATATATTTTGAATTTCGAGAATGTTATGGTATATGCATTTATGTTTGAATGTTCATGTATGTGTATTATGCTTCTACATCGCTCTCTAAAACAATTATCTAACGTTTTTGGATTTTTTCTTCTCATCCCCATGGGGTTTTGAGAAGGTGAAAATTTGGGACGTTATAATAAGACTACCAAACGTTCATAGTTTAGTGATGATTATTAGGATGGAGGTGAAGATTAATCATCCCATTTGGTATTGGGGTCTAGAGGATTACTATAAGGTTTAGACCAAAGCATACATGCTTCCGTCAGAAGGTCCAACACATATTTGCATTGTGAAAGGCAAACACCAGAAGATGATCTGGAAACTTCAATTCCTAAAAAGTATCTAAGTTTACCCAGATCTTTAGTAATAACATGTTGTTCGAGATATCATTTGATAGCTGCAATCCCATCAGAATCATCACTAGACAAAATGATATCATCCACATTAACAATAAGAACAACAAGACCAGAGTTGGTTTTTAATAAAGACATAATGATTAGAATGTGAATACCCAAATTGAAATTTAATCAATATTTGGCTTAGTTTATCAAACCATGCCCATGGGCTTTGTTTTAAGTTTTATATTTCCTTCCTAAGTCTACATACTTTGAAACTCTAACCATGACTAAAAAAACCTGGTAGTTGCTCCTTATAAACATCTTCATGTAGGTCACCATATAGGAAGGCATTTTTAACATCGAGTTGATAAAGAGGCCAATCATTACTGACAACTACAAAGATAAGTACTCTCACAAAGTTGAGGCGGGCCACAGGAGAGAAAGTTTCAAAGTAGTCCACTCCACAAGTCTGAGTTTGGCCTTTTTCTATAAGGAAATCCTTCAGTCATTCAATAGAACCATTTGGTTGATATTTAATAGTAAAGATCCAATGACATCCAACCATTGGATAGTTTTTAGGACAATTAACAAGATTCTAGGTCTTGTTATCTCGTAGTGAAGGCATTTATGTTTCCATAGCTTGACGCCAGACAGGATGCTGAAGATCTCAGCATTCTTCGATGTAGAAATATCAGAAAGAGAAGTATTAAAACATGGAAAGCTAGCACTAAGATTAGTGGTAGAGTAGAAATTACTAATCAGATGTTGAATATAGAAGCAAACACCTTTCCTTAGGATGATAGGAAGATGTAGGTCAGAAAATACTTGGGGGTGCTGTGATCTTCGTATGAGGGAGGAATTTGTTGTGGAGGAGATAGAGGGGGATCTATAAGTGTGGGTCTTCTTGTCGACACATCTTCAATTTCTTTAGTGTGATCATGCTCTACTACCTCAAGTAGAGGAGTAAGGACCACCAAATCACTAGATAAAGTAGTCCCTTCTTCAGAGTAGTACAATGTGTTTTCAAAGAACAGAACATCCACACACACAAACCATTGTTGATTGACAGGGTGATAACACCAATATCCTTCCTGAGTTCAGGAATATCTCAGAAAGACACACTTAATGGAATGGGGTCAAGTTTAGAAATACCAAGGAGGAGATTCTTAACAAAACGTGTGTTGCCAAAGATGTGTGGTGGAGAAAATAACAAAGGTTCATCAGAGTAAAGAAGAGAGATACTGACCTGATTATGTAAGACAAAAGAAGGAATATGGTTGATTAAGTAGCACACTATAGAAATATCTCTGGGCCAAAAATATTTAAGGACATGCTAGTGAAGAAAAAAAGTCCATGCTACATCAAGTAAATGATGGTTCTTCCTTTCTCCCACACCATTTTGTTGTGGTGTGTAAGAGAAAGAAGTGTGCTGAATGGTACCCCAAGATTGACAAAGATGATCGACATATTTTTGCATAAACTCTAAGGCATTATCGATTTGTAAGATTTTGACACCAATTTTGAATTGGGTATAGATCTTGTAAAAAAGGTGGTGATAGTTTGTAAAATGGTACTACAATCCTTTTGTGAAACCAGCCAAGTTGCCCTAGAATAATCGTCAATATTGGTCATAGAATAGTGATATCTAGACAAGCTAGAAATAGAGCATGGACCCCAAATATCAGAATGAACAATGTCAAACATATTTTTTTAACTAATTTCTTGCTTATTATAAAAAGCAATCTAGGTTTCTTTGACAAACTGGAATAATTCACACAAATTTTGTTTCTCAGAAAATGCAGAAATAAACAATAAATTTCAGCAGAAGAATGGTGTCCCAGGCGATCGTGCCACTGTAGACTAGTCACAGAAGCAGATAGTTGAGAAGTAGCAGATCGTGGTACATCCAGGTAGTACACTTCATCTGGTCCCTCATGGAAGAACCAATCCTCTCCTCGTACGGAGATCCTAAAACACACAACCCTCACAGTCAAAAGTAATCGAGCATTGAAGGCTCTTAATAGTTTTACTAATAGACATTAAATTAAGAGGAAAGTGTGGAATATAGAAGATATATGTTAAGGGTATATTTTTGGATAGAGATATAGTTCCAACGCCATGGACAACAAACTGATGCCATTCACAAAAGTCACAGGAGGAACTTTTGTAGTCTTAAATAAGGTAGTTAAAAGTTTCGAATAGTGAAAAATATTGGTAGATGTGTCGGAGTCAATGGCCCATTTATTTTACTAGTAGTAGTAGGAGATGCAAGTAATGTAGAGGAACCTCCTTCTGTAGCAGCTTTTTGTGAGGATAGATGCATTATAGGAGTTTTCAAACTCTAAGAAAATCCACTCAATCGTAGGTTGAGTAGAGCTTGATATAGTATTAGTTGAGTCTTCACATGCATCAGAGGAGACCCATGAAGGTTTATCATGCTTTTTCTAGTAGTGGTCCTCATCATGGTTCATGCATCCACAGAAGTTGCAAAAGTGATTGGCAAGAGGTGGTTGAGGTTGACCTTGTCTAGATCTAGAAGGAGGACCTCTTACAAGAGTATGTCCACCACATCCTCGACCATGATTACGTCCACATCCTTGTCCAGACTTAGGAGAGCAAACCACAAGGATTGAGTGATAAGAAGAAATAGTAGATAGAGAGGATATAGAAGGGAGGCGTTGAAAATGCTCAAGAACATCCCTTAGTGTAGGTAAGGGATCGATGGATAAGATTTGGTCCACGACACCTACAAAGGAAGGAGGCAAACCAGCCTAAAATTGGACAAGCTGAAGTTCATCGCATTACCGCTGAACTTCTTTGATAACAAAAGTGAGTGGATGGTATGCTTCAAATTCAGTCCAAAGTGTCGAACACCTTTTGTAGTAGTATTCTATAGAGTCCTCAGTGGAATACTTCATTTTAGCCAAGTTCTTGAAGATCTTGAAGAGCTTCTTTGGGTTTTTCTGGTGTGAGTACACATGGGAAAGTTGATCCCACATGGCTTTGGCAGTTTTCAGGCGAAGAAGAGACTAGCCGATCTTTGGTTTAGCATTGTTCACTATCCACGTCATGACCCCAAAATCATCTTTAGACCATTGGCCATAGGCATGTTTGGCTTTGTCATTCACTGAGACATCAAGAGGATCCTTAGATGTAGAAGAGACATGAGAGTAACATCCTTGGGCTTTGACATAGAGTTCGAATGATGCTTCCTAAAGACAGTAATTTGATCCATCAAGTTTCACAGTTCCAACACACAAGTTCCATAAAGGATTTTTAGTCTCCATGGAAGCCAGAGATATCTCACATACAAAGATGAAGTAGAAGTGGTACAACAGGGAGGATCTAGATGACAAGATCTTAGAAACTTTGTAGTAGGGCAACAACAATAGAACAAGAGGAGTAAAAGAGCTGATCTAAACAACCTACATAAGGGTAGAAGAAGTAGCATCCAGATCCAACTAGATCCAAGAAACCTGCATTGGGGACAAAGATAGCATCAGTAGATTTAGATCAAATGATCTAAGAAACCCACATAGGGGCAGTAAATAGAAGCAGTAGTGAAGAAGGATCAACTTAGGGGCAATAGATAGCAGGAGCAGTAGATCTGGATCAACAGATCCAAGAAACTCACATAGGGGTAGTAGATAGCAGCAGTAGATCTGGATAAATAGATCTCAGAAACCCATAAGGGGGAAGCAAAGATAAGGAAACACCTATGACACCACAGTGTGACATTCACTCCACCAAGTGGCGTAGGTAGGAAAGAAGGGAAGACCTATAGGGTTCCTATAGGGTTTCAACTTGCTATTTTGGAAATAGCCAAAAGATGGGTTGGTGAGAAGTGTTTAATGGATAGTGGTCGATGGTGATGGTCGATGGTGGTGGTCGATGGGAGGTGGTTGATGGGTGGTGGTCGACCGGTGGTGGTCAATGGGGTAGTGGTGGTTAATTGAGGTGGTCGATGGGTGGTGATCGATGGGTGGTGGTCAGTGAGGTGGTGGTTGTTGGAGTGGTCGTCGATGGTGGTGGTTGATGGGTGGAGGACGATGGATGAAAATGTAGGGGTTGATAAATGGTTGAAGGTCGATGGGTGGAGGTCAATGGGGTGGTGCTTGATGGGTTTGTGGTTTATGGGGTGGTGGTCGATGGGATGGTCGATGGGGTGGTCGATGGGAGGAGGGTGGTGGTTGTAAGACCCCTAAACTTGCTTTATTGGTGATCATGCTTTCTTATCGTAATTGTATTCTTAAAATCTTGACTAAACCATAATATATGCTTTGATATTGTGTGACAAGCTTGGGTTTGAAGTTTGATCCAGTTTGGACAATGTTTGAGCAAGTTATGCTCTTTTATGCTTGTTTTAGACTTTTTGGCAATTTACCCATATCTATGGTTCTCTTGTAATTTGTCACAAGATTATCATTCCTCACATGTTTTCTTATCATGTTTGAGTTGTTTGTGCTTTGGGGCTCCTAGATGCACCTTGCTTTGATGGGTACATCTATCTAGGGTGAGTTAGGGTTTTTGCTCTCTTAGATGAGCTACCTTGGAGGCTAAAACTCAATGGTCCTCCAGGATGGGTGACATATAATGGTTCTTCTAAGATATGGAGAACCAATGGTGGTCCCTTTTTTTTGTCCCGACCAATGGTGGTCCCTTAGTGTGTGAGGGTTGATGGTTCCCTGTCTTGAGCTCCTTGGATCGATAACCTACCTTGAGAAGGTGCACAAACTATGGTTTCCACCCTTGTGACCTAGGGTTTCAACAATCGATGGTCACCATGTGTTGGAACTTGATGGCCACCTTGGGAAGTCATGATCCAATGGCTCTTCATAATCCCACAACTGATCTTCCTACTTGCATGAACATGATGTCGTTAGGCCATGGACACATGGCAAGTTTAGTAGGACACCATAGCCTTCTCTTCTCTCTCTCTCATTGCTTTATAAACCTCTACTCTTCCATGAAAATGAACCCTATGGATCCCCATATTCTTCGTCCCTATCTAGGTGGAGAAGAAGGTGCCCAAGGTATAAAAAAATGGTCAATCTCCTTGTAAGTGCACCTAGGGTTCAGATCTACCCTAGTAGAGGTCGTTTAGTGCTTCCTTGCTTGGTCTCTTAGCCTAGGTATGTGATATCTCCTTCCTTTCCTTTGTTTTCTTTTTTGTCCTACCTTCTCCTTTCTTCTTCTTGGCCATGCCCATGGTTTTTCATGGTGGAGCTTGTGCTAGAGCTTAAAGAAAATCTCTTTCCTTCTTCCTTAATCTAGGGTTTTGTTTCCTTGCTTGGAGAAGGAGCTAGCTTGGTCATGTGGAGTGCTCAAGCTAGGGTTTCTACTACTTGTTCTTGATCTAACATTCTATTTGGAGATTCATCTTCATCCTAGAGGCGAATTGTATAACCTTCTCCACATTTATTGCTTACTCCTTGCCTGCACGTTCTAGATCTTGCTCTAAAATGAGATTCTAAGTAGAAAGATCATATCTTTGCCTAGGGTTTGAGATTAGGTGATATTTCTTGAATTATTTATCTTCTTTTATGTACCCTAAACCTTTTTTAAGAACTTCCTTTAGTATTGGAAGTTCTAGACCTCGTTTGCATATCACAAACAATGATTTTTGTTCTATCAACCTTTGGGTTTTCCTTAGGGTTTTGTGGCTATTTTCTACCTTGTGTATGACCCATTGGTGTGCCTCTTTGTCTGAACCAATGGCTTTGTTCTTGGTGCTATTTTTCTAGCCTTTCTTATGCCAACTGATGCCCATGACTTAATTTCTATTTTGGACTCTCTTGTGCTCATGGAATGATGGTCTTAGTTCCGGTTTATATGGTGGAGTCAATGGTCTTCTTTTCCTAATTATTTGATGGATTTTAAAGCTTGTTTCTCCACATGTTTACCAAACTGGATGGTCATACTGGGTCCAAACTCAATGGTGCTTCTGAGCCCACAACCAATGCCTTTTCTAACTCCAAGACTTGACAGTTTCTCTGACTAATAGTCATCAAATGATGGTTATCCTGGTTCATAGGTCGATGGTGTCAACCAATGGAACTTCTGACTTCAAGATATGATGGTGGTCCTATGTACTACAACCGATGGTGGCTCTATGTGTCACAACTAACGATGGATCCTATGTCCACAAAATATGGTTTCTTTGAAGTCAGGAAATGATGGTGTCCTTCGAGTCAAGAACCATTTTTTTTGTAGTGACATAACAACAAATGGTTGACTGTTATGTCAAGGATGGGTTGGTGTTCACAACTTGACTATATGTCACTATAGGCAGCTTGACTATTATTCACTGTGTTTCACTCGCACTGACTAAGGATGGGAGATCTTAGGACACTGGTACACGTAGATCTTATACAAAACTGAATAGAACTTCATGGTGGTCAGTTGGAGTTTGAGTAGTATACCTCATTCTCCCCCAGGCTTAATCAAATACGTAATCCAGTTCTATAGCATATCTTTTTAAGGTTAAACATGATTCACATTGGTTGATAACCCTTGCCTTATTTCTTATATTGATTAATTAGTAATAGCTTTATTTTGTTCCTTTAGTTCATCCTGTAATCAAACTTGCTATTATACTACTTGATTAACCTGTTCTATCTGCTTTATCTACTGAATTGGTTAATCTAGTTTAATAATATAACCTACTATAATAAATAATCATTATTGAGAGATATATCTCTCACTGAGACACATGTCTCTCCTCGTGGGTCACCACATCTTTTCAGTGTTCATCATCAACGTGGCCAGGTTCATGGAGGTGAAGAAGAGTAGCTTGGAGAGCAGTAAGAGTAGAAGGTTGGATGGTAGTGGTTAGTACAGTCCTAGAGTCATCCTTCTACTCTCAAGTTTGGGCAGGGGATGTTTTGTAGATGATATGTATATCGGCTCAAGTTTTTGGGCAGTATTTGATGTTTGTATATGGCATGTGTATGTGTAACACATCTTTTGTATACAGGTTGTGGTTGATGCCACTGGACATACATGTAAATACCTATTATGGAATCTACATATATGTAGGTAGTTGGACTAATATGTAAATGTTTCTGAACTTGTTAGTGGTGTTTAAATCAGTTTTAATTCATCTTCTTTTCTGGATATGTAGTTTGTTTAGTAGTTGATCATGTGTTTTATTTAGAGTAATCTCATTTAGTGTGACGGTGTGTCACAGTGGTGATGAAGGTGATGAGGTAATGGTGGAGATGGCCGAAAAAATGGAGGAAGTGGGGGTGGCCCATGGTTTAGGGAGGATCAAACACGTATGATGCCATATTGAATGGGAAAAACCTCTAATTGATGTGTTGAAAAAGTTACAATGCACACTTTTTTTTTGGAAACTAGTCGTAAAGGCTTACATCAACGGTTCAGCGGATGAAATAACTTGAAAATTAACTGTAAAGGAACAGATGTCTGCCGCTAGCTGTTTGGCCAGGAATGGTGGACAATCATTGAACTTTATACTTCTGTCTGGTTGCTTCAGGCAGTGTTTCCCCAACTGGTCGGCAAGGTTATTGAGGTTTCTCCTGACATGGTATATAGATTTTGTGTGTCTGGAGAGGTGAATTTCCTTTATAGCTTGGACCAAGACATAATATTTAGGTGGCATTGGGGAACTGTCGTTCACCCACTCGACAGCCAGTCTCGAGTCGATGAGGATGATGCCACCTACAATGTCGATAGAGTTGATGTGTCTTACACCTGCAAGCAACACAAGAAGTTCACCCCTCATCAGATCGCACCCTTCATGGATCATTGTGAATCCTTCCTTCCACCTACCAAGGCTGTCTCTGACAACCATGCTCATGGCCAGTTTGTTTTTAGTTGAGTTCGCAACTGCATCAACATTCACTAGGACGGATTCTGAGCAGAGCTTTATCGGGGGGCTTGGTGCTTTACGATCAAGATGTTGCTTTGTGCGTTGGTCAAAAAGGCTTGGATAATCGCTTGTGCCTCCACCTTGCAGGACATGGCTAGAACCGTCGATGGTATACTCAAATTGTTGAAGATGAAGTCATTTCTATTTTTCCATATCTTCCAACAAGAGACTATGAAGATGGTATGCCATCCGTCTGTATTTCTAAGCATATTGAGATTCTAGGCAAGCCAGTCCTTCGGGGTGGTCGAAGAGTAAAACCTTGTTGTCCAGGGAGGACGCAAGATCTCCCAAGTCCTCCTCGCACTATCACAGTCCCTGAGTGCGTGAAGAGTTGATTCTTCTATCAAATCGCACCTCAGACAAGTTTTAGAATTCATCATATATTTCTTGAACCTGAGCATATTGGTGAGAAGTCTATCCCAATGCATCGGCCATATGTGGGTTTTGACTTGGTGAGGAATTTGCAACTCCCAAATCTTCCTGAAGCACCCTTCATCTTCAACCTGCATCGTGTTGGTCAGGGCTTTGTAAGCAGACTCTGATGAAAATTGGCCATCCTGTGTGTGGACCCATATTCTTTTATCATGTCCATAACGTCGTTGAGGGGGAGGCATGGAGAGGATTGCTTGGACAGTCAATTCTTGGAACCAGGCTTCCAGGAAGGTTGTGTCCCAGATGCCCGTATCCTTGACCATGCTCGCTACCTTGAGATCATTCAAGTCTTCCGAGATGTACCTGGATGGTTTAAGTTGTGGATCCCAACCATCTCCCACCCATTCCTCATTCCATACATCAACGGTGTCCCCAGAGATGACCACCCAGTAAGAGTGTGAATGTAAGGTCAGGAGGAGGGCTTTGATGCTATGCTAGGTATGTGATCCGTAGTTATTATTTGGTCCCTGCGATGCATATTTCTCCTTCATGAGTTCAACCCATGGCATCCGGATGCCTTGTATGTAGTGCCATGCCACTTTAAGGAGGAGAGCTTTGTTAAAGTCCCTCATTTTCCGGATGCCCAATCCACCTGTGGAATGTGGTTTGGTGATGTGCTTCCATGCCACCAAACTAGTTTTCTTCTTTGGAGAAGAGCCATGACAGATGAAGCGGTGGGTGACCTGGTCCATCTTCTCGCAGATTTCCAGGGGGATCTGGGTCATCTGCATAGTGTAGCACAGGAGAGGTAGGAGGACTGATCTTGCCAAGGTCAGACGTCCCACTAGAGATAGGAAGCGGTTCTGCGAGAGAGCTACCTGAGTTTGCATTTTCTCGACTACGTGTTGATAGTGTGTCTTCCCCTTCCTTTTGTGGATTATCGGTATACCTAAGTGGCGGCCCAGGTCTTTAGTTTCTTTGAGATTCATTTTCTTGGATATGCTATTCCTTAGTCCCCATGGGGAGTTGGCGGAGAAGAAGATGGTGGATTTTTCTTTTGAAAGAAGCTGGCCTGAAGCCTGGCCAAAGAGTTTAAGGCACCGCTGGAATGTGTTAGCTTGCTGGATGGTTGCCTCACCAAAGAATAGAATATCATCATCGGATCTGACATGAGAGAAAGGAAGCTTCCTTTGGGTAAGGTAGATAGGCTTCCAATGGCCTCTGCAGATCTCAGCTTCAATATACTGACTTAGTCTCTCCACACAGAGAACAAAGAGGTAAGGTGACAATGGGTCACCTTGCTTGACACCACAGGAAGGTTTGAATGAGCCAATGTACTCCCTGTTCCAAAGAATAGAGGTTTCGCCAGAAGAGATTAACTATTTGATGATAGAGATCACCGAATCTGGGATGGGAGTCCTACATAACATATCTTCGATAAAGACCCATCTCATCTTGTCGAAAGCCTTCACCAGATCGAGCTTCACCGTCATCGTGTACTTGCAGTTCGTTCTGGATTCCATGGAGTGTATAATTTCTTGTACTAGCATGACATTGTCTCCAATCCTGTGCCTCGGCACGAAGCTGGATTGGTAGGGGGAAATCCAATCCTTGAGGTAGATTTTAAGTCTGTTGGTGATCACCTTGGATAGCAGTTTTGTGCACACATTGTTCAGAGATATCGGTCGTAGGTGAGAGAAATGCTCTAGGGAGGGAGTCTTGGGGATAAGGACCAGAGTAGAGTTCGCCACTTGTTGTTCCAGATGATGGCCCTGGAATGGGTGCGTGAGGAAGCTCATGCTCTGGGTTTTTATCCATGCCCATTATTCTTGGAGGAAGGCTGCTCCAATGCCATCGGGCCCCAGTGCCTACAAAGGTCCCATGGCGCGCAAAGCTTCCCAAGCTTCCTTCTCAGAGGGGGGCATACCAATCTTCTCAATCTCTTCCCTTGGCAGTGTGGGGAAGACGCCAATGAAGTTCACACTGGATCTGAGTCTGTTGGCTGAGCCCGTTTCCTGGTACACTGTAGTGAAGAATTCCAGAACCAAAGCTTTAATACTTTTAGCTTCATCGATCCATACATTGTACTTGTTCCTAAGGCGAACGATCTTGTTAGACCTCCGCCGTGCCTTCACCAAAGACTGAAAATTTTTTGTGTTATTATCACCCAGCCTAACCCATTCACAGTGGGCTCAGTGTTTCCAGTCAGCTTCTTCCCGCCTGAGGATGCGGTCTAGATCAGTTTGTAACTGGACTGTTTCTGAGGCGATAGTCTCATCAAAATTGATGGCTAGTTGAGTTTGGTTCCACGTTATCTTGCATCTTAGGCGTTGTTTGTCTTGGGTAGCCGCCTTCTTACTAGTGTGTTCCCATGAAGCAACAACTTTGAGGAACTCCACGGCAGCTACTGTGAATGGAACATCCAGGTTCCAGGAGTTGGGGAGGAGGTCTTTGTATCCTTTGAGGTGACTCCAGCTGGGTGAAGTCCGTGAGGGGTGATTTCTCCTCCCCGGCGGGGCGGGGAGGGAAATAAGTAGAGGCGTGTGATCCGATTGGTTGTACTCTAGAACTTGAACGGGGTTAGAAGAGGGGAGATTCAACCAATGGGAGTTACCTAGCGCTCTGTCTAGCCTTTCGTGGAGGAGGCCTCATCTGAAGGTTGTGCATGGGCCATTGGCACTGAGGTCATGGAGTTGGCAACCCTCCATCACATTGATAAAATCTTTGCTGTTGGCACTGTCAAAAGTAGAGCTTCCAAACTTCTCTGATGGGAACATCACTACGTTGAAATCCCCGAGCACTAGCCAAGGCCCGTGGATGGAAGTGGAGAGGAGTTGTAGTTGGTGCCAGAGTAAATGACGACTCGTCCTAGTTGTGCCAGCATAGACGAACGTGTAGAAGGAATCATGTATCTTGCAGTGAATGAATTGCTTGTGGGAGTAGATCACCTCCAGTGAGATGTGGGATCTCCACAGGAGCCAGATACCCCCCGCGTAGCCCACTACTTTGACTCATACCCCCCACGTAGCCCACTGCTTTGACTCTATGAGAATGAGGTAGGATGATTTGTTTGATGATTCTAAGGGCCTTATCACTGCTGCATCTGGGCTCAAAGATGGCTAGCGTCGAGATCTTGTAGAGGGAAATCAGGTTTTTTACCATGTTTTGGGTATCATCATGGCCCATACCCTGGACATTCCATGCAATGATGTTCATTGGGCTGGGGTTTCCAATGTAGAGGACCCCATCTTCTTCGCTTCAACTTCTAGATCTTGGAGGAGTGTTTGTTTGCCTCTCTTCCTCATCGATGCTCGTCCCGGATCCCCCGCGCTCACCACTTTCCTATTGCGGAGATGGATACCCGCCATTGACTTGGTCGGGCTCCTGTAGGAGGTGTAACTCGGACCTCCCTTGACTTGGAAGTCCATCGAGAAATTGGTGGAAAGGAAGGGATGTGCCTGGGTGTCCTGTGATTCCCTCCCCTGTAGGACATCATCCCCTCTAGGGATAGCCACTATGTCATCTGTCGTTGCCAACTGTTTGCGAGGTGACTGCTTAGCTTGTTGTCCTGCATCCTCCCTCATTTCGTTCCTCCTATCCTTCTTCGCATTCTGCTTTCACATTCTCCAGTCGATACCCGAAGTTAGCCATTCTGCAGTAACCTCTGCATCCACCACCCCGTGGACTTGATCTTCTTCCCCGTCGCTTTCCGCTAAGTTGTGAAATATGTTCCGTGTGTTAGTTTGCTGCTTGGATTGGCTATTGGGCGGGGGCTTTTTGGATTTTCGCTGGAATGGTTGCGCATGGATCGCTTCTGTGAAACCTTCCATTCTCGCTAGTGCCTCGTGGATGATGGAACCTGCCACAAGAGAGGCCTCTCGCACATTGTTCTCAAGTTCTAGCCTTTCACGACAATCCTTTTCTAGGTGCCCCGCGTGCCCACAGTGGAGGTAGATAAAAGGGATATTTTCATATTCTACTTTGTAGCACACATTTGCGATTATGACTTCTGGTATGAGTGGTTTGGACATATCTAACTCGACCTCGATGCGTGCGAAGCGACATCGACATTGTTGCTTCATCTGTAGATCAACTTTGATTGTCTTCCCGATATAGTCCCCAACCAGAGCCAGAGCCAGGGAATATGGGATACAAGAAAAGTTAAAGAAAAGACAAGTCTTAAGCACATAACAAAACACATGACACAAGATAAGAATACACACAACACATGATAACACACAAAGCATATATACTAATATCTTTCATTTTAGGCATATGAAGTAAAAGCTAACTTTAAATATTGAGTAATAACAAAAATAACATATGATTTTAAATTTGACATAAATGTTTTGAAACTAGTATATATTTTTACCATTTAAATATGGTATTTATTTCTGTAGGTCTTTGAATCAACTACAAATCAAGTCAATTTTAAGTGATTAGCCATTATCTCTTCCAAAATGAATAATCATTCTATATAAAAGAAACTTTAAATCTACTTTATTGTCTTTATAAACATCTTGATAAAATTTGTGTACCAAATCAAAAGAGGAAAAGTGAGAAGAATAAGTAAAAACTATGAATAATAAACACAAGATGCTAAATTAGAAAAAGAAGAAAAATGACAACATACATGCATATTAATTAACATGGCTGTTCTTGATGTCACAAAGTCAAACTTGTAAATCAAACATGTTATATGAGAAGATTCAAATATGATGTGTGTTGCATCTTTGTAAAAAAGATTGGTAAATACAAAATAAGTCAATCGTGTCTATAAGAAGGATCAACCAATCAACATTAGTAATACATTTTCTTTGGTTTTGACAAAGTTGATATGGTTTTAAAGGAATGAGAGAGAAAAAAAAGAGGTGAAAAATGTTTTAAATTTGGTTAGGCAAAGTTATATCAAAGTCAGTGCAAAAAAAGTAATATGAAAGTGAGGATAATGGAATTGAGTGAATAAGAAATATTGTTATGTAATTTTAGAAGATTTTTCCCCACAAATTAGATAAAAGAAAAGAATAAAGAGGAATCTATTAGAGGAAAGACATATTGAGGAATGGACAATGAATTGGGAGGAAAAGCTAAATGTCCAAAGAAATTTTTTGAAAAGAAATTTAGGTTAACTTTGAAGGAAACTTAGAATCTATCATAAACATTTATAGTAACTTTGCATATAAAATTAATTATAAGCATGGAAAGAAATATAGTATGGTTATATTATAGAGGGAAAATAAATATAAGATAGAAATTTTGTGAGAAACATACTAAGATGTAGAGAGAAACACTTATATATCCAACAAACAATATTTAAAAGTAAATGTACTATATTCTTATAACATAAATTTTGTTTGTTCTAGGATAAATTTCACAAACATATATGACATTAACTTATTTTCACAAATATCTCATGACCAATTGATTGATTGACATGATCTTATCCACTACCTCAATGACCAACCCAACCTCAAATGATTATTTGCACAATGGTAGGTGTTGTTATTAAAATTCACTAACTCTTTCCAATCAATATTGTTAGAGAACAAGAACTATCATATTATATCGAGGATTTACCACTCCATAATGAAAAAATACAAGATTATGAGTTCACTACGGATCTACTGATTCAATTGACACCCATGACATCATCATCCATAAAGATCCATGTATATCAAAAATCTTCTTTGACAAAACTACCAGTTGTATATAAATTAGGATAGGAGTGATTCTTCATGACACACATGGAAAGAAATTGCATGTTTACACATGACGGGAGTTTAGTGCTACTAACAAGGTGGTTCAACATGAATTGTGCATCTTTGGACTCCAAATTTACTGGTAGTAAAGGGGTACAATATCTATAAATAAATGACAAATCCATCTTTGTCAATGATTTGCACATAGTTATAGACTTTTTTATGATAATTAGAATTATTTCATGTATGACTTAATCTTAGTTACATATATTTTCATTCATATTTCACCAAATCATTTGCTAATCAATATTTCTCAATTGCACATATTTTGCATTATTTTATTAATTTAAGGGGGGTCATAGCATCATTTGAGGGGAACTATATGAACTCAATTCTTTAAAACCCCTAGTTTCTACAAAGGAATGTTTTTGCCGAATGTTGTCAATACATTCATGTTATGGTTTGTCATCTTTGTTTAGTGGAGATAATGTTAACTCAAGAGGCTAATTTTCCTAATCCCATTATTTGATGATGACTAAAACTGATCCACTTACATATGCCTAATGTTTTTATTTGAGTGATTTTAGATACTTACTACAAATGACAAAACATACATACCCTAGTTTGGAGAGATCAACTCATACATGTACAAAGATCACTATTAAATTATTGATAGTTTTTCTTGGATCTCTATTGTAAATCACTTATAATGATGTTATGATTCAAAACTTTGATATCATTAACCAAATCAAATTAATATTGCACTTAGTTTTAGTTTAGATGTTCCAACACATGCACTTTCATCGGTTTAGATTGTCCTGGACAAAACTCGATTGGTAATATTATTTGTTTACCCAATGCCATTAGCCAAATTTGTATTTGATAAAAATCTCATCTGACAAGCTAAAGGCATGTTACCAAACAAATGCAAACAATATTTTAAGGGAGAAACTTAATTGATGGAACATGTCTTGGCCTTATGTTTTAGTTCATTGGTCATGTTTTGGCAATACATTCAGCTAGTGTCATTTTAGATGTAAAATGTAATATAGCCATTGGAGTGAATATGTAAGAAAAAGTAAAGTTTTTGGACACCAACAATAATGACTAGAATATGTCTAAATTATTTGATGGCTAGGAGGAATACTCAACTATAAACATGACTCGTTTGGCTTCATTCCATAGTTAGCCACTGCCTCATAAGGCCCTATGTCATAGTTGAGAGAATTTACCTCAAAGATCCCCTATCCACTCTAATGAGATTAATGACCTGCTACATCCATTAGAGTGATTAGAAGATTTGTAAATGAGCAACATTACCTTGTATATATTGTGAGACTCTCATTTCTCTACACTTGAATCAATTTCTCTCAATAGAAGTGTAATTTTGTCTTGATCAAGAGTAGAAGAAAGGGAGATGGCCTTTGGCAAAGGAAGACACCACTTGAAGAAGCAACTGTCTATTGGTGAAGAGCCATTGGAGGGTAGTGGTTCATAGAAATGGAAGGCATCCTTTGGTGGTTAAAGCTTCTCCTTACTGAAGCCGAGGACATAGATGGAAGATTTTTGGCTAAGAGTTGGTAAGTCATTTGGTAAGGGTGAAGAATCCTTATCAAATGATAGGTAAGTTCTTGTATATGGTACTTTGCTCCCTTTCCTGGAAAAAGGAACCTGGTTTAGCCTTCTAACTTAAAAAATATTGTCTCTTATTGTAACTTTGTAATGATATGTAATTGTGATTGAAGGTCAAAAATTCTAGAGGTTGACCTCTCTAGGTAGTAGAGTTGCATCTTTTGAGACGGAATTACTATAAATATAATTCACTTGTGAACTACCAATCTCTCTTTTCCTTGATTTTTATACATGCATATTTCTCTTGAGATCTGAAAGTCCACTGAATTTTGTTTATTAGTTTTAGCTTAATTTAACCCCCCTCTAGAACACATGGTGTAACACCCCTCCCTAGGGTTTCTTACGTAACCAGAGGAAGCACAGCCTAATCCCCAACATTATCCATAATGTGGGGTACTTGGCATATTTGGGAGGAAATGTCACATACATGATCTCATAACAGGAAACAAATAACACTTGGCATTATGAAAACATAGATTCATACATAAGTTCTTGGAATAAGAGCTACATCAGTTTTCCAAAGATATACTAAACATAAACTAGATAATGATAGGATCTCCATAGATGGACGTCCCACCAGGCAACAACTCCTTGGATCTCTGGGTCTTTGGTACACTCAAGATTGTTCCTTCTCCTTGGCTCCAACTTCTGCGGACATCTCGTCCCCAGCCATGCAAAGGAAAACAAACATAGTAAGTAAGCGGCATTGGCATATTATAAGACATAAAAATAAATATACAAGTGACTTAACATAATCATGAACATGCATTTATCATGAATCATTTCTTATTGTCTTTTACATAAAGAAATTTACTAGAAAAATATGCTCCTCTCTTAATGCCCCATAAGGAGCCCATGAATGCTCGGAAAGCCCATAATTGCTCGGAAAGCCCATAACAAGGTGCATATAAATCTGAATAAATTTCTATTATCCATGATCTTTCTTAAACTCTACTTATCTTCTTAAGATCTTAAACTAGATCTTAATTGGGATTTCTCCCTCTTGAACATGGTTGGGATTTCTCCCCATGACTATAATGGGATTTCTCCCTCTTAAGCATGATTGGGAAACTCATTCCCTCTTAATCTGAATTTCTTGTATCTTAATCATAAACCATAATCTTAATAGGATTTCTACTCTTAGACTTAGCTTATAACAAACAACATTCAATAATCATATACTTGAAGAAAACATGAATTAACAATGATATAACATAAGGTGCTTAATAATATTCATAAACATTCAATAGCCAAGAGTTATCTATGCCAAGGGCATGGCCCGCTTACCTTGAACTAAATCGCCTTAAGTCAAACTTGGTTTGACTGATTGGATTCCCTAAAACACCTGAAATTAACATAATTATCATTTGTCATATGTCATTAAACCCTAATTTGCTCATATAAAATTTGACATGTTAAAACAGTAGAATCAGTCGATAAAAACCAGAAAATTGGATTCCTCATCGAAAATCCTCTCCAAAACATATTTATTTATATTTTTCTGAGGTCGTATGCAAAAGTTATGAATTTTGCACTCTGGACCAATCAGAAAATAGAAAACCTTAGCGTGACATCATTTAAATCAATGATTAATCAACTAGAAATAAAATGCGGAATTACTATAGTACCTTAGGCGCGCGTTACATACAATCACACATGCGGGGGGGGTAAAATTGTCATTCAGTCATATAAATTCAATCGTGACTGATGAAACAAAAGTGGGCGTGAAATTCCTTATCTGCCCTTGCAGTTTAAAGCGTCAGCAAAAACAAAACGTGGGGCTCAGGGGTCATTGCACACCCTGGGTTCTTCCCCTTTCACCGCGCGCAAGGGAGAAGCGCTTCAGAGATCTCAGGAAGGAGTAATGGTTGTACCACAGGGCTGATCGACTAGGGAAAACGATCCCTTCGTCTTCGTCAAACTCCGACGATCAAGAAGAACCTGGGATGCGGGTAAAACAGTGGCGAACTCACCCAAAACCATGGGGTGGACCGGAGAACAGAGGAAGAGGGCTCAGAGGACAAAACTACGACTTGAAGGAAGCTGACATCAACTTGCGACCGGAGAAGCAATCTAGGAGGTCAGGTGGCTTCGTTCGATGCCTCGTGAGGGCTGGATGACGATTGGGTCGCCATGGCGGCGAGCACCGGCAAGGTGTTCAACTTGGTTATAGGTCAGGGCGACGAGGACCATCGCGAGTCAAAGAAGCGATAGCAGAGGGAAGAACAGGGATCGAGGATGCTCACCGCGATCGGGATTGAGCTGGGGTGGTCGGAGAAGGCTGGACGAAGTCGAAGTCGTCGAAATTGCAGGTCGAGTAGGTCAGAGCTCTTGAGGGCATCGGAGGTTGAATTGAGTGGGGAGGAGGGATACTTGGGGTTCTTCGGTGCTCGCGGGGTACTTATATGGGGGCGGAGGAGGCTAGCGAGGTGCTTGTGCTTCAATGGCGGAGGGAAGGCAATGCCCTAAATTGGGCGTTTCGTCAAATGGGAGAGATGGAGAGCGAGTAAGGGATTGTTGGGTTCGGTTTGACCTCCCGGTCTCGTTGGGGAAGGAATCAAGAGAAACGGATGTGAGGGGAGGGAGATCGGGATCAAAGATCACCCAGCCTGTGAAACGGCTTTGCTTGCAAAAGAAACGGAGGTAGAAGACAAGGCGATCACCGTTGGATCTTGATCCAACGGTTACAATGTACGCGCGTGCCCAAAAATAGAAAAGTAACGTGTGACAAATTAAATGAGACGAAACCTTAGGGAATTAAAGGCAGATAATGATATTGAATTAAATTCTTTGCTAAACAATATTCAAATCTTTATAAATCGATTTGAATGGTCAAACATGGTTCAAATGGGTTCAAATTTGAACCATAGGTGTATTAAAGGGTCTAGAATATTCTCATACAATTGGATTTTATGCTAGTATTCGTTTTAGGCCTAAAATAACAAAAACCCTTATGTGTACTTAAATGACCATGATAAAAGCAAATAAAGCCATTAATTCTTCAAATAAGAATTGAAAAGCATAAAAACGTGCCCTAAACATTATTTCCTCTCATTTGACAAGATGGGAGCCATTAAGCAAATAATTACACAAGGAAATCACTAATTGTCAGATGAGAGAGAAAATATGACATGAAAGCATTTATCCTCATTTTCTTCAACAAAAAGGGCATAGATATACATGAAGACATTTTCTTTAAATAAAACAAGTATAATAGAGCAATTGAACACAATAAGTGATTTTGCACAACTAATTATGGGAAAATTGCATTTGAGTTCTCAACAATTATCTAAATTAGAAAAGAGCATGCAAGGACTAAAATAATTTGGAAATTTTGCATAATTGAGATTGGGGTGTTACAATACTACCCACCTTAAATAAATTTCGTCCTCGAAATTTCCTAGGGTTTCTACCCACCTTAAGGTTTTCACATAAGCATACAAATCTTTCCATACAATTCTTTATTATAAAAGAAGAACACATAAACAAAACATTATGATTAAACATAAATTACTCAACTACCCTTACCTTTATCATTTTCCTCTTCTCCATCAGACATTTGCATGGTGAAGAGCCTTGGTTTGACCTTGGGTGGAGGATTAGGGTTCTTAGCTTGGTTGTGGTTGGGATCCTTCTTTGCAAGCTTAGGGCAATTAGGCTTGATATGCCCTTCCTCACCACAATAGTAGCAAACAGAAGTCCCAAACCTACAAGGACCACCATGGTTTCTTTTACACTTGGGGCATGGGGTTCTCCCATTCTCAGGGGAAGGCTCAGGGGCTTTTCTCTTATTGTTGGAGGGTGGAGGTGGTTGATGGAGCTGATGGTGACGATTGTTTTGGGGTACCTCCTTCTTATGATTCCTTCCAGGATGCTCCTCCAATTCTAGGGCTGCATCCAAGGCCGATTGCATGGTCCGGTGTCCTCTACCAGACAAGGCAAAACTTAGGTCGGGTTTAAGTCCTCTAATGAACTTCTTAGCTCTCTTTAGCTCAGTGTACTCAGGACCATACTTTTGGAGCTTACGGAACTTCATGGCATACTCAGTGACAGTCATGTCACCCACTTGCTTAAGGTTAATAAACTCATCCTCCTTCCTCTCTAACATGGCTTCGGATACATAATGGTCATTGAAGACTTCTACAAACTCATCCCAAGAGTAAGGAGGGTCATCATCTTCCCTAGAGGCCAAGAGGTTTTCCCACCAAGTACGGGCTGCACCCTTGAGCATATGGGTGGCAAATCTAACCCTACTACGTGGGGGACACTCTAAGTCTCTAAAGCAATGTTCCATGTTGCTCAACCACTCCTCAGCCTTGGTTACTACATCAACCTCATCTTCACCATGGAAAGCATCGGGTTTAATCTTCAAGAAGTCTACGAGGGAGATCTCATGTGCTCTAGGTGGAGCTCTAGGTTGGAGGGCATTTGTCAAGGCTGCTACTAGGGCATCTAGGGTGATTGGTGGAGGGATGTGGTTCATGTCTTCAGTCTTATCACCACTAGAGGATCCGTGTGAGTGTCTTGACTCACTAACCTTCTCCTTCCTCTTAGGGGCCATCTGAAAGGGTAAACATAACATGATATTAGAACATACTATGAATCTCTAATGTTGCCTTAGTGGCCATCTATTCCTTGCTCTGATACCATTAATGTAACACCCCTCCCTAGGGTTTCTTACGTAACCAGAGGAAGCACAGCCTAATCCCCAACATTATCCATAATGTGGGGTACTTGGCATATTTGGGAGGAAATGTCACATACATGATCTCATAACAGGAAACAAATAACACTTGGCATTATGAAAACATAGATTCATACATAAGTTCTTGGAATAAGAGCTACATCAGTTTTCCAAAGATATACTAAACATAAACTAGATAATGATAGGATCTCCATAGATGGACGTCCCACCAGGCAACAACTCCTTGGATCTCTGGGTCTTTGGTACACTCAAGATTGTTCCTTCTCCTTGGCTCCAACTTCTGCGGACATCTCGTCCCCAGCCATGCAAAGGAAAACAAACATAGTAAGTAAGCGGCATTGGCATATTATAAGACATAAAAATAAATATACAAGTGACTTAACATAATCATGAACATGCATTTATCATGAATCATTTCTTATTGTCTTTTACATAAAGAAATTTACTAGAAAAATATGCTCCTCTCTTAATGCCCCATAAGGAGCCCATGAATGCTCGGAAAGCCCATAATTGCTCGGAAAGCCCATAACAAGGTGCATATAAATCTGAATAAATTTCTATTATCCATGATCTTTCTTAAACTCTACTTATCTTCTTAAGATCTTAAACTAGATCTTAATTGGGATTTCTCCCTCTTGAACATGGTTGGGATTTCTCCCCATGACTATAATGGGATTTCTCCCTCTTAAGCATGATTGGGAAACTCATTCCCTCTTAATCTGAATTTCTTGTATCTTAATCATAAACCATAATCTTAATAGGATTTCTACTCTTAGACTTAGCTTATAACAAACAACATTCAATAATCATATACTTGAAGAAAACATGAATTAACAATGATATAACATAAGGTGCTTAATAATATTCATAAACATTCAATAGCCAAGAGTTATCTATGCCAAGGGCATGGCCCGCTTACCTTGAACTAAATCGCCTTAAGTCAAACTTGGTTTGACTGATTGGATTCCCTAAAACACCTGAAATTAACATAATTATCATTTGTCATATGTCATTAAACCCTAATTTGCTCATATAAAATTTGACATGTTAAAACAGTAGAATCAGTCGATAAAAACCAGAAAATTGGATTCCTCATCGAAAATCCTCTCCAAAACATATTTATTTATATTTTTCTGAGGTCGTATGCAAAAGTTATGAATTTTGCACTCTGGACCAATCAGAAAATAGAAAACCTTAGCGTGACATCATTTAAATCAATGATTAATCAACTAGAAATAAAATGCGGAATTACTATAGTACCTTAGGCGCGCGTTACATACAATCACACATGCGGGGGGGGTAAAATTGTCATTCAGTCATATAAATTCAATCGTGACTGATGAAACAAAAGTGGGCGTGAAATTCCTTATCTGCCCTTGCAGTTTAAAGCGTCAGCAAAAACAAAACGTGGGGCTCAGGGGTCATTGCACACCCTGGGTTCTTCCCCTTTCACCGCGCGCAAGGGAGAAGCGCTTCAGAGATCTCAGGAAGGAGTAATGGTTGTACCACAGGGCTGATCGACTAGGGAAAATGATCCCTTCGTCTTCGTCAAACTCCGACGATCAAGAAGAACCTGGGATGCGGGTAAAACAGTGGCGAACTCACCCAAAACCATGGGGTGGACCGGAGAACAGAGGAAGAGGGCTCAGAGGACAAAACTACGACTTGAAGGAAGCTGACATCAACTTGCGACCGGAGAAGCAATCTAGGAGGTCAGGTGGCTTCGTTCGATGCCTCGTGAGGGCTGGATGACGATTGGGTCGCCATGGCGGTGAGCACCGGCAAGGTGTTCAACTTGGTTATAGGTCAGGGCGACGAGGACCATCGCGAGTCAAAGAAGCGATAGCAGAGGGAAGAACAGGGATCGAGGATGCTCACCGCGATCGGGATTGAGCTGGGGTGGTCGGAGAAGGCTGGACGAAGTCGAAGTCGTCGAAATTGCAGGTCGAGTAGGTCAGAGCTCTTGAGGGCATCGGAGGTTGAATTGAGTGGGGAGGAGGGATACTTGGGGTTCTTCGGTGCTCGCGGGGTACTTATATGGGGGCGGAGGAGGCTAGCGAGGTGCTTGTGCTTCAATGGCGGAGGGAAGGCAATGCCCTAAATTGGGCGTTTCGTCAAATGGGAGAGATGGAGAGCGAGTAAGGGATTGTTGGGTTCGGTTTGACCTCCCGGTCTCGTTGGGGAAGGAATCAAGAGAAACGGATGTGAGGGGAGGGAGATCGGGATCAAAGATCACCCAGCCTGTGAAACGGCTTTGCTTGCAAAAGAAACGGAGGTAGAAGACAAGGCGATCACCGTTGGATCTTGATCCAACGGTTACAATGTACGCGCGTGCCCAAAAATAGAAAAGTAACGTGTGACAAATTAAATGAGACGAAACCTTAGGGAATTAAAGGCAGATAATGATATTGAATTAAATTCTTTGCTAAACAATATTCAAATCTTTATAAATCGATTTGAATGGTCAAACATGGTTCAAATGGGTTCAAATTTGAACCATAGGTGTATTAAAGGGTCTAGAATATTCTCATACAATTGGATTTTATGCTAGTATTCGTTTTAGGCCTAAAATAACAAAAACCCTTATGTGTACTTAAATGACCATGATAAAAGCAAATAAAGCCATTAATTCTTCAAATAAGAATTGAAAAGCATAAAAACGTGCCCTAAACATTATTTCCTCTCATTTGACAAGATGGGAGCCATTAAGCAAATAATTACACAAGGAAATCACTAATTGTCAGATGAGAGAGAAAATATGACATGAAAGCATTTATCCTCATTTTCTTCAACAAAAAGGGCATAGATATACATGAAGACATTTTCTTTAAATAAAACAAGTATAATAGAGCAATTGAACACAATAAGTGATTTTGCACAACTAATTATGGGAAAATTGCATTTGAGTTCTCAACAATTATCTAAATTAGAAAAGAGCATGCAAGGACTAAAATAATTTGGAAATTTTGCATAATTGAGATTGGGGTGTTACAATACTACCCACCTTAAATAAATTTCGTCCTCGAAATTTCCTAGGGTTTCTACCCACCTTAAGGTTTTCACATAAGCATACAAATCTTTCCATACAATTCTTTATTATAAAAGAAGAACACATAAACAAAACATTAAGATTAAACATAAATTACTCAACTACCCTTACCTTTATCATTTTCCTCTTCTCCATCAGACATTTGCATGGTGAAGAGCCTTGGTTTGACCTTGGGTGGAGGATTAGGGTTCTTAGCTTGGTTGTGGTTGGGATCCTTCTTTGCAAGCTTAGGGCAATTAGGCTTGATATGCCCTTCCTCACCACAATAGTAGCAAACAGAAGTCCCAAACCTACAAGGACCACCATGGTTTCTTTTACACTTGGGGCATGGGGTTCTCCCATTCTCAGGGGAAGGCTCAGGTGCTTTTCTCTTATTGTTGGAGGGTGGAGGTGGTTGATGGAGCTGATGGTGACGATTGTTTTGGGGTACCTCCTTCTTATGATTCCTTCCAGGATGCTCCTCCAATTCTAGGGCTGCATCCAAGGCCGATTGCATGGTCCGGTGTCCTCTACCAGACAAGGCAAAACTTAGGTCGGGTTTAAGTCCTCTAATGAACTTCTTAGCTCTCTTTAGCTCAGTGTACTCAGGACCATACTTTTGGAGCTTACGGAACTTCATGGCATACTCAGTGACAGTCATGTCACCCACTTGCTTAAGGTTAATAAACTCATCCTCCTTCCTCTCTAACATGGCTTCGGATACATAATGGTCATTGAAGACTTCTACAAACTCATCCCAAGAGTAAGGAGGGTCATCATCTTCCCTAGAGGCCAAGAGGTTTTCCCACCAAGTACGGGCTGCACCCTTGAGCATATGGGTGGCAAATCTAACCCTACTACGTGGGGGACACTCTAAGTCTCTAAAGCAATGTTCCATGTTGCTCAACCACTCCTCAGCCTTGGTTACTACATCAACCTCATCTTCACCATGGAAAGCATCGGGTTTAATCTTCAAGAAGTCTACGAGGGAGATCTCATGTGCTCTAGGTGGAGCTCTAGGTTGGAGGGCATTTGTCAAGGCTGCTACTAGGGCATCTAGGGTGATTGGTGGAGGGATGTGGTTCATGTCTTCAGTCTTATCACCACTAGAGGATCCGTGTGAGTGTCTTGACTCACTAACCTTCTCCTTCCTCTTAGGGGCCATCTGAAAGGGTAAACATAACATGATATTAGAACATACTATGAATCTCTAATGTTGCCTTAGTGGCCATCTATTCCTTGCTCTGATACCATTAATGTAACACCCCTCCCTAGGGTTTCTTACGTAACCAGAGGAAGCACAGCCTAATCCCCAACATTATCCATAATGTGGGGTACTTGGCATATTTGGGAGGAAATGTCACATACATGATCTCATAACAGGAAACAAATAACACTTGGCATTATGAAAACATAGATTCATACATAAGTTCTTGGAATAAGAGCTACATCAGTTTTCCAAAGATATACTAAACATAAACTAGATAATGATAGGATCTCCATAGATGGACGTCCCACCAGGCAACAACTCCTTGGATCTCTGGGTCTTTGGTACACTCAAGATTGTTCCTTCTCCTTGGCTCCAACTTCTGCGGACATCTCGTCCCCAGCCATGCAAAGGAAAACAAACATAGTAAGTAAGCGGCATTGGCATATTATAAGACATAAAAATAAATATACAAGTGACTTAACATAATCATGAACATGCATTTATCATGAATCATTTCTTATTGTCTTTTACATAAAGAAATTTACTAGAAAAATATGCTCCTCTCTTAATGCCCCATAAGGAGCCCATGAATGCTCGGAAAGCCCATAATTGCTCGGAAAGCCCATAACAAGGTGCATATAAATCTGAATAAATTTCTATTATCCATGATCTTTCTTAAACTCTACTTATCTTCTTAAGATCTTAAACTAGATCTTAATTGGGATTTCTCCCTCTTGAACATGGTTGGGATTTCTCCCCATGACTATAATGGGATTTCTCCCTCTTAAGCATGATTGGGAAACTCATTCCCTCTTAATCTGAATTTCTTGTATCTTAATCATAAACCATAATCTTAATAGGATTTCTACTCTTAGACTTAGCTTATAACAAACAACATTCAATAATCATATACTTGAAGAAAACATGAATTAACAATGATATAACATAAGGTGCTTAATAATATTCATAAACATTCAATAGCCAAGAGTTATCTATGCCAAGGGCATGGCCCGCTTACCTTGAACTAAATCGCCTTAAGTCAAACTTGGTTTGACTGATTGGATTCCCTAAAACACCTGAAATTAACATAATTATCATTTGTCATATGTCATTAAACCCTAATTTGCTCATATAAAATTTGACATGTTAAAACAGTAGAATCAGTCGATAAAAACCAGAAAATTGGATTCCTCATCGAAAATCCTCTCCAAAACATATTTATTTATATTTTTCTGAGGTCGTATGCAAAAGTTATGAATTTTGCACTCTGGACCAATCAGAAAATAGAAAACCTTAGCGTGACATCATTTAAATCAATGATTAATCAACTAGAAATAAAATGCGGAATTACTATAGTACCTTAGGCGCGCGTTACATACAATCACACATGCGGGGGGGGTAAAATTGTCATTCAGTCATATAAATTCAATCGTGACTGATGAAACAAAAGTGGGCGTGAAATTCCTTATCTGCCCTTGCAGTTTAAAGCGTCAGCAAAAACAAAACGTGGGGCTCAGGGGTCATTGCACACCCTGGGTTCTTCCCCTTTCACCGCGCGCAAGGGAGAAGCGCTTCAGAGATCTCAGGAAGGAGTAATGGTTGTACCACAGGGCTGATCGACTAGGGAAAACGATCCCTTCGTCTTCGTCAAACTCCGACGATCAAGAAGAACCTGGGATGCGGGTAAAACAGTGGCGAACTCACCCAAAACCATGGGGTGGACCGGAGAACAGAGGAAGAGGGCTCAGAGGACAAAACTACGACTTGAAGGAAGCTGACATCAACTTGCGACCGGAGAAGCAATCTAGGAGGTCAGGTGGCTTCGTTCGATGCCTCGTGAGGGCTGGATGACGATTGGGTCGCCATGGCGGCGAGCACCGGCAAGGTGTTCAACTTGGTTATAGGTCAGGGCGACGAGGACCATCGCGAGTCAAAGAAGCGATAGCAGAGGGAAGAACAGGGATCGAGGATGCTCACCGCGATCGGGATTGAGCTGGGGTGGTCGGAGAAGGCTGGACGAAGTCGAAGTCGTCGAAATTGCAGGTCGAGTAGGTCAGAGCTCTTGAGGGCATCGGAGGTTGAATTGAGTGGGGAGGAGGGATACTTGGGGTTCTGCGGTGCTCGCGGGGTACTTATATGGGGGCGGAGGAGGCTAGCGAGGTGCTTGTGCTTCAATGGCGGAGGGAAGGCAATGCCCTAAATTGGGCGTTTCGTCAAATGGGAGAGATGGAGAGCGAGTAAGGGATTGTTGGGTTCGGTTTGACCTCCCGGTCTCGTTGGGGAAGGAATCAAGAGAAACGGATGTGAGGGGAGGGAGATCGGGATCAAAGATCACCCAGCCTGTGAAACGGCTTTGCTTGCAAAAGAAACGGAGGTAGAAGACAAGGCGATCACCGTTGGATCTTGATCCAACGGTTACAATGTACGCGCGTGCCCAAAAACAGAAAAGTAACGTGTGACAAATTAAATGAGACGAAACCTTAGGGAATTAAAGGCAGATAATGATATTGAATTAAATTCTTTGCTAAACAATATTCAAATCTTTATAAATCGATTTGAATGGTCAAACATGGTTCAAATGGGTTCAAATTTGAACCATAGGTGTATTAAAGGGTCTAGAATATTCTCATACAATTGGATTTTATGCTAGTATTCGTTTTAGGCCTAAAATAACAAAAACCCTTATGTGTACTTAAATGACCATGATAAAAGCAAATAAAGCCATTAATTCTTCAAATAAGAATTGAAAAGCATAAAAACGTGCCCTAAACATTATTTCCTCTCATTTGACAAGATGGGAGCCATTAAGCAAATAATTACACAAGGAAATCACTAATTGTCAGATGAGAGAGAAAATATGACATGAAAGCATTTATCCTCATTTTCTTCAACAAAAAGGGCATAGATATACATGAAGACATTTTCTTTAAATAAAACAAGTATAATAGAGCAATTGAACACAATAAGTGATTTTGCACAACTAATTATGGGAAAATTGCATTTGAGTTCTCAACAATTATCTAAATTAGAAAAGAGCATGCAAGGACTAAAATAATTTGGAAATTTTGCATAATTGAGATTGGGGTGTTACACATGGAGTATGAAAAATGATATTCATTGGAGTGGTTAAACAATATGGCGATATTTGTATAGGAAACCAATAGTTGAAATCAAACGTTATTTGACAAAATGAAGCATGAGACAACGGTGACGGAATTGCTATAAGAAAAAGGTATGGTGAGACAGAATTGGGGTTCAGGAAAGTAGGTGGGGGATGAAGCCAATCAGCAACAGAGTGGGGACATTTAGCTCCGCCCATGACGAGTCCATCTTTCTAGAGTCTAACGTATAGAGCAGTCTAGCCGATTGCGTCTGCCTGTTCCCACCAACAAAAAGCTAAAACTTAAACTTATTATATAAGTGTAATGTTCTGATCTACACTCAAACCTACAATGTCATTAGTTCATAAGACGACAACAATGACAACAATGACGAACCCTAATTCGTAAAGCACACGGTTCATTTACTCTCCACTTGTTTCCCAACTTGTCCATTATGATAGGGCATAAAACAGTTTGGTAACTCGGATAGAAACCCAATTACATACATAAAGGCTACATAGTAGAGCTTGTTATTTAATAGTTCTCGGGTCCACGGTTATAACCATCTCTAATTATGTCAATCTGGGGTAAAGACACTAAAATAAGCACGAGCATTGAAAGCACTGATAATTGGGTCATAGCCAACAGCATTGCTTTGAACGCCTAATCCCCGACAAGTTGCTAGTTCAAGTTGCTAGTTCCGGCGTAGCCTCAGCAGCATGGAGCATATAAAATTTATCAGTGCATGCAATGAACTAGTTGAGGGTTGTGGTTAGGCTCTGCAACATGCTTGTCGCTAGTACGCACTTGCATCCCCAAAGAACATAATTTAGTATTACCCAGTACAAAGTGGTTTTCTTCATTACAAACACGAGTTTTAAATGTCACTAGTATAAGATTGACATTTTAGCTTTGAAAGAGAACGACCACGATCTAATATAGAAACACCGACTTAGACCTCTGGCGTTCATAGCTTCATAACCGATGTCAACTTCTCCATGAAGCAGACGCTAGCTATACCATATAGCTTTGTGTTGCAACGTTGGATTGGTGATACCCAGCCTATTATGTTTTAGGTCATGTAACCTAATCATCCCTTTTTAACTTCGACTATTTAACAATGCTCACATAACCCTGAGGCCGACCTAATTTTTTTCCGTTTGGCCCATCTTACTTCCTAATCAAATAACATATCTACAACGTTTTCAGTAGATAAACCACGTAGCAACTTCATGATTCATCAGTACGTACTATTAGAAGCGTCCGTTTGGCCCATCTTACTTCCTAATCAAATAACATATCTACAACGTTTTCAGTAGATAAACCACGTAGCAACTTCATGATTCATCAGTACGTACTATTAGAAGCGTCATACGTATGTGCTTTTGCAATCAAGCTAGGCACACAAACAATTAATAGTAAACATAACATTTCCTGATTACATAACGGAAAAAAATGTACAAAACATGTATTGCAATCCAAGAAATCAGCTACGAAAGCGGTAAATACCAATTTTTAAAACATATGACAATGTTGTCGCAATCTTTTAGAGCCATTAAGGTTATGTAACAAAAATCACACGCGCGCGCACAATCACACACACACACACACACACACACACACACACATATATATATATATATATATATATGGGCGTTCATTCGTTGCCCGCGCGGGTAGCCTGGATTTTCGCTATCCGGCAACAAAAAATGTAACTCTCATGGCCAAAAAAGTAACTCTGCTGTCAAAAAAGTAACTATGGTGAACAGAAAGTAACTACACGAATAAAAGAGTAACTCTGTACAAAATATACAACAAATATATATAAGGATGGGTTTTTTGATTTTGGAGGGGCAAATGACATTATTTTTGGCTAAAATTTTTTGGAGAGCTAGACAAAATAGTCCTCTACAATTGCAAATTTTTTTTTTGAAAAAAAGTGGTCGGAAGGGTGGGCGGGTAGCTACCCGCGAGGGCAATAAAGATGGGTCATATATATATATATATATATATATATATATATATATATATATATATATATATATATATATATATATATATATATATAGTCAAGATAGAATACACTCGAGTGTACAGATTACGTTGTACACCCCAATGATGCTTTCCTATCTAGACTATGTTTTTTTAAAATCTAATCCATTGATCTTAATGGTTACAAGAATAATAAGCCACACACAAAATTTGAGCTCATTTCGATGAGTGTAAGTCACTCATCCAAGGGCAACAAAATCGACGCACAAAACTAATTTGAAATGCCTGATTTTTACATCCTTTAGATGCACGACCTATAAGTGTCAAAATGAGCTAAAATTTATTATGTAGTACGTTCTTAAGATATTTAAGAAGATCAATGGTTTAAATTTTTCAAAAAGTTATTGTATCTTTAAAAATGACTGAGGTATATAGTGCCTCCGGTACACTTGAGTGTACACTAGGTTGACTCTCTCTCTCTCTTTCTATATATATATATATATATATATATATATATATATATATATATATATATAGAGAGAGAGAGAGAGAGAGAGAGAGAGAGTCAGGCTAGAATGCACTCGAGTGTATTCGGAGCTGAATACACTCAAGTAATTTTGCATGATGCAATATTTTTTTTCAAAAATCTAATCTGTTGATCTTCTGTATCATCCTGTGAATAACTCATATAAAAATTTGAGCACATTTGGACATTTATAGGTCATGTTATAAAGACCGCAAACATTATGCATTTCAAATTAGTTTTGTGCGTCGATTTTGTTGCCCTCGGATGAGTGACTTGCACTCATCCAAATGGGCTTAAAATTTGTATGTAGCCTAATTATAGTATGACAATGAAGATCAATGGTTTACATCTTCCAAAAAATAGTCTTGATATGCAAACACACTTGAGTATATCCGTGCAATCTGTACACTCGACTGTATTCTAGCCTAAGTCTCTCTCTCTCTCTCTCTCTCTCTCTATATATATATATATATATATATATATATATATATATATATATATCCTTCAGAAAAATATTTATTTATTATATATTCAATTTCTTTTGAGAGATCCTCAAAGTCTATGGCTCTTACTATAGGTGATACAATTCCCAGAACATACACACACAATTGATCTTAACAAAACACAAATGAAAATTTTATTGGCAACTGAGAGGATATAATCATAGGGACACAATTCCTGAATATATATATATATATATATATATATATATATATATATACTACCCGTGTGGGTAACTAACTTTTATTACATGTTGATTTGTTTTGTAATAGGAAGGCACCTAATTGTACCGAGACAACTAAAATGGTCATCTTATTACAATGTTGTATGTCTCAATACAAATATGTGCCTATATATATATGTATATATATATATATAGAGAGAGAGAGAGAGAGTCAGGCTAGAATACACTCAAGTGTACGGATCACACGAATACACTCAAGTGTGTTTTCATATCAAGACTATTTTTTGGAAATGTAAACCGTTGATCTTCACCATCATAATATAACTAGGCTACATACAAATTTTGAGCCCATTTGGATGAGTGTATGTCACTCATCCAAGGCCAACAAAATCGACGCACGAAACTAATTTGAAATGCATAATTTTGCGGTCTTCATAACATGAGCTATACATACCCAAATGTGCTCAAATTTTGCGTATGAGTTGTTCACGATATGTTTAAGAAGATCAATGGATTATATTTTCAAAAAAAATATTGCATCATGAAAAAATACTTAGAGTGTATTTCTCTCCAGATACACTCGAGTGTATTCTAGCCTGACTCTCTCTCTCTCTCTCTCTCTCTCTCTCTCTCTCTATATATATATATATATATATATATATATATATATATATATATATATATATATATATATATATATATATATATAAATATATATATATATGGAGAGAGAGAGAGTCAAGCTAGAATACACTTGAGTGTATTCAGAGCAGAATACACTCAAGCAGTTTTTCATGATGCAATATTTTTTTCAAAAATCTAATCCATTGATCTTCTTAAGCATCTTGTGAATAGCTCATTTACAAAATTTGAGCACATTTGGATATTTATAGGTCATGTTATAAATACCACAAAAATTATACATTTCAAATTAGATTTGTGCGTCGATTTTGTTGCCCTCAGATGAGTGTCTTACTCTCATCTAAATGGGTTCAAAATTTGTATGTAGCCTAGTTATAGTATAAAAGTGAAGATCAATGGTTTACATTTTGCAAAAAAAAAATAGTCTTAATATGCAAACACACCTGAGTGTATTCGTGCGATCTGTACACTCGAGTGTATTCCAGCCTGACTCAATATAAATATATATGTATATATATATATATA